>JAKWJD010001759.1:45107351-45188412 GCA_027705065.1 Solanum peruvianum
AACCGAGTAAACCTGTCCAAGAGTTATTTACAGACTCTACTAATAGTTTCACAAAGTTGTTCACCTTATACTTATGGTTAAGCTTCTTGGACACTGGATAGTACCTAGCTAGGAATACATCTCTCAATTGATCCCAAGTGTATATGGGATTATAGGGTAGCTCAATAAACCATAACGCTGCATCTCCCGTCAATGATAGAAGAAACACCTGCAACCCAATGACGTTCATATACAAATCTATCCTACCTACACAAATCTTGCAAACGGACATCAATTTGGCTATGTGGGCATGAGTATCTTGAGAACAAACCCCTCACGGTGAGTGTCTACACCAAACTACTCATCACCGCGAATGTGTGCCCATGGAGTAGAATATGTAGCACAAGGGGTCCATCAGAATCAATGATGTTCATGTTTCCCCTATATAACTCTTGAGGTCGTGAGGCTGGAGGCTGCATCCTCAAGGCATCATCAGCTATAACAATTCTAGGTTGTATGTGTTCCCCGTAGGTTCATAACGTCGTATACCTAGCTATAACAATTCTTACTTAGTGTTTTTCATGCAAAATTATAAGTTAGGTATCTCTTAATCCTTGGTCCGACATTTAGAGAATTTCACCCCATACCTTTGTTCGGCTACATGTGTTTAAGGGACTAACTATTTCCTTTACTTCATATTAAGCATCATGTTTGATGTATGACTTAGTTGTTACTTCTCACCAATCAAGACTAGCCTATTAGATAATATTCCACTAAATCTATGTCGATATGTTTTCTTATTATCCACCTGCTTGGTCCGGCAAGTAGCAACAAGGTGAGTTCTGACGCGTGCAATCGTTAAAAGTACATCTAACGAAAAAATTGTTAATACATGCAATAACCTATTTGAGAATTATTATTATGCTAGATTTTCTTTGTTATCACTCATGGTTCTCAAAATCTTGGTTTTGGATTTAGTTACCTATGCATATAAGAACACGGTTCATAGTTGTTAAACAATAAAACATGAATTTAATTTGACAATTCGAAGAAAATCAATAATACCCTCTTGAAATAATAAGATCAATTTGAAAAATCAATTCCTGGAAATTGAATTAATCCTAAAGTTGCAAAACCCAATCTCCAAACCCAAAATAATAATAATAACAACAAATTATCACCCCAAAAACAAAGTTTTACACCATATTTATAGAAAACACTGTCCTAAATTTAAAGGCATTAAAATAAGGAAAGTTGTCCGAAAAAGAGGATGTAATCGATGACCCCCATAGACGGACCGACGATGAAATGACGGACGGTCTACTATCTCGTCAGTACAGACGTAGAATCATTTTTTGTCCTTCTGATGGAACCATCTTTGAATCAATTGATGGATCATCGGCACAATCCGTGGATGCATCTATGGTTCGTCGATGCCTTCCGTTGCTCCATCCTTAGAATTTCTCCAACTTTGGGTACTGGACTATCTCTGATCTCATAGGGGATTTAACAGTATAGTCCGTCGATCAAGGACCGTGGATCCTCTCCGTGGTCCCACACTTGGTTAGATTTTCTCGAGTTTCTCCAATTGCCTGAACTTCAATCGACGGTCACCATCTACAGGCCATCGATGGAACAACGGGCCGTCAATGGCCTTCGTGGGTCGCTTCTACACTTTATTTCAGCTGCCTACTGCATTTTATTTCTGGACATTTTTTCTGCAAAACAAACATAAGAACATTTTAAAACTACTAGAAAAAGGCTTTAGACACACACAACTCTTAAGGAAAAAGAATTGAAAACGCCATGAAACCACTATACATCATTGATGATTCTGGTTACTTGTATCTATATCATGAAATAATGTAGGACAAATGACTTTAATATGTTGAATGTACGATGCAAGGTTAAATCAAAAACATGAGAAAAGGTTGAACTGGAATAGAAGAAAAAATATACCTCGACTAAACTAGACTAAACCTCAACTTTATCTCAAATCATTTAATATAAAGAATAACAAGATTATGATAAAAATAAAATCTTTTAAGACATTTGATGTCAACTAAAAATATTGGAAAATACAATATAACTCAGTTTGTATATAAAAATACAAAATAAACTCTGTTTTGGAGATTCTCTAACCAACAACCATGACTATGAGCTATGTGATAATACAACATCTCTCCTGCGCAGACAAAACTTTTCTATACCTCGACATGGTATACAACTCCTCAACTAATGGATGCACTATTCTATGCTTCAAAAGTAATAAGGAATCATCTAAAAATTATGACCCTTTCTACCAATATTGGCTATTTAGTTTATGGGGGTTGTGAGTTGTTTGAACTCTCCCCCATATTAGAGCTCAATACTACTCACAATATAAATCTAACTCATATGTTTTAAATAAAACATTTCCTCATCCTCAAATTTGATATTAGTACTCAAAATGTATCTCTTAGAAGAGAGAGTACTTACAAATGGTAATGAACTCTTTTGGACATCAATGATTCCTCTCTTCTTAAATGTTAAAATATTTATATTGGAAATTACGTAGTTCCCATAGATCATTTTGAAAAAAATATAATCAACTCTCCTTTTCCTCAAAATCAAGTACTCAAGTATTGAAACAAGTTTTGAAGAATAGTAAAAGACTTCTCAAAATGACTCAAAGAACTCTTAATTCTACCTGTAATTTGAATAATGAATTCAAGGGTTATGCATGATTTATTGATTTTTAGATGTCATTTAGAGTAGTTATAATCAATAAAGTGTAAATGTTCACTTTGAAAGTACACTGATAGGCCAAACAACTTAGAAGGGGTGGAGGCAGGAGAGCCTGTTGCACTGAATGGGGTAGAGCTACATTCCCTGAACTACAGAGCAACTTTCACTTCTAAAAGCTATCAAAAAGACAAAAAAGAGACGAAAAAGTTATGTAGCCAATCTCATTGCATTTTGGCTCGACATTTTTCCAAATGCAGCAGACATCATCGCCAAAAAGCGACGGACTGTGTCACTTTTGTGTTTTAAAAAAACTTTATTTTTCAAGGATGTGATGTCATCCAATGCTTTTTTTGTTGTTTCTTATTTTTTTAATCTAAAAAAAGATGAAGTGTGTCGCTTTAATTAATTTTATTTTTTTTAGAATCTTGAAAAAAGACGGACAATGAGCCGTCGTCCGTCGCTTTTTTGGAATTTTTTTTTTGAAAAATCAAAAAAAGTGATAAACTAAAGGTCCATGTCATTTAATTTTTGGTTTTTTAAAAAATTCAAGTTAAAAAATGGACGGACAAAACTACCTTGTCTGTCGCTTTTTCTGCAATTTTAAGAGAAGAAACTGCCAGTTTCTATTGTCCATCTGTAAAAGCAAATTAAATCAATTTAGCTCCAATAGAACACTAAACATTCGAAAGAATCTACACAAAATATGAAATATGAAATTTAAATTAACATTCAAGAATTTCTAAATCAGAGTTTAAAGACTTATAATGTCATTCAAAATTCGTTCCAAAATTACAAATATTTCATAAAAACTGTGTTTTATCAAGATTTCTAAAGTTCAACCTAATAATTAGTTCATATATTCTATGTAAAAGGGCCTAAAATACCCTTGAATTATTAGAAATGGTACAAAACTACAAGTTATCCACCTATTGGCTCAAAAATGCGCTTCTCATCCACTTATTGCCTCCAAAATACCCTTGTAATCCAACTTTGGGTTCAAAATTAACAACTTATTTAATGGTTTTAAATTTAAAAATATTTTTAAATACATGGAGCTCAACTGTTTGTTATAATTTAATTTATTAATATAATTTATAAACTCACCCATTACTAATAAAATTCACACAATTATTAAGGATAAAGATCCGTTAATGTAAAACCTGAGTTTTTCATTATGGAAAGGTCAATGAAGAAAGAATTGGGGCAAGAAAAATTTTTGGTAGTAACTTGGAATTCTAGCCTAGTCTAGACTTGGACGAAACTTGAGTCATTAAGATATAGTGAAATCTAGTAGTGAATGAGAGATCTAATTGTGAATTTTATTACAAGAGTATATAACTAAGACGATAAGGAACATATACAACTTTATGGAATCGAATTCGGGCGAGTAAAACTCCGAAAAATGATATTTTTGTGAATGACTATATTCTGTCTCTGTTGAGGCTGCTGGAGCGGGATTCTGAACGCTATAGCACATCGGACGCAACATAAAGTCGCTAATAAAATCCTAAACGACCATATTTGTTTTTTTTTTAAAATTTTAGGGCTAGGAGGCAACCTCAGATGAGTTCTTGACAGTTTTTCACCATTCTTGAGGCTATAGGTAAGATTTTAACACCCCAAATCCATTTTTGATCCGTAGAATCTATTTTCTTGGATTATTATCAAAAAGGAATAGTTTTGGTATAATAGTTATGGTGGAAAAATCCCTAATTTTGGTATTAGGATCTTGGGTTAGTCTAATGTTATTGAGTTTGTTATAATCCGAATAATTAGAGCTTTGATTCTTGATCCTTGCGTATATTAATTGTTTTAGATCTATAACAAGAGGGAAGAATATGGAAAAGGAAGATTCAAGTGACTTAGGGGATTCAACCTTTGATTCGAGGTAGACGATGGTTGTGATTTCATGTTGGTGTGATATATATTTGTTATTGCTTTATTATAATGCATATATCATAATGTGGAATTATTGATCATACACTATGTAAATAAGTATGAACGAATAATCGTAAGCCATGAATCTTGTTGTATGATCTTGATGATGTACTTGTGTATGTTATTGTGGAGTGTTGATGGTATTGGATTGCCATGTTCAGGCAAGCTAACTTGGATCTGATTGCCACGTTCCAGTATAAAATTGGATCGGATTGCCACCTTCTGGCACAACTATGGGATTGGATTTCCATGTTTTGGCAAGCTAACTGGGATTAGGAACCATGCCGGTGCACTAAGAGTTTGAGTTTGGGCTCCATGAGAGCAGCATTATATTGAGGGAGGAAAAACTACTTGTGACAATTTTATTTATTGTTAATCAAATATGACTTATGACTTCTCAAAGAGTTATAGTTAGTATAGGTGAAGGAGTGAGACTCCATTCATGGATTGCACAAGTGGACTTTAAGAGTGGTTGTGGTGTGGTTCTCTTATGCTATGAAGATTGTGTTAATCAATGTTATTGATATTCGATGTGTTACATGGTTATATTATTGCTTTGACTTATTTATGTTTGACTTAGTTGGATAGTCATGTTATTCTACTAGTACACATTGGTTTTATATTGATACTACACTTGATCTTATTTTTGTTGAGAACAGAGCATCTTCCCACTGCTATTGATAGACATTGCTTGGAAGTTCAGTGATAATTCAAATTCAAGGGTGAGTTAGTTTTCTAGGCTACCTTGAGTTCTCCTTTTATACAGTCCATTCTATTTGTACTTAGACTAGTTCTTTAGATGATTTTCTGTTAGACTTATAAATCTTGTTAGAGTTGTGGTACATTGATTTTTAGGTTTTAGGGGCTACATTTCCACATTCGTGTTAGTTCATTTGTTTAATTCCTTAAAAAATAATTTAGTTATCTAAAATTGTTGTTATATCTTAAAATACCTTAGTTTTCTTGTTTGGGTTATAGTAATAGTTCTCCCACCGGAAGGTTAGTGTGGGTTCCAATCACGATAGTTTAGGTTGTGACAAGTTTGTATCAGAGCGTAGGTTCGTTTATATCATTTTACCAAAATGAGTCTAGTAGAGTCTTTTGGCATGGTACGATGACGTCCGTACTTTTCTTCGAAAGGCCATAGGACTTTAGGAAAAAATCATTTCTTTCTACTCCCTTGTGCTATGACTTAAATTCAATTTGTATCTGGGTGATAAAAATTGTTATGTTTACTCCTTCACTCTACAGTCTGAACTAGGGCAACAAAAGTGGTAATACTATCAATAGAAATAGAGGATCTGCATAGTCTACCGATGGTAGAATAGGGTTACCATTCGGAACAAGTATCCATCGCCTCAGATAGAAGACCTATTTGACCAATTTCAAGGTGCATCAATTTTCTATAAGATTAATTTAAGGTTTACTTACGATCAGTTAAGGATTGAGGCTATTATGAGTTGGGTTCGACCAAATTCTATGATTGAAATTAGTAGTTTTGTGGGGCTTGTAGACTACTATTGTCGCATGTGGTATGAGCTGAGTACAATTGGTATCGTTCGATTCCAATTGTTATATAAATGAAGTTAAATAGATGGAACATAAGCAAGTTAATTGGAACTGAGATGGTTCCAATTGGTATCTGGACTTAGGGACCACATAAATCATGAATGATGGTCGTTTATAGAATAAACTAATTAAATAAAATTTGAAATTTTCTGTAAATTTTAACTTGGAACGGTGACTGTGTGCTTCTAGTGGTGTGAAATTAGGTGCCCCGTATTGCTTGACTGGATATGATATGTGCAATGTGCTGGTCAAAATTTATAAAGTGTGCCAGTTTTAACCATGGAACTTGTTGTAAAAGGAAAATCAAAATACATTATGATATGGTTTGTAAGAGAGATATCTTGATGTGCGTTGTGACCAACTGATATCAAGTGAATGTCTAGGTGTATCCTGGGAATGTGTGAGTTGTACTGTTGAATGTAACGTAAGGGAAATTTTTGAACGTGTATCTATATGATTCACTCGGGGAACTAACGATTTTTCTACCTATGGGAATTATTCCAAAGGTGATAGGTGAATTTGGGACCTTGGTGAAATTAGAGAAAATATAAAAACCCCAAGAAATTTTTGACGTGGGTTCTGTTCTTGTTAGAACCGCTATAGCAGGATTGTTCTCACAGAACAATGCCGCTACAACAGGCTTTATTCAGCTAGAGCGGCACGATGGGAGGCAGAACCTCGCAGGTTTTCCTTATTTTCCTAGTTATAATTATGGACCTTGAATTGTAACTCAGTGTTCAACACTCGAATATAAGTTTAAAATGTGTTAAAATTATGGGCCATATAAGGTGAGATGTAGTGATCACAAGTCCTAAAATTATTGTGACCAAATGACTAATGTGTTGTTGATCCGAATTATACTTATTCATATATGTCAGCTCAACTGCCTTGGAATTTGATGTCGTTTGTGATATACTTAATTTCTTGATCCTTGTTTCTACTTTAGTTGAGGAGTCACTCATAGTCACCCATGTGTATTGTGTTGTCCTGTTGTGTGGTGGATTCTTATATTTAGGTTGATTTGGTATGTTAGATATGAATGACTATATATAATATTAGGCATGGCTTGGTTTTACCCCTATTATAACGGTCTTACTTTTGATGCCAAGACGATAACTCTAGAGATCCTCGGTTAGGAAAGATTAGAGTGGGCAGGGGTGTACAAGCCTAAGCAAGCTAAAGTCATATCCTTCATTCAGGCTAGGAAATTGGTAGGGTAGGATTGTTTGGCATAATTGTGTCATATTTGGGATGTTGAGGTTGATTGCCCCTCTATTAAGTCTATTCCTGTGGTGTTAGAATTGAGAGAGCTTAAAAGCTAAAATACAAGGGCTTCGTGATAAAGGTTTCATTCCTACTGGTGTTTTTTCGGTGGGGTGCTCCTGTCTTGTTGTTAAGAAGAAGGAGGTAGTATGAGAAGTGGTGATTTTATCTTATGCCATAAGGGAGTGGATTAATACCATAATGACAAGTTTATGCATAAAGAAAGTCTCATTGAGTATAATTGGGCGAAGGCAACGAAAATATTCAGAAAGTTCTAACAAAATTGTGTTAGTCCTTTGAATTTGATGGGTATACTTGAGTTTGAAGTGTATGTTGATGAAAATTTTGATTTGTTGTAATAGTCAAGGCTCACTGAGCATAATGGTAATAATATTTTTTTTAGATGGTGTCAGGAAGCAACTATTGTAACATCTCGCAA
The DNA here is from genome assembly GCA_027705065.1 of Solanum peruvianum. Lineage (NCBI taxonomy): Eukaryota > Viridiplantae > Streptophyta > Magnoliopsida > Solanales > Solanaceae > Solanum > Solanum peruvianum. The sequence goes on from JAKWJD010001759.1 coordinate 45,115,267, forward strand.
CTAGGATGTCACGACTTGAGAGTATACCCTAGAAAATATGTGTTTTCTCAAATCGTGGCACGGCGTACTTGACCTCTCGGATGTCTGACATCATTCTTTGCATGCACGTATGAAAAGTAGCGCGGAATTAAAACTTTTCAAGCGAAATACTAATGCTTCAAAATATCTTCCATAGAATCATAAGAAAGGCTAAGTCACAAAGTCGCCATCTTAGACAGATGAATATCTTGGGTCACGGCCCATATATCCATAAAATAGAAATATCTAAGTCTATTACAATGTCTTTAACAAAAAAAATAAACAATTGATGTCATCAAATCTATTGAGGACATTACCCAAACTTTTCTTGAATCAATGCTAATATCCAAGTTTCACTTCAAAGACTCCTGTTACTTACCACCTACACCTTTAGATATAAGATAAAATATATGCAAAATTAGTACATTAGAATGCACTAAGTATGGTGACATGAAATAAAATCATGCTAAAAGGACATTTGTATAAAACATATTCTTTGGGAAGAAAACTTTAGAAGAGAAGAATAAGAATCACTTACAAGTCATCATAAACATCTATAAGTCACATTCCATAATATAACATCAAGATCACTTTAAAACACATAAATATGAGACCCTCTTCCCAAAGGTTATTCTAAGGCTCACTTGAGTAAGTTATGAAGCGACCACCCATACAGCCCCTTCACACACACCTAAGAGACTACCTAAGATAATATTATTACCATTTTATTAATTAATATCCCTACCTATAATTACTCTAAGACATAAGTAAGACATGAAGAGCCCCCCCCATACACCCTCTCCAAGACTACCTAAGCAATCCTTAAAGATACTGTAGATAAGTACCTTTTCATTAACATGCAAGTTACTTAAGTCACTATGTTCATCAACCCATTTAAAAGACATTTAACAATTAAGGAATTCACATAATGGTTTAGAGAAGACCCAGGGAACCTACACACTAGCATCTTCAAAGCGTACTCGTGCAATGTCTAGATAGCGTCTTATTCCAATACCTAAACGTTGTAGAACATATCCAACACTAGAATGTATGCCATATTATTAGAATAGAAAATAACCGACATAGACCATACTAGTTAGGCATTGAATCCAGAGTCAACCCTACTCCAATGGAGGGTGTTCTACTTTCCAAGGATGGAATTAGGACATATTCCATGCCGGCACATGGTAAAGGAATATAAAGGGTTTCTTTGTACTCTAGTCTTATCATAAGAAGAGTCACTCCCCAAGCTCTCATCTTAAGAAGAGTCACTCCCCAAGCACACTCTCTTGGTGATAGCCTTTGTTCTCATAGATTAATTCAATCAAGGAGCATATGAAGAGGCACCATATAGAAGTCATAACAAAATCATTATACACCTTGCCAATGGGGGTCCACTAGGGATGCCACATAATGGTTAAATATTATAGCTTCATGACTTCCCTAAGGATGATTCATGTCGTTCCATCTAACCAACCCCAAAGTCCATCATTCACACAGGAAGGATACCATTACGACTTTCAACTTCAAGGATATCATAGACTTATATCTAGGTGAAGGTTCCACATAATTAACCCTCTTAACTATGTTCAAGGTCATATGTCAAACATACATACACATTCATGACAAAGGTGCTTTAGCCTACTAAGTCAAGAGTCATATTCACATTCTACATGTATCCAGTAGAGGGACATATCAAAACACATATATCATCATCTTATCCCATGTACAATGTCATTCAAGTAGAACATAAGGTCAACTAAGTATACTACAAGTCACCCTACATACTCCGGTGAAAACATCATCGTAAATCATGATAGGACTCATATAGTCAACAAAGAAGATTCACACTTCAACTTCAAGTTATACATACCTGAAGACATAACTATAGCCTATCATGATCACCTATAGTCAACTAGAAGAACACATGCTTTGTAATAATCCAAAAATGACTATGCTATGTAAGACCTATACATACCTAGAATGCATAGGCTAGACGGGTTCACACGGCTTGATGTGCGTGAAATCGGACCCCTGGACCTATGCACCATCCAATCCAACCAAATTGGTGAGTTGGTTCAGCTAGGAAGGGTTGGTTACAACCATGATAGGGCCCCGTAAACTAGGATTCACCCGGGTGACTCTTAACCGGACTTAGAGGGTTAGTCCTAGGTCTTAAGGGTTCTAGAGGTAAAAAGATAATTTTGGGGCTAGGGGTAGTGTGCTAATTACCCTAGGATGTGATTTAATTAATTGAATAACATTTTTAATTTGTCAAAATGGGTCAAATCTCGGTGATCAATCCCGAGTTTCCCAGATCTCCACACTCGGGTTCAAGCCGAGTTGGAGGCACGAAATGGGGCGATTTAAATTACTTAAGTTAGACAAAAATCAGGAGGGGCATTATAGTAACTCAATGTGAAGATTATAATTTCATTTTATCTTCTAAATTATGTGAATAATTCAACAACAAACTCCCCAAGTATGAGGCACACGAGTCCCACTAGGAGTGTACTTCATGTACACTGTTAATTCTTTATATGCTCCTAAAAACATTTTTCAGCTTTACCTTACAATTCAAAAACTAAAACAAAATTTAACCTACTGTTCTAAGGATTTCTCGGCTGCATCCGTAAAGAAACAAAAAGAAAAATTCGTACGCGTAAGTGTTTTAAGAAATAACTTAAAGAACCTCACTTGGGAACAAGAATCAAAGCTCGGAAGAAAGGTTTGTGTGTGGGTTAGGACGTGTGGTTGTGGCTGGTTGTAAAGGCTGAAAAACGTATGGGTTTTCTTCTCCCTTGGTCCCTTTGCCAAGAGTCCCCTAAGGCTCAATCCAATTCCCATCTAAAAACTAAGGTTGTAGCCATTGCATGCTCCTGTCATTAGCTCCTATGAACGATTGATGCATGCGTTGATATGACTTCTGGTAGATGATTTTAGGTATGATTGTGATTATGTGCAATGTGTGTTCTCAGATTATTTATGATTTTTTGTGTACGTCCAAATGTTGAATGTCATATGTGCACAAAGCATGCTATTTTTCTGTAATTGTGTTTTTACGGTTTACTTGAAGAAATTGTGAATTATGTGTTTATGTAATGTTGTGTGTTTAACATGCAAAAATAATCGTGATGTTCATGAACAAGAAAATGAAAGTAAAGTCCTTAACGAATTTGCTTAAAAGTACATGTAAAACTCTAAGTTAAACGCCTAGAATAAATGCAAGAAAGTGAAATAAAGGCATATGTTAATTGAGTATAGTTTCGGCTAATCACTAGTAAAAATGAAGAGAAATAGATGCTGCCATTGAGGGTAGAACTCGAGACCTTAAGGTCCTTACACTAAGAGAAGAAGACTTAAATCAAAAGAAAAAAAATAGTGTGAGAAACTGGCTACTCGGCCAAGGGTGTGAGAGACATAAATCTCACACCAAAATAAAATAATAAAATTGAGTCCACTGGGATTCGATCCCGGATTCTCTTGGCCGAATACATGAAGATTCCTAAAACTTTAAATAATTAAAAATAAAATGTTTCCCAAGGGATTCGAACACGGGTTCTCTTGACCGAAATTGTGAGTCTCATAAGTCTTACATATAATGAAATAAAATGCAGCCACTAGGGATCGTACATGGATCCCCTTGGCCGAATGTATAAGATGCATAAGTCTTGTACAATATACACTTACACTATGTTTGGATCATTGTTATCCATTGTATTGCATTGTACCGTTATTATACTTAAAATGTTTGTTTTGATTGTTACTCAAAATGTATTCATGTACTGGATTGTGAATTTCATTGTTACGTAACAATGGAAACCCCTATTTTGTGGAACAACCAATTTGGTGTGTTCCCATTGTTATTTAATTTCTTCTTCCAATTATATTTTTACATCATATTTTAAAATACTATTTTACCCTTTACTTTTATTATTTAAACCTAATCAAACCTCTTACCCTAGAATAATTAAGGATAATCAAGTAAATTTATAAATTACAATGCAGTACGATACAATCAAACCAAACAATTAAATGTTACTAAACAACAAGAAATAATACAATTTACCCACACAATTTATCTACCATACAATACAGCATAATAGAGTAAAATACAATACAATACGTTATGAAATAATGTGTAACATTGATCCAAACAAAGTCTTAGATGATCATGAAACTCTTAACTAGATATAAGTAACCCGAAAGAGGTACTACCATGAGTGTAAAGTACACTAAATGCAATGAGCATGGCATATGATGTAAGTTAAAGGCAAGATGAAGAAATGAACATTCCATAATGAGGTTATTAATTATGTTAAATATGATGTTAATGAAAATTGTGGCAACACGATACGTGGCTAATATGAAAGGGTAAGAAGTCTCGACCAAGCCTAAGTAAAGGTCCCTAAAAGTACTCACCTAAGAGAGTGTTGAATTTTAAGGGACACGTCTCAATCACATTCTAAATATAAGTGTAAGGACAATTCACATTTACTACGTAAAGAAGAGATGAGAAACATCTAATGATCTATAAATACCTCACTCTAAGAATCAAGCTTCGATGATGTATGAGTTGAATGTAAACAGGAACGTTAAGCTAAGCACCTATAGACTAGCTATGAGTGGTGATTCCTTCTTTTGGGAAGGGCGGAGGTTCACCTAAATCTAATGAGATGATACTGTCCACCAAGGTGAGTATGGTTCTCCCTAGATCTCCTAGTCTTTGAACTATGTTGCCAACAAAGGGAACTAGCTTGGTTCAAACCCCTAAAGCTAGCATGTTTTTGCTTTCACTTTGGCCAGTGACTCCACCTCTTTTCGGTGTGGGGGAGACACCGGATTTCATGACACTCACATGATCTATTTTGGTTAAGGTTGAAGTTCCTCAAAGTATTAAAGATAATGAAATGAACGATATCGAAGGTGTTTGTGCAATACAATCAAGAGGTGAATCGAATTCAAGTAATGACATTACGTCATTCTTTGTCATTTCTCTTCATGATCTCGATGACACTCTTAAACTTCATCCTAGGTATAACTGGTGTTTAAATCAGCCTATTAATGAATGACATGAATAATGTGAAGCATGAATGAACGAATGAAGGAAACTCTGTGTTTGCTAAAAGAGGTCCTCGGGTTGAGGTCCCATAAGTTTGTCCCTCACATGAGATGTATTAATGCTACGTCCATGATTCCAAGGTCTCCTGGATATGAAATGTATAATATATGAAACATGAAATGTATGTTATGTGAAACTATATGTGTATGATGTGTGACATATTCATGGTATCAACTTCCTACTACGAATTAGGCAAGTCAAGAGACTTGACCTTTTAAGAAAGCATGTTGTTTAGGAAGATCCATTCTTGTTCATGCATTATCGTTATGTTTTGTTGCATACACCCATACTTAGTACAAGTGTGCAATAATTACATACAATATTACTATTTTAGGTGCAGGCTCAGGTAGACCTTGAAGGTATCATTGTAGTTGTTCGGACTCAGAGATTTCATCCAGACTTGGTAGGTCCACATCCATTCGAGGATGTCTTCCATTATATTTCTTGCATTGTAGTAGGTTTGAACTAGTGAGGTATGTTCCACTAGTGTTTCCTTCCTATTTTGTTCAGACACTTGTAATGATGTCGTTTTGGCAAGTATTACTTATGACATGAGATTCTATTTCTTTCAAGTTGTATGATTTTATTACTAGATTGTTGATGTATGAGGAATAAACTTCCTTACAGGTAGGAGTTTATATGAAGTCTATGTATACTTCAAATATAAACAAAAAGTTTAAATTTTATGCTAAAATTAACTGTATGAATGTGATAAATGTAAGAAGAGTCTTGTCTGCAACCTTTGAGATGTCAACAACGCCGGTGGCAATTCAGATTCTAGAATCCAGGTCATGAAAAACTTGGTATCAGAGCATTAGGTTAAATATTCAATACATCATGCTCATATTAACTACGTTAAGTAGTTTATAATTATGGTAGTGAAGTGCACCACTATCATGAATTATAGATTGCATAATGCTTAGGAAATTTTCCCATCTTCTACTCTTTTTCATGCTATATAGAATAATGACATAATTGTGTCATTAAGAATCTAAATTATTCTTGTATCTACGTGTAGATAATGAATATGAGGAGAAATGCAGCCAGGAGGGTAGGTGAGGTAGCTGCTGGAGGATATCAAGTTCCTCTTCAAGCCCAGTTGCTGCTGATCAAGTGCCTATCAATCCAGCTGGGTTGACAGATGGTGAAGTGAGGAATGATTTGCAGCAGATGGCACAGGCCATCACTACTCAGGCTCAAGCCATCACGGCTCAAGCCGCGAAAGAGGGTGCTCCCAGAGAGAACCCTCATGCTAGCACCATGGCTAGCACGCTGAGGGACTTCACCAGAATGAACCCCTAGTTTACTATGGATCCAGGGCCAATGAGGATCCCCAAGAGTTCGTGGATGAGGTCCACAAGATCCTTTGGGCCATGGGAGAAGCTGAGGTGGCGAAGGCTAAGTTGACTGCATATCAACTCAAGGATGTGGCACAAATTTGGTACCGGATGTAAACTGATAGCCGAACACTTGGAGATGTTCCCATCACTTGGGAGGTTCTCAAGACTGCCTTTTTGGAGAGATTCTTTCCGAGAGAGAAACGAGAAGCCAAGGTTGAAGAGTTCATCAACTTGAGACAAGGAGGTATGTCAGTCAAGGAGTATTATTTGAAATTCGTTTAACTATCAAAATATGCTTCTTCTCTGGTGGAAAATAGAAGGGATGGAATGAGCAGCTTTGTGATTGGCGTGTTGGAGGATGTAGTGGAAGATTGCCAGACAGCCATGTTTCATGATAGCATGGATTTGGAGAGGTTGATGGTGCATGCTCAGCAAGTGGAGGAGAGCCGCCGTAAGAGGAGAGTTCATGAAAGCAAGAAGCCTAAGACTACGGATCATACTGGTTATAGCTCGGGTAGGGGATCATTTGGAGTCGAGAATAGGCAAAAGTTCAAGTGAACGAGTCTGGCCACAGAAAGAGCAATGATCGGACATCGAGCAAAAAAGAAAGCTTTGTGGTAAATTTGTACGTCCTGATGGGGCTGAATGTTTAGTAGGTACTAACACCTACTTTCGGTGTGGCAAGACTGGACACATGATCCGAGATTGTCTTCAAACGATAAATGAGACCAAGGCAGGTGCTCAGCCTCGGCTGGTTGCAAATGCTGCAGCAGAACCTCCTAAGAGGAAACAATTTTATGCGCTGAAATGTAGAGAAGAGCAATAGAAGTCAGCTAATGTTGTCACGGGTATGTTGCATGTCTTTACTTTCCTGGTGTATGCATTGTTAGATCTAAGATCTACTCTATCATTTGTTACTCCTTTGATAACTAGTAGGTTTGATGTGTTTTCTGACGTCCTGCATTAGCCAATTCTAGTAAGTACCCCCAAAGGAAACGACCTTAGAGTAGAAAGAGTGTATAAAAATTATCCAATTCACATCCTTGATAGAGTCACTCACACTGATATTGTGGAATTAGCCATGATCGATTTTGATATAATTTTTGGTATGGATTTTATCCATAAGTGTTATGCCACAATAGATTGTCAAAATAGAGTAGTGTGGTTTTAGTTTCCAAATGAGTTTGAGTGGGAATGGGAAAGGCATGGTTCAGGTGAAGTCGACCAAATTATTTCACACTTAATGGCCAATACGATGATATCTAAGTGGTATTTGTACCACTTAGTTAGAGTCAATGACTTAGATCAAGAAGTTTCTTTCCATAGACTCTGTGTCGATAGGGAATTAGTTTCCAGATGTCTTTCCGAAGGATTTACCAGGAATACCTCGTGAATATGAGATTGATTGTGGTGTTGATTTAGATCCCAACACCAAGTCAATTTCTATTCCCCCGTATAGGATGGACCCATCTAAACTCAAAGAGTTGAAGTTGCATATAAAAGATCTACTTGATAAGGGCTTCATCCATCCAAGAATATCCCCATGGAGTGATCTTGTGTTGTTCGTAAAGAAAAAGGATGAAACTCTTAGAATGTGCATCGATTATTGGCAACTCAACAAAGTCACTATAAATAATAAGTACCCTATACCCAAAATCGATAATTTATTTGACCAACTTCAAGGTTAAAGTTTATTTTCCAATATAGAACTTCGGTAGGTTACCATCACTTAGAGTGAGGCGAGAAGACACTCCTAAGACGATTTTTCGTACTAGATATGGGCACTATAAATTTCTTGTCATGTCATTCGTCCACACTAACGCACTAGCAATGTTTATCGACCTTTTGAATAGTGTTTTTTGTGAGTACCTTAATTCCTTCGTCGTAGTATTCATAGATGACATGCTTATATACTCAAGTCTAGAGAAGAGTGTGAATTACACTTGAGAAAGACATTGCAGGTACTTGAAAATATTAGTTGTACGTAAAGTTCAGCAAATGTGAATTTTGGTTGAGATCAGTGACCTTTCTTGTTCATGTTATGACCGACCAGGGTGTAGAAGTTGATCGCAAAAAGGTTGAGGCAGTGAAGAAATGGTTGAAATCCCTTACTCTTACTGATATTTGCAGTTTTCTGGGTTTGGCCAATTACTATCGCATGTTTGTAGAAGGCTTTTCCACTATTGCTTTTCCACTATTGCTACTCCTTTGACAGCCTTGATGAAGAAGAAGGTAAAGTTTTAGTGGTCTGAAAAATGTGAGAAGAGCTTCCAAGAGCTCAAAGACTGACTCACTTCAACCCAGTGCTCACGTTGTCGAGGAGTGGTGCAAGATATGTGGTGTTGTGTGATGCTTCCGGAGTAGGTTTGGGATGTGTTCTTATGCAGGTTGGCAAAGTGATTGCATATGCATCGAGATAGTTAAAAATCCAATAGAAGAATTATCCTACTCATGATCTTGAGTTAGATGCTATGATGATTGCATTAAAACTTTGGAGACATTATTTATATGGTGTACATGTTGATATATATACTGAACATAAAAGTCTTTAGTATGTTTTACGCAGAGGGAGTTGAACGTTCGTTATAGGATATGGCTAGAACTACTCAAAAATATGATATGAGTGTTTATTATCACCCGGTTAAGACCAATGTGGTGGATGATGCATTGAGTCTATTGAGCATGAAAAACATGTCTCATATTGATGAAGAGAAGAATGAGATAAAGAGGTACACCAATTGGCTAGATTGGGTGTACGGCTGGCAGATGCAGCAACTGGGGGTGTTTTGGTTCACTCAAGCTCTGAATCCTCATTTGTTGTAGATGTTAAAGCCAATTAGAATCTTGACCCAGTACTTATGGATTTGAAAGACTCAGTATTGAGTAAGTTGAATGAATCGTTTTTCCTAGGAGAGCATAGTATACTCAGGTACCAAAACAGGTTATGTGTGCCTAATATTGATAATTTGAGGACTAATATTTTGGTAGAAGCTCATGATTCCAGGTATTCCATTTATCAAGGTGACATCAAGATGTACGATGACATTAAAGAGGTCTATTGGTGGGAAGGCATGAAGAGAGATATCTCTAAATTCGTGGAGGAGTGTCTGAATCACCAATAGGTTAAGAGAAAACACCTTAAGCCTGGGGGTCTCACTCAGACAATTGACATTCCAACATGGAAGTGGGAGGGTATCAATATGGATTTTGTGGTTGGTCTGCCAAAAGACTAGGAAACTACAGTATGCCAAGCTTTATATTGATGAGATAGGGATGGCACGGGATTCCTCTTTCTATCATCTCGAATAGGGAGCCTAGTTTACTTCTCCTTTTTCGAGATATTTCCAAAAAGGCTTGGGTACACAGGTAAAGATTAGTACTGCTTTTCATCCGTAGACGGATGGACAAGCAGAGCGTACTATCCAGACCCTTGAAGACATGTTGAGAACTTGTGTGATTGAATTTCAAAGGGAGTTTGGATGATCACTTGCCGCTGATACAGTTCTGTTACAATAATTGCTACCATTCCAGTATTACGATGGCACCTTTTGAAGCACTATATGGCCAAAGATATATGTCTCCTATTGGCTGGTTTGAAGTAGGAGAATCTGCCATATTTGGCCCTAAGATCATACATGATGCTATGGACAAGGTGAGAATAATCATATATAGATTGGCCACTGTTACAATGGTCCAAAATCCTATGCAGACAACATAAAGATAGCTCTAGAGTTTGAGGTAGGTGATCAAATCTACTTAAAGATAGCACCTATGAAAAGGGTGATGAGGTTTGGTAAGAAAGGTAAGTTGAGTCCGAGGTATATAGGTACTTATAAGGTCTTGAAGCTAGTAGAAAATGTGGCCTACGAATCGAATTTACCTCAAGAATCGGCTTCTGTTCATCCAGTGTTTCACGTTTCAATGCTCAAGAAGTTTCTAGGAGATCCAGCATCCATTCTTCCTATTGAGGAGGTTAGGAGTTGATCTAAATCTTTCCTATGAAGAGGTTCAATTGCAATTCTAGATGGTCAAGTGAAGTGAATGAGGAACAAGGAGGTTTCCACCGTTAAAGTCCTATGGAGGAACCACCTTGTTGAGGGAGCAACATGGGAGGTCGAGGATGATATGAGATCCCGCTATCCTCATTTGTTGAGTTACTAAGGTTAGATATTCTATTCTTAAAGTCTAATTTTAGTGTAAGAAACTCTAAGTTCTAAGTGTTGTAGTCAATTTGGTGTGATAGGTCACTAATCGTATGTGTTATAATGTCACTATATGAGTTAAAATGAAGTTATGTTTACAATTTTGTTGTTGTTTTTGTGTAGCATAGGCATCTTTTCTGTGTTGCATGATTTGTGGAGTGCATTCAGATAAATATGATTGAGAAGGAAATTCCGCAATCTCAAATATGAAGCTTTAGATAAGCTTAAATGGCATACATCATCCGAATAAGTGTGAATCAAATATTTACAAGGGATAAACGTTTAAGTATGATGGAATAGCTTTCGAAAATCACCCTCTTTGTTAGATGATGAATAGTGTCATTCAGGGATGTATATTCATAAGGGTGGATATTTTAAGAATTCCGAAAACGACTATGCTATGTATGACCTATACGCACCAAGAATGCATAGGTTAGACAATACACATGGCTTGATGCACGTTGAACCTGACCCTGGACCTATGCACAAGCCAAGCCAACCAACTTGGTGAGTTGGTTGATCTAGGCAGGTTTGGTTTCAGCAATGATAGGACCCCAAACACTAGGATTCACCCAGGTGAGTCTTAATCGGACTTAGATGGTTAGTCCTAGGTCTTAAGTGTTCTAGGGGTAAAAAGGTAATTTTAGGGATAGGGGTAGTATGGTAATTACCCTTGGATAATATTTAATTAATTATATAATGTTTTTAATTAGTCAAAATGGGTCAAAGCTCGCTGATCAAACCCGAGTTTTACCGGATCTCCACACTCGGATTCAAGCTGAGTTGGAGGCACAAAATGGGGCAATTTAAATGATTTAAATTAGACAAAAATAAGGAAGGGCATTATAGCAACTTAATATGAATATTATACTGTGATTTTATCATCTAAATTATGTTGAATAAGTCAACAACAAACTCCCCAAGCATGAGGCGCACGACTCCCCCTAGGAGTGTACTTCATGTACACTCTTAATTTTTTATATACTCCTAAAAACATTTTTTAGCTTTACCTTACAATTCAAAAACTAAAAAAAAATTAACTAATTGTTCTAAGGAATTCTCGGCTGCATCCATCAAGAAACAAAAAGAAAAATTCGTACACCTAAGTATTTTAAGAAATAACGTAAAGAACCTCACTTGAGAACAAGAATCAAAGCTCAGAAGAAAGGTTTGTATGTAAGTTAGGACGTGTGGTTGTTGCTGGTTGTAAAAGCTAAAAAAGTATGGATTTTTGTCTCTCTTTGTCTCTTGCCCAAGATTCCCCTAAGGCTCAGTTCAATTCCAATCTAAAAACTAAGGTTGTCCTTGTTTCATGCCTCTATCATTAGATCTTATGAACGATTGATGCATGTGTTGGCATGACTTTTGGTAGATGATTGTAGGAATGATTGTGATTGTGTGCAATGTGTGTTCTTGGACTGTTCATGATTTTTTTATTTACGTCTGAATGTTGAATGTCATATGTGCACAAAGCATGTTGTTTCTTTGCAATTGTGTTGTTACGGTTTACGTGAAGGAATTGTGAATAACGTGTTTATGTAAAGTTGTGTGTTTGACATGCAAAAATAAACCGTGGTGTTCATGAACAATCAAATGAAAGTAAATCCCTTAACGAATTGTTTAAAAACACATGTAAAACTCCAAGCTAAACGGCTAGGCTAAATGCAACTAATTGAATTAAAGGCATATATTAATTGAGTATAGTTTCAGCTAATCACTAGTAAAAATGAAGAGAAATAGATGCTTCCATTGAGGGCGAAACTCGAGACCATAAGGTCCTAACACTAATTTAACAAGCCTTAAATCAAAAGAAAAAAAATAGTGTGAGAAAGGGGATTTGAACCCGGCTACTCGGCCAATGGTGTGAGACACATAAATTTCACACCAAAATAAAATAATAAAATTGAGGATACAGTAATTCGATCCCGGATTCTCTTGGCCGAATATATGAAAATACCAAACACTCTAAAAAATCAAATATAAAATGCGGCCCAAAGGATTCGAACACGGGTTCTCTTGGCAGAAACTGTGAGGATCATATGTCTTACACATAATGAAATAAAATGTAGCCACTAAGGATCAAACCTGCGTATCCTTGGCCGAATATTCAAGATGCATAAGTCTTCCACAATATACAATTATATTATCATGAAACTCTTAACTAGATATGAGTAACCCGAAAGGGGTACTACCATGAGTGTAAAGTACACTAAAGGCAATGAGCATGGCATATGATGTAAGTTAAGGGCAAGATGAAGAAATAAACATTCCATAATGAGGTGATTAATTATGTTAAATATGATGCTAATGAAAATTGTGGATACATGATAAGAGGCTAATATGAAAGGGTGAGAGAAGTCTCGACCAAGCCTAAGTAAAGGTCCCAAAAAGTACTCACCTAAGAGAGTGTTGAATTTTAAGGGACAAGTCTAAATCACATTCTAAATATAAGTGTAAGGACAATTCACATTTAATACGTAAAGAAGAGATGAGAAACATCTAATGAGCTATAAATACCTCACACTAAGAATCAAGCTTCGATGATGTATGAGTTGAATGTAAATAGGAATATTAAGCTAAATACTAATAGGCTAGCTATGAGTGGTGATTCATTCTTTTGGGAAGGGCGGAGGTTCACCTAAATCTAATAAGATGAGACTGTCCACCAAGGTGAGTACCGTTCTCCCTAAATCTCCTAGTCTTTGAACTATGTTGCCAACAAAGGGAACTAGCTTGGTTCAAACCCATAAAGCTAGCATGTTTTTGCTTTCACTTTGGCCAGTGACTCCACCTCTTTTCGGTGTGGGGGAGACACCGGATTTCATGACACTCACATGATCTATTTTGGTTAAGGTTGAAGTTCCTCAAAGTATTAAAGATAATGAAATGAACAATATCGAAGGTGTTTGTGCAAAGAGGTGAAATCGGATTCAAGTAATGACATTAGGTCATTCTTTGTCATTTCTGTTCATGATCTCGATGGGACTCTTAAAATTCACCCTAGGTATAACTGGTGTTTGAATCAGCCTATGAATGAATGACATGAATAATGTGAAGTATGAATGAACGAATGAAGCAAACTCCGTGTTTGCTAAAAGAGGTCCTCGGGTTGAGGTCCCATATGTTGGGCCCTCACATGAGATGTATTAATGCTACGTCTATGATTCCAAGGTCTCCTGGATATGAAATGTATAATATATGAAAAATGAAATGTATGTTATGTTAACCTATATGTGTATGATGTGTGACATATTCATGGTATCAACTTCCTAATTAGGCAAGTCAAGAGACTTGACCTTCTAAGAAAGCATGTTGTTTAGGAAGAGCCTTTCTTGTTCATGCATTATCGTTATGTTTTATTTCATACACCCATACTTAGTACAAGTGTGCAGTAATTGCATACAATATTACTATTTTAGGTGCAGGCTCAGGTAGACCTTTAAGGTATCATTGCAGTTGTTCAGACTCAGAGATTTCATCCAGACTTGGTAGGTCCACATCAATTCGAGGATGTCTGCCTTTATATTTCTTGCATAGTAGTAGGTTTGAACTAGTGAGGTACGTTCCACTAGTGTTTCCTTCCTGTTTTTTTTCAGACGCTTGTAATGATGTCGTTTTGGCATGTATTACTTATGACATGAGATTCTATTTGTTTCAAGTTGCATGATTTTATTACTAGACTGTTGATGTATGAGGACTGAACTTCCTTACACGTAGGCGTTTATATGAAGTCTATGTATAATTCAAATATAAACAAAAAGTTTAAATTTTACGCTAAAATTAACCGTATGAATGTGATAAATACAAGAAGAGTCTTGTCTGCAACCTTTGAGAGGTCAACAACGCCGGTGGCAATTCAGATTCTAGAATCCGGGTCATGACAAACTTGGTATCAGAGCATTAGGTTAAATATTCAAGACATCATGCTCATATCAACTACGTTAAGTAGTTTATAATTATGGTAGTGAAGTGCACCACTATCATGAATTAGAGATTGCATAATGCTTAGGAAATTTTCCCATCTTCTACTCTTTATTATGCTATGTATAATAATGACATAATTGTGTCATTAAGAATCTATATTATTCTTGTATCTACGTGTAGATAATGAATATGAGGTGAAATGCAGCCAGGAGGGTAGGTGAGGTAGCTGCTGGAGGATATCAAGTTCCTCTTCAAGCCCAGTTGGTGTTGATCAAGTGCCTATCAATCCAGCTGGGTTCACAGATGGTGAAGTGAGGAATGATTTGCAGCATAAGGCACAGGCCATCACTACTCAGGCTCAAGCCATCACGGCTCATGCCGCGAAAGAGAGTGCTCCCAGAGAGAACCCTCATGCTAGCACCATGGCTAGCACGCTGAGGGACTTCACCAGAATGAACCCCTACTTTACTATGGATCCAGGACCAATGAGGATCCCCAAAAGTTCGTGGATGAGGTCAACAAGATCCTTTGGGCCATGGGAGAAGCTGAGGAGGCGAAGGCTAAGTTGACTGCATATCAACTCAAGGATGTGGCACAAATTTGGTACCGGATGTAAACTGATAGCCGAGCACTTGGAGATGTTCCCATCACTTGGGAGGTTCTCAAGACTTCCTTTTTGGAAAGATTCTTCTTGAGAGAGAAACGAGAATCCAAGGTTGAAGAGTTCATCAACTTGAGATAAGGAGGTATGTCAGTCAAGGAGTATTATTTGAAATTCGTTTAACTATCAAAATATGCTTCTTCTCTGGTGGCAAATAGAAGGGATGAAATGAGAAGTTTTGTGATTGGTGTGTTGGAGGATGTAGTGGAAGATTGCCAGACAGCCATGTTGCATGATAGCATGGATTTGGAGAGGTTGATGGTGCATGCTCAGCAAGTGGAGGAGAGCCGCCGTAAGAGGAGAGTTCATGAAAGCAAGAAGCATAATATTGTGGATCATATTGGTTCTAGCTCGGGTAGGGGCTCATTTGGAGTCGAGAATAGGCGAAAGTTCAAGAGACATTTAGTAAATTCTACTTCTTTAGGGAATTCGAATTTGAAAGTGAACGAGTCTGGCCACAGAAAGAGCAATGATCGGACATCGAGCAAAAAAGCAAGCTTTCTGGTAAATTTGGACGTCCTGATGGGGCGTAATGTTTAGTAGGTACTAACACCTACTTTCGGTGTGGCAAGACTGGACACATGATCCGATATTGTCCTCAAACGATAAATGAGACCAAGGTAGGTGCTCAGCCTCGGCTGGTTGCAAATGTTGCAGCAGAACCTCCTAAGAGGAAACAATTTATGCGCTGAAAGGTAGAGAAGAGCAATAGAAGTCAGCTGATGTTGTCACGGGTATGTTGCATGTCTTTACTTTCCTGGTGTATGCATTGTTAGATCTAAGATCTACTCTATCATTTGTTACTCCTTTGAGCAAATTCTAGTAAGTACCCCCCACAGGAAACGACCTTAGAGTACAAAGAGTGTATAACGATTATCCAATTCACATCCTTGATAGAGTCACTCACACTGATATTGTGGAATTAGCCATGCTGGATTTTGATATAATTTTTGGTATGGATTGTCTCCATAAGTGTTATGCCATAATAGATTGTCAAAATAGAGTAGTGAGGTTTCAGTTTCCAAATGAGTTAGGGTGGGAATGGGAAAGGCATGCTTCAAGTGAAGTCGAACAAATTATTTCACACTTAATGGCCAATACGATGATATCTAAGTGGTATTTGTACCACTCAGTTAGAGTCAATGACTTAGATCAAGAAGTTTCTTTCCATAGACCTTGTGTCAATAGGGAATTAGTTTCCAGATGTCTTTCCGGAGGATTTACCAGGAATACCTCGTGAATGTAAGATTGATTGTGGTGTTGATTTAGATCCCAACACCAAGTCAATTTATATTCCCGCGTATAGGATGGCCCCATCTAAACTCAAAGAGTTGAAGTTGCATATAAAAGATCTACTTGATAAGGGCTTCATCCATCAAAGATTATCCACATGGGGTGATCTTGTGTTGTTCGTAAAGAAAAAGGATGAAACTCTTAGATTGTGCATCGGTTGTTGGCAATTCAACAAAGTCACTATAAAGAATAGGTACCCTATTCCCAGAATCGATGATTTATTTCACCAACTCCAAGGTTCAAGTTTATTTTCCAATATAGAACTTCGGTAGGTTACCATCACTTAGAGTGAGGCGAGAAGACATTCCTAAGACGATTTTTCGTACTAGATATGGGCACTATGAATTTCTTGTCATGTCATTCGTCCACACTAACGCACTAGCAATGTTTATGGACCTTTTGAATAGTGTTTTTTGTGAGTACCTTAATTCCTTCATCGTAGTATTCATAGATGACATTATCATATACTCAAGTCTAGAGAAGAGTGTGAATTGCACTTGAGAAAATATTAGTTGTACGTAAAGTTTAGCAAATGTAAATTCTGGTTGACATCAATGACCTTTCTTGGTCATGTTATGACCGACCAAGGTGTAGAATTTTATCGCAAAAGGGTTGAGGCAGTGAAGAAATGACTGAGACCCCTTACTCCTACCGATATTTGCAGTTTTCTGGGTTTGGCCAATTACTATTGCATGTTTGTAGAAGGCTTTTCCACTATTGCTTTTCAACTATTGCTTTTACACTATTGCTAATCCAATGACAGCCTTGATGAAGAAGAAGGTAAAGTTTGAGTGGTCTGAAAAATGTGAAAAGAGCTTCCAAGAGCTCAAAGACCGACTCACTTCAACCCAGTTCTCATGTTGAGAGCTTGTGTTATTGACTTGTGTTATAGACGGATGGACAAGCAGAGCGTACTATCCATACCATTGAAGACATGTTGAGAGCTTGTGTTATTGACTTTTAAAGGGAGTTGGGATGATCACTTGCTGCTGATACAGTTTTGTTACAATAATTGCTACCATTCCAATATTGGGATGGCACCTTTTGAAGCACTATATGGCCGAAGGTATAGGTCTCCTATTGGTTGGTTTGAAGTAGGAGAATCTTCCATCTTTGGCCCTAAGATTATATATGATGCTATGGAGAAGGTGAGAATAATCATATATAGATTTACTACTGCTTACAGTGGTCCAAAATCCTATGCAGACAACATAAAGATAGCTCTAGAGTTTGAGGTAGGTGATCAAATCTACTTAAAGATATCACCTATGAAAGGGGTGATGAGGTTTGGTAAGAAAGGTAAGTTGAGTCCGAGGTATATAGGTCCTTATGAGGTCTTACATCTAGTAGAAAATGTGGCCTACGAATTGAATTTACCTCAACAATCGGCTTCTTTTCATCCAGTGTTTCACGTTTCAATGCTCAAGAAGTGTCTAGGAGATCCAGCATTAATTCTTCCTATTGAGGGGGTTAGGAGTTGATCTGAATCTTTCCTATGAAGAGGTTCAATCGCAATTCTTGATGGTTAAGTGAAGTGAATGAGGAACAAGGAGGTTTCCACCGTTAAAGTCCTATGGAGGAACCACCTTGTTGAGGGATCAACATGGGAGGTTGAGGATGATATGAGATTCCACTATCCTCATTTTTTGAGTTATTAGGGTTAGATATTCTATTCCTAAACTCTGATTTTAGTGTAAGAAACTCTAAGTTCTAAGTGTTGTAGTCAATTTGGTGTGATAGGTCACTAATCGTATGTGTTATAATGTCACTATATGAGTTAAAATGAAGTTATGTTTACAATTTTGTTGTTGTTTTTGTGTAGCATAGGCATCTTTTCTGTGTTGCATGATTTGTGGAGTGCATTCAGATAAATGTGATTGAGAAGGAAATTCCGCAATCTCAAATATGAAGCTTTAGATAAGCTTAAATGGCATACATCATCCGAATAAGTGTGAATCAAATATTTACAAGGGAGAAACGTTTAAGTATGATGGAATAGCTTTCGAAAATCACCCTCTTTGTTAAATGATGAATAGTGTCATTCAGGGTTATATGTTCCTAAGGGTGGATATTTTAAGAATCCGAAAACAACAATTCTATGTAAGACCTATACGCACAGAAAATCCGTAGGTTATATAATTCACATGGCTTGATGCGCGTTGAACCGGACCCCTGGACCTATGCACAAGCCAAGCCAACCAACTTGGTGATTTGGTTGAGCTAGGCAGGGTTGGTTTTAGCAATGATAGGACCCCAAACACTAGGATTTACCCAGGTGAGTCTTAATTGGACTTAGAGGGTTAGTCCTACGTCTTAAATGTTCTAGGGGTAAAAAGATAATTTCAGGGCTAGGGGTAGTATGGTAATTACCCTTGGATAATATTTAATTAATTATATAATGTTTTTAATTAGTCAAAATGGGTAAAAGATCGGTGATCAAACCCGAGTTTTACCGGATCTCCACACTCGGATTCAAGCCGAGTTTGAGGCACAAAATGGGGCAATTTAAATGATTTAAATTAGACAAAAATAAGGAGGGGCATTATAGCAACTTAATATGAAGATTATACTCTGATTTTATCATCTAAATTATGTTGAATAAGTCAACAACAAACTCTCCAAGAATGAGGCGCACGACTCCCCCTAGGAGTGTACTTCATGTACACTCTTAATTTTTTATGTACTCCTAAAATCATTTTTTAGCTTTACCTTACAATTCAAAAACAAAAAAAAAATTAACTAACTGTTCTTAGGAATTCTCGGCTGCATCCATCAAGAAACAAAAAGAAAAATTCGTACGCCTAAGTATTTTAAGAAATAACGTAAAGAACCTCACTTGGGAACAAGAATCAAAGCTCAGAAGAAAGGTTTGTGTGTAAGTTAGGACGTGTGGTTGTTGCTGCTTTTCAAGGGTGAAAAAGTATGGATTTTTGTCTCTCTTTGTCCCTTGCCCAAGATTCCCCTAAGGCTCAGTTCAATTCCAATCTAAAATGTAAGGTTGTCCTTGTTTCATGCCTCTATCATTAGATCTTATGAACGATTGATGCATGCGTTGGCATGACTTTTGTTAGATCATTTTAGGAATGATTGTGATTGTGTGCAATGTGTGTTCTTGGACTGTTCATGATTTTTTAATTTACGTCTGAATGGTTAATGTCATATGTGCACAAAGCATGTTGTTTCTTTGCAATTGTGTTGTTACGGTTTACGTGAAGGAATTGTGAATTACGTGTTTATGTAAAGTTAAGTGTTTAACATGCAAAAATAAACCATGGTGTTCATGAACAATCAAATGAAAGTAAATCCCTTAACGAATCGGTTAAAAACACATGTAAAACTCCAAGCTAAACGCCTAGGCTAAATGCAACTAATTGAATTAAAGGCATATATTAATTGAGTATAGTTTCAGCTAATCACTAGTAAAAATTAAGAGAAATAGATGCTTCCATTGAGGGCGAAACTCGAGACCTTAAGGTCCTAACACTAATTTAACAAGCCTTAAATCAAAAGAAAAAAATAGTGTGAGAAAGGGGATTTGAACCCGGCTACTCGGCCAAGGGTGTGAGACACATAAATTTCACACCAACATAAAATAATAAAATTGAGACTACTGTAATTCGATCCCGGATTTTCTTGGCCGAATATAAGAAGATACCTAACACTCTAAAAAATCAAACATAAAATGCGGCCCAAAGGATTCGAACACGGGTTCTCTTGGCAGAAACTGTGAGGATCATAAGTCTTACACATAATGAAATAAAATGCAGCCACTAAGGATCAAACCTGGGTACCCTTGGCCGAATATACAAGATGCATAAGTCTTCCACAATATACAATTATATGATCATGAAACTCTTAACTAGATATGAGTAACCCGAAAGGGGTACTACCATGAGTGTAAATTACAATAAAGGCCATGAACATGGCATATAATGTAAGTTATGGGCAAGATAAAAAAAATGAACATTCATGTAATGAGCTGGGTAATTATGTTAAACTATGATGCTAATGAAAATGGTGAAAAAATGATAAGAGGCTAAGATGAATTGTGAGACAAGTCTCAACCAAGCCTAAGTAAAGGTCACTAAAAGTAATCACCAAAGAGAGTGTTGAATATAAAGAGACAAGCCTCTATCACATTCTAAATGTAAGTGTAAGGACTATTTACACTTAGATGTAAAAAAGAGATGAGAAATTATCTAATGATATATGACTGCCTCATGCTAAGAATCAAGTTGCGATGATGTATGAGTTGAATATAAATAAAAACTTTAAACTAAGCACCGATAGGCTAGCTATTAGTTGTTCACATAAATATCATGAGATGAGATTGTCCACCATGGTGGGTATGGGTCTCCCTAAATCTCCTAGTCTTATGTTGCCACCAAAGGGAACTAGCTTTGTTTGAACCCCTAAAGCTAGCTTGTTTTTGGTTTCACTTTGCCTAGTGACTCCGCCTCTTTTTGGTTTGGCGTAGACACCGGATTTCATGATGCTCACATGATATATGTCGGTTAAGGTTGAATTTTCTCAAAGTATTAAAGATAATGAAATGAATGATATCGAAGGTGTTTGTGCAAGACAATCAAGAGGTGAAACCGGATTCAAATTATGACATTAGGTCATTCTTGGTCATTGCACTTCATTATCCCGATGAGAGTCTTAAACTTCATCCTAGGTATAACTGGTGTTTAAATCAGCCTATTAATGAATGAAATGAATAATGTAGAGTACGAATGAATGAATGAAGCAAACTCTGTGTTTGCTAAAAGAGGCCCTCGGGTTGAGGTCCCATATGTTTGACACTCACTTGAGATGTCTTAATGTTATATCCATGAATCCAAGGTCTCGTGGATATGAAATGCATAATATATGAAACATGAAATGTATGTTATGTGAACCTATATGTGTATGATGTGTGACATATTCATGGTATGACCTTCCTACTACAAAATAGGCAAGTCAAGAGACTAGACCTCCTAACATGCTGATTAGGAAGAGTCAGTATTGTTCATGCATTACCATTATGTGTTGCTGCATTCACCCATACTTAGTGCAAGTTTGTACTAATTCCATACAATATTACTATTTTAGGTGTAGGCTCAGGTGGACGTTGAAGATATCATTGCAGTTGTTCAGACTCAGAGATTTCATCCGGACTTAGTAGGTCTCATGCATTCGAGGACTCCTGCCTTTATGTTTCTTGCTTAGTAGTAGGTCTGAACTAGTGGGGTATGTTCCACTAGTGTTTCCTTCCTATTTTTTTCAGATGCTTGTAATGATGTCGTTTTAGTAAGTATTATTTATGACATGAGATTCTATTTCTTTCAAGTTGCATGATTTTTTTACTAGATGGTTGATGTATGAGTAATGAACTTCCTTACAAATACACATTTATATGAAGCATATTTATACTTCAAATATGAACAAAAAGTTTTTAATTTTCCACTAAAATTAACGATGAATGCAAGAAGAGGCTTGTCTGCGACCTCTGACAGGTCAATGACGCCGATTGCGATTCGGATTCTACGATCCGGGTCGTGACATGCTTTGACTTCACATATACATGTAAGCCACATATACCTTCACATTGATCATATATCAAAGTAATAACCTGATAATATCATAAATAATAAAGTAATATCGATGAGGACACATTGATCATAAATATATTACATAAGCACCACCCTGTAAGTGGCCTATGTCATACATCACAATTGGAACACCTATACCACACAATATAGAAGAGGTTAGGTTAACATACCACCATTACAACATAAACACCTCCAATACATACATAATTCAACCAATTCAATCCATAACGGCTCTTACCAATAGCCACACAATATACAATGATCTAAGAAAATACTATATGAAATTCATCTATTTAGTACAGCCTACATACAATTCTTACATAATTTATAAATATATTAATAGCCCAATACAGTCTACATAAGAAATCAATACAATTGCGACGTGATCGAATCACCCATAATATAGCCAAAATAAGGAAATCTTGATTTTCATGGGTTCATGGAGTTTTTGTTCTAAAGTCATCAAATTAACATCAATTATGTCATAATTCATTGATTCAAAAATTTTATGCAAGAACACATGCTAGATAACAAAATAGGAAAATTTATGTTTTGATCATCTTTGAAAGCCATTGGAATAGACTCCTTGAATGAAAGAGGATTCAAGGATGAAACACCATACCTTATGTGAAGCAAAGACCACGAAATTTATGGATAAAAACTTGGAAAATCAGTCTTCTTCCTTGGAGCTTCAAAGCTTCATCAATGGAGGTTTTGGAGAGGAGGAATGGAGAGGTTCTATTTTGAGTTGAGGGTTTAGATTTGATTGGTGAATTTTAGGTTTAAAAAGACTCAATAACTGTCAGTAAGTGATCCCCAAATTACCCAAAAGACACCCGCACTTAATGGACCTTTTAACCAATTAAAAATTTACTTAAAAACGACACGACCAAATCTGGGAGGTCACTACGCATCGCGGGGTTACCTCTGATTCTTCTTTTTGGAAAATTTTAAGACAGTGGTTCGTGTTGTCCCCGCATTGCCGGGATAAATTTTTGCCCTTTAAATGTGGCTGGCGTGACACACAGCTTCTGTCAAATCCTCGCTGGCTCGGCAGCTTGCTTGGCCCATGTTTGGGTCCTCCTCAAGGACCCTTTACATGTCAGTATATATGTAAGAAGTATCAATACTCAATTTCAATCTCATACCGTACTCCAAAACTCCACTACAAAACACTATTACACACTAGTTCAACTTCGACTAGTTTATGGACGCTTGGACGTTTCACTTCCAAAATCTTTTGAACTCCTCAAACTGACTTCTAACACTATTATTAATCATTTTACGACTTTACAGACTCATGAAACACATGTTAGGCTCTAGCTTCACCTAGGTCATTTTGGAGGTGTTACATAGGAAGAACTAGAAAAGAGTTTAAAATATGAAAACAATCAATTTTGGAAAGTATAAGGAAATCAGGGAATTTTTAAGTTAAAAGTGATTTTTTTCCCAACTTCAAACGACCATAACTCCTAGCCCAGGATAAGTAAAGTTTAGTTCCAGATATGGTTGGAAATCCCTTGGAATGATCTTTCCAATGCAGTCAAGTTTGCGCGATTTCAAATTGGTATGAGTTAGCTATGCCTTTCGGAAGTTGGGTTGTTGGTTTAAGGAAAGTCTAATCCATATTTGGAAAGGGAAAAATTTTCTTTTACTTATCAAATTATATTAATTTGTCTTTAGGGATTGATTAGGGTAAAACAGGACTTTCTTTAGTTTAGAAAGATTTAGAAGTCATGCTAGGGCTTGGAAAAAAGAGAAAAGAAAGAAATCAAGAAATTGCTAAGAACTTTAAAGCTCTATGTGTGGAAAAGAAATCATGAAGTTGCCAAGAATTTTAAATCTTTGTGTGTGGAATTCGTTGGGGTTGATTTCTAAAAAGGTATGTGAGATGACATAGAATTAATTTAGTTCACCCATGATCGAACCATGATTCAGTTCATCAAACTTACGCTTTGAAGGTTAGGAAATTGATTTCTTGAAGAAATTGTTGATAGTTTTGTTGAGTTCTTGATGGTTGTTTTGTTGATGTGTTTTATGGTTTGATTTATGCTTCCGGGTGTAATTTTATGTTGAATCTATTGTATATTTATAGTAATAATGATCCTAAGTGTTTGGGGGAAAGAACCTTGGAATTTTAGAGGGTTTAGAGGTGAAAAACAAAGGAGAAAAGTCAGAGATTTTCTAGGAAAGGTTGGGGTGCCGCACCTGCCAAAATGCCACTAAAGTTTCTCTGAAGTTTGTCCTCTATCGCGACACACCAGCCAGAGCACCACAGAAAGTTCTATAAACTTTGAGAGCTAGGTCACCGCTCTTTTCGGAGCGCTTGGGATACCAGTTCTCCCCATTCTTCCCACATCTTTACATACTAGTTCCTTACTGATGTACCTATGTTTCCTAGTTGATTTCAACACGCTAAGGTACATCAAAATATCATGAAATCGTCCATAAACATGAGATCATGAACCTTGAATCATAATCTATTCAAGTATAGTTGCTAAGATCAAAGTCAAGGGAAGTAAAGAGTCAAGTCTAGAAGTTAAGAATCAAGTCAAAGCAAAGTTATAATGTTGTAAGAATCTTTAACAATGTTTTTAATCTAGCATTAAAACTCCCATTTCAAGTTAAGTGAAGCGTAAAAAATTGAGTTCATTTCTCAAAAATTTATTAGGGAACTAAGTATTCCTTAAGAGTTCATAAATTTTTTTTTACATTTAAACAAGAAAGGAAACTGAGATATCCATAGAGAATTCGAGGTAGTTTGAGAAAAGTTACTAATGATGAATTAAGAGAGGCAATTAAAATGCTTAGTCAGATTGTGGCTAATCAGGTTGGTCAGCAAAGAGGAGCTTGACAAGAAGGGGCTGATATTTCAAGGATTCGTGAGTTCTTGAGGATGAATCCCCAAAGTATCACCGGTTCGAGCACTACTGAGGATCCAATGAACTTCACTGAGGAACTGAAAAAGGTATTCAAGGTAATACATGTTGTTAACACTAAGAGAGTTGAGCTAGTTTCCTATCAACTAAATAGGGTAGAGATGAAAATGCAACACCTGCGAGTTGGGATTATTTTTAGAAGGCCTTATTGGGGCGTTTCTTTCCCCGAGAACTGAAGAGACCATGCTACATGATTTCCTCGCACTTAGGGAGTATTCTCTAAGTGTTTTTTAGTATTGGTTGAAGTTCACCCAATTATCCCATTATTCCCCAAAGATAGTTATGGACATGAAGAGCAGAATGAGTCTATTTATTGTTGGTTTGGGCCGTCCATAAAACAAAGAGGGTCGGGCAGCATGCTTATTGGGGACATGTATATTTCGAGGTTGATGATCTATTTGCAACAATTAGAGGAAGAAAAGCTAAGATATATGGACTAATTCATTAATAAGAAGGCTAAGACATGGAATGAATCTCGGCATCAAAAGAGTAATGCCAACTGGCCATCATTCCAACAAAAACAGAAAGGACATGCTTCGTGATCTGCTAGTGCACCTGCACCTAAAAAAAAGGTGAGTACAATTATCAGAGCTTTAGAGCTAAAACTACTTATTCTCAGGGTAGCGTGGCACAAGGAGGTATTAAGCCCCTGCATGTTCCAAGTGTGGGAGGAAAATTTCAAGTGCTTGTCGTGATGGCTCCAGTGGTTGTCTCAAGTATGGTCAGAATGGGCATTTCATGCGAGAGTGTCCAATGAACAAGCACGGATATACTAATGGGGGAAAAGAGCCCAGTCTTCATCGGTTGCTCCACCAGACAGGGCTGCACCTAGGGGAACTACTTATGGTACTGGCGGAGGAACAAACCACTTGTATACTCTAAAATCACCGAGATCAAGAGGATTGGCCAGATGTTGTGAATAGTATGATTCAAGTCTTTGGATTTACTGTTTATGCATTGCTATAACCAGGAGTGATTTTATATTTTCTAACTCGATATGTTGCTATGAACTTTCACATGATTCCTAAGAAACTTAGTGAACCATTGAGTGTTTCTACACCAGTTTGATGAGTATATTCTAGCAGAGAGAGTCCATCATGATTGTCTCATTTCTGTCAATCACAAAAGTATCATGGATGATTTAATTAAGTTATGCATAGTAGATTTCGATGTCATTCTTGGTATGGATTGGATTCATACATGTTATACCTCAATCAATTGTTGAACTCGAATAGTAAAGTTTTAGTTTCCAAATGAGCAAGTCTTTGAATGGAAAAGCAGTTTAGCAGTGCCTAAGGGTTGTTTCATTTTGTATCTTAAGGAAAGGAAGTTAATTTCTAAGGGGTGTGTCTATCACTTAGTCAGATTAATGACTCAAGTGTTGAGGTACCTTCTATTCAATCAGTTCCAGTAGTAAAAGATTTTCCATAAGTCTTTCGTAATGATCTACTCGGAGTCCCTCATGAGAGAGAATTAGACTTTGGTATAGATCTTCTTCCAGATACTCGTCATATATCTATTACTCCATGTAGAATATCACCAGCAGAGTTGAGGAACTAAAAAAGTAGTTGAAAGATCTTTTTAAGAAAGGCTTTATTTAACCAAGTGTCTCACCTTGGGGAGCTCCGGTCTTGTTTGTGTGAAAGAAACATGGCTCCCTTAGGATGTGTATAAATTACTGTCATTTGAACGAGGTTACCATCAAGAATAAGTATGCTCTACAAAGAATTGATGATTTATTCAACCAACTTTAGGGTGCCACCTATTTTTCTAAGACAGATCTTAGATCTGGTCTACCATCAGTTAAGAGTAAGGGAATTAGATATTCCAAAGACAACTTTCAAAACTATATATGGACATTATGAGTTTTTGGTCATCTCCTTTGGGTTGAGTAATGTGTGTGCAACATTCATGGACCTTATTAATAGAGTCTTCAAACCTTATGATATGGTTGGTATCGTCTTCATTGATGACATACTAATCTATTCAAGGAATGAATGAAGATCATCCTAGTCATCTTAGAATAGTTATTCCAACTTCTTAAGATAGAAAGTTGTATGCCAAGTTTTCTAAGTGTGAGTTTTGGATTGTGAGTAGTGTTGCTCAAGGATTATGGCATGAACATTCTTTATCACCCAGGTAAGGCTAATATGGTTTATGATGCCTTAAGCAGGTTGTCTATGGGTAGTACCGCCCGTCTTCAAGAAGAGAATAAATAACTAGCAAAAAATGTGCATAGACTTGGATGCTTAAGAGTCCGACAAATGGATTCCACGGACGGAGGAATAGTGGTCACAAATAGGGCTGAATCATCATAAGTGTCAGAAGTGAAATAGAAGCAGGACCAATACCCTATTTTGCTTGAATTGAAAGAAAATGTTAATAAGAAAAAGGTATTAGATTTTGAACAAGTGGAGATGGTCTATCGAGATATCAAGGTAGACTATGTGTACTAATGGTGGATGGACTCTAAGAGAGGTCCATGGAGAAAGATCATAGCTCCTGATATTCCATTAATCTGAGTTCCAAAATGATTTATCACAACTTGAGAGAAGTTTATTGGTAGAAGATTATGAATAAGGGCATTGCTGAATTTGTTACAAAGTACCAAAATTGCCAACAAGTTAAAGTAGTGCATCAAAGGCCCGGTGATTTAGCTTAGAATGTAGAACTTCCGGGATGGAAGTGGTAGATTAATTATATGGATTTCATCAAAGTTTTACTAAGGTCTCGCAGGTAGAATGATTCTATTTGGGTGATTTTCGACAGAATGACAAAATCAGCCAACTTTTTGCCGGTAAAGACTACCTATTCAGCAGAAGATATGCTAGATTATATTATCAAGAGGTGATAAGACTTCATGGAGTTCCTAAATCCATTATTTCAAATAGAGGTGCAAAATTACTACACTATTCTAGAAATCTTTTCAGAAAGGTTTGGGTTCAAAGGTGAACTTAAGTACTAATTTTTATCCTCAGATAGATGGGCAAGACAAACGCACTATTCAGACTTTAGAGGATATGTTGAGAGCATGCGTAATTGACTTCAGAGGTAATTGAGATAATCAAATACCTCTAATTGAGTTTGCTTAAAACAACAGTTATCACTCTAGCATCACAAATGCTCCTTATAAATCTCTTTATGGGATAAGATCTAGATCACCCATTGGATGGTTTGAAGTGGGTGAAGTAGGGTTGATAGGACCAGATTTAGTTCACCAAGCTATGGAGAAGGTTAAAGTGATTCAATAAAGGTTGCGGATGGCACAAAGTCGTCAGAAATCCTACAGGTATGTTAGGAAAAGAGCATTAGAGTTCGAAGTAGATGATTGCAGTTTATCTGATATTTCATGTCTCCATGTTCAAGAAGTTCTTGGGTGATCCTTCATTGAAAAATTCTAGATCGCCAAGTTTGCAGGTTGAGAATAAAAAAGGTAGCATCAGTCTAGGTCCTTTGGAGGAATCAATTTGTTGAAGAAGATACTTGGGAAGTTGAACAGGACATGAAGAAGATGTACCACATCTCTTTGAATCCGGAGAAAATGCACACCAAGGAACTAATTTTCTTCTTGGTACACTTTAAGTTATGAGTAAGAATGTTGTTGTTGCATTTGCTTGTTGGGTGCTTGGACTTGATATTACCGCCCTTAGTCTAGTAATAATAAATTCATTCGAGGATGAATGTTTCCGATGAAGAGATATTGTAAAATCTTGCAACTAGGAATAACTAGAAAAGAGTTTAAAATATGAAAATAATCACTTTTCGATAGGATAAGGAAATCTGAAAATTTTTAAGTTAAAAAGTGAGTTTTTGGAAAACATCAAACAACGATAACTCCTAGCCCAGGATGAGTAAGGTGTAGTTCCATATATGGTTGGCAAACCATAGAATGATCTTTCCATCGCCGCCAAGTTTTGCGATTCTGAGTTCGTATGAGCGAGTTTTGCCTTTCGAAAGTTGGTGTTGGATTAAAGATAGTCCTATTGTATTTGAGAGGGAAAATTTCGCTTTTATTTACCTAATAATATTAATACATTTTTAGGGATTAATTGCGGAAAAAACAAGACTTTCTTCAGTTTGAAAGATTTAAAATTCACGTTAGGGCTTGGATAAAAGAGAAAACAGGAGAAACCAAGAAATTTTCAAGAACATTTACGCTATGCGTGTGGAATTTGTCGATGGTGAGACAATAAAAGATATGTTAGATCCATAACATTAGATTAGTTCACCCACGCATCAACGATGTTTCAGTTCAGCTAATTTAAGTTTTGAATGTTAAGAAATTATGTTCTTGAAGAATATTGTTGAAATTTTTGTTGAGTACTTGATGGTTGTGTTGTTAAAGTTTCTTGATGGTTTGATTCATGTTCCCGGGTGTAATTTTTGGTTGAATCTATTGTATATTGGTAGTACTAATGATCCTAAGTATTTTGGATAAAGAACCATGGAAGTTTAGAGGGTTTAGAGATGAAAAATGAAGGAGAAAAATCAGATTTTCTGGGCAAGGTCTAGGGGGTTGCGCCTGCCTAAATGCCATAAAAGTTCCTCTTAACTTTGGCCTCTTGCGCGTCATGCCAGCCATAGTGCCATAGAAATTTATCTAAACTATGAGAGTTGGCACCCCGCGCCTCTCAAAGCGCCAGAGATGGAAATTCTCCCCACTCTTCCCCCATTATTTCATACTAGTTCCTTAGTGATGTAAATATGTTTCCTAGTTCATTTCTACACTGTAAGGTATATCTAAACATCAGGAACTCATCCATAGACATTAGATTGTGAACCTTGAATCCGTATTTTAATTCTAGGAAATTTAAGATCAAATTCAAGAGAAGTTAAGAGTCAAGTCTAGAAGTTACGAAGCAAGTCAAAGATATGTTATAATGTTTTCAAGAGTCTTTAACAATGTTTTAATCTTGTTTCAAGAATCTAATTTCAGTTAAAGAGAATAGTAAAGAGTTGAGTTCATTTCTAAAAAATTTATAACGGAACTAAGTATCCTTAAGAGTTCATAAATGTTTTTTTACATTTAAACAAGAAAGGAAACTGAGATTTCCAAAGAGCCTTTAAGGTAGTTTCAGAAAAGGTAATCACTTTCTAAATAAAGCAAGAAGGGAAACTTTGATTTCCAAGGTAGCCTTTGAGCTATGTATTTTGAGAACTAATCATAAATCACAGAAGAAATATGTATATAAAATATAAGAGCTAGTATATTTTGGGACTAGTATTGAGCACCGATACAGGGGAGAGTTTAGATAGCTCACAGCCCCCATAAACCGTGTAACCACCATGGGTAGAACAGGGTCATACTTTTTAGAATATTCCTTAATTGCTTTATAGCATAGACTAGTGGATTCACTTAGTAGTTCAAGTCTTATGCTGATGGCAATATGAGGAAAACATTTTATCATCATTATAGCTCTTAAATGATGGTTGTCGGTAAGAGAAACTCCCATAAAAGTTTAATGTATTTTATATACACAGTTATTTGTATTTTAGCATACATCTCAGAGTTATATTGTATACTTGCATACATACAGAGTGACATCATGTGTCACGCCCCGAGCCTACACCCTAGGCGAGCTCGGCACTCAGAGACCAATGTTGGTTCCAAAGTGAACCCTTGTCATGTCTTTCCCAACTCAGTGTAATCAATCACTTCATATAATGTTTGGCCAAAAATGTCACTTAAGTCTCAACAAATAAAACAAACTTCAACCTAACGTACTACTGTCTATGAAGATTCTAAATTGACTGAAAAGGAATGTTGGGACAGAACCCACAATATATAAAAATCTAAACTAGTAAAACAATAAAAAGGATGTCCTCCGGAATGCAAGGAGGCTCACACTGACTCTGGAGCTCGGTCTAGATCAACGAAGAGTTGCGTGTTGATCCTGAGCACCTGCGTCTGCATCATAAAACAATACAGGCCAACTTGCATTAGTACATTGAATATACGAGTATGTGTATTGAAATCTAAACGACGACTTAAGCTTGAGGGGATTAGATGAACTTACCATGGCTCTGCTCAACTCAAGAATATACTTAACTCAAAGTATATACATATAAAGCAATTTAAAACACAGGCAAGATATATGTATATAAATCTTATAAAAAACAGTAAAACAAATCATTTCATTAAAGAAAATGTAAAAACAAACACAACATTACTTAAATAAAAGTAATATAACTTAGGTGGGAGATTCTATAATCGAAAACCACCACTATGAGGCTAAGTGGTGATACACCGTCTTGCCCACGCTGCAAGAACTATCTTATACCTTGCCATTAATATAGGACCTTACTTTACTTATATGATCAACTAGATAAAATTACGTGATTATCTAAAACGTATTATCAATCAATTCCCATGATGGCTTCATGGTTTACATGGAGAATTGAGTAAATATGAACTCTCATTCCCATGTCGGTGCTCAATACTACTCTCAAAACATACTTTAGCTCATACTTTTAATAAAACTTTCTTTTCTTTGGGTTGAGATAATTTGTTGCCCATTGAGCTTTAAAAAGCTCCTCTTTGGAATCAACGCTCCCCTTTTAGTTCAAAACTCTTTTGGTACTTGTACTTTACTCTTACTAGATGTGAAACATTTGTAAACCTTTAGGGAATACTTAGTTCCCCTATAGATTTTTAGAAATGAACTCAACTCTTCCTCTTTACTGAACTTGAAACTTAACTCATAGGGAATACTCAGTTCCAATATAGCCATTGAGATGTTTACGCAACTCTTTACTCTTTGCTCAACTTCTAACTTGAGCCTTAAAACAAGGTTAAAAATGATTGTTTAAGACTCTTTGAAAACTTTACGAACTCACTTTGACTTGCTTCATATGTTTTAGACTTAGACTCTTAATTTTTTTGACTTTGATCTTAGCTCCCCTTGAATTGGAGTATGGATTCAAGGATCATGATCTCATGTTTATGGATGATTTCATGATGTTTAGATAAACTCTAGAGTGTTCTAATCAACTAGGAATGAGAGGTACATCACTTAGGAACTAGTGTGGAATAATAGGGAAAGAACGGGGTCTCCAAGGGGTCGAGGTGCCAAGGCTTGTCGGACAGACCTTGGTCTGGGGCGCTCTGGCTGGCACACCACACAAGGGCCTGTCAACAAGCCTACCTTGAGGCGCTTTGGACGGCGAGGCACCCCAAGGGCCGTCTAACAAGACCTTTGACATTTTTCTTCGTTTTTCATCTCTAAACCATAACAAACTCACATGGATCCCACCCGAAACACTTAGGATCCCTAAATAACTCATTACCCCATAATTGACCCGAAAACAGTCCGCAACCAAGAATCAAAACTACTAGTGATCCACTACAAATCAACCAACGAGAACTTTAAACTTTTCATCAAAAACTTCAAGGTTTACTTTCAAATAACTCTAAATTGTTGTAATAAATAAAATTGGAGGGTGGGTGAACGAATTCAACACCGAATGATCTTACAAACCTTGATAGGGATCACCACCGACGAAATCCATGCAATAAATTCTTGTCGTTCTTGCGTCTTCTTCTCCCTTCTACTCTTTTCTCCTTTATTTCAAAGTCATAGCTTATTTCTAATTGTGAAAATTGACTGGAATCCGCTTAGAACCCATTTTATTACCCTTAAAACGAAATTAATAATTGATTTAGGAAAAGACCAAAACACCCTTAGCAAATCCAGATTTTGAATTTTCTTTGGCCAATAGCCCAACTTCCGGAAGTCATATATCCCTTATAAAACCTTGGAATTTCAAAAACTTGGCGTTGTTGGAAAGATATTACAACGCTCTTTCCGTACATATACAGAACTCACTAAAACTCCTCCTGAGCTGAAAGTTATGGTCGTATGAAAAATGACCAAAAATCACTTCAGATATCTGGAAAAATTTACAAATTTCCTTACATACTTACAATATATCTGCCTTGAGAACATGAATCCTCGAATTAGAATTCTTTCACTAAGCCAAGGATGGTGACATCATTTCAGCACTCAAAAACAAAAGCAAGTAATAAAAGCTTATACACAATATTCTAAAGTGCTAAGAAGAGAATTTAATACCTTGTTCCGCATTCTCTCCGGATTCAAAGAGGTGTGGATATCTCTTCTTCATATCCTCCTCAGCTTCCCAAGTCGCTTCTTCAACAAATTGGTTCCACCAAAAGAACTTAACTTAAGCAACTTTTTTTTCCTCAACTTGCTAACTTGACGATCCAAAATCTGCACTGGAATTTTTTGATAGGATAGGTTACCCATAATCCCCACATTCTCTGTTGGTACTATTAATGAAGGATAACCCAAGTACTTCTTCAACATAGAAATATGGAATACAAGATGAAGTGCTGCTAACTTTTGGGGTAGTTCCAATTAAGAAGCCACATTTCTTTTCTCTTGGAGATTGTATAAGGTCCAATATACCGGGGACAAACTTTCCCCTTCTTACAAAACCTCATAACTCCTTTCATAAGGGAAACTTTAAGATATACCCAATTATCTAACTTAAACTGTAATGGTCTCCTTCTAACGTCTGTATAGGACTTTTGGAGATTTTCTGTTGTCTTTAACCTTTCTTGAATCACTTTTACCTTCTCCATATCTTGGTGAACTAAATCTTGTCCTATCAACCCTGCTTCACCAACTTCAAACCACCCAATAGGAAATCTGCACCTTCTTCCATAGAGATCTTCATACGGAGCCATTTGGATGCTTGAATGATAACTATTGTTGTAAGCGAACTCAATGAGAGGTAGGTGATCATCCCAATTTAACTTGAAGTAGATTTCACAAGATCTCCATATGTCTTCTATGATCTGGATAGTAAGTTTTGCTTGTCCATTTGTTTGAGGGTAGTACTCAAATTCACCTTTGAATCCAAAACATTCTTGAAGGATTTCCAGAACTGTGCAGTTAATTGTGAACCTCTATTGGAAATAATAGATATTGGAACTCCATGAAGTCTTACATATAGAAGGTACAACTTTGCATCATCTTTGGCCGAATAAGTAGTCTTTTCTAGTAAAAAATGGGCTGATTGTGTCATTCTATCGAACAATTACCCAAATAAAATCATGTTGCCTTCGAGATTTTGGCAAGCCCGTAATCAAGTCCATGTT
Organism: Solanum peruvianum; assembly: GCA_027705065.1. Lineage (NCBI taxonomy): Eukaryota > Viridiplantae > Streptophyta > Magnoliopsida > Solanales > Solanaceae > Solanum > Solanum peruvianum. The sequence goes on from JAKWJD010001759.1 coordinate 45,149,484, forward strand.
AATCATCTTCCACTTTATTTTGAGCTAAACCTCCAGGCTTTTGGTGTTCACTTTCATTTGCTGACAATTTAAACACTTGACAACAAAATTAAGCAATGTCTTTGTTCATGCCTTTCCACCAATATACCTCCCTCAAATCACGGTATATTTTGGTGGAACCCAGATGAATGGAATACCTGGAGCTATGAGCCTCCTCCGAGATCCTCTCTTGGAGTCCATCCACCTTACGTACACATAATCTACCTTGATACTTCATCAGACCATCTCCCCCTTGTTCAAAGTCCAATATTACTTGGTTATGGACACTTTCCTTCATAACAAGCATAATAGGGCATCAAATATGCTTTTCTTTCACCTCTGACACTAATGATGATTCATCCCCATTGGTCACCACCATGCCTCCTTCTGTGAAGTCCATAAGTCTGACTCCCAATCGTGCAAGTCTGTACACATCTCTTGCTAACTCCATTTTTTCTTCTTCGACATGGAAAGTAATTCCCATGGATAACCTGTTTAATACATTAGCAACCACATTAGCCTTACCAAGCTAGTAAAGAATACTAATGTCATAATTCATGAGTAATTCCAACCACCTTCTCTTACTGAGGTTGAGCTCTTTCTTAGTGAAGACATTTTGGAGGCTCTTGTGATCATTGAATATATCCACATGAACACCATACAAGTAGTGACACCATATCTTTAAAGAAAACACTATTGCATCCAATTCTAATTCATGAGTTGGATAATTATTGTCATGAACTTTCAATTTTCTAGAAGCATAAGCTATGACCTAGTCATTCTTTATTAACACACATCCCAAGCAAACTCTTGATACATCACATTACACCGTGAAGCCTTGAGTACCCTCTAGTAAGGTCAAAAACGAAGCGGTAGTGAATCTCTTTTTCAACTCTTGAAAGCTTTTCTCACAAGCTTCAAACCATTGAAACTTGAATGTCTTCTGAGTTAACATGGTAAAAGGAGAACATATAGATGAATACTTTTCAATAAATCTCATATAATATCCAACCAAGCCCAAGAAACTCTTTATATCTGTTGGAGATGTGGATCTAGACCAACTTTGAACTGCCTCAATCTTCTGAGTGTCAACTCTAACACCTTCACCAGAAATAATGTGTCCTAAGAATACCACATACTTAAGACAAAATTCAGTTGGAGAACTTGGCATGTAATTCTTTATCTCTCAACATTTGAAGAACAGTCCTTAGGTGATTAGCATGATCTTCTTTATTTCTTGAATAAATCAGTATGTCATCAATGAAGACGATGACAAATAGACTTAAATAAGGTTTGAAGACCATGCCCACAATATCTATGAATGTTGCAGGTGCATTTGTCAAACCAAGGGACATAGCCAAAAATTCATAATGCTCATACCTTGTTTGAAAAGTTGTCTTGGAAATATCACATTCCCTTACTTTCAACTGATGATAGCATGATCGAAGGTCAACCTTGGAAAATCAAGAAGCACCATGAAGTTGATAGAAAATATCATCTATCCTTGGAAGAGGATATTTGTTCTGCAATCTATTGATACATAACATGCATAGAGCAAGTCCATACCTAGAATGCATAAAAATCTACCATGTCTAATTCTACTATATTTGTCATGGTGCTCTTGTGATTGATGCAAACAGTACAATTACGATAGACTTTTTCCGCTAGAATAGACTTCTCAATAGGTGTAAAAGCACACAAGGGTTCACAAAGCTTTTCAGGGAGAATTTCAAACTGACTTTCCACATAGGAAGTTTCAAAGGACATGTCCTCTGGGTCTAATAAAGAATAAATATCAAAAATACTTTCATCAGACCCGTGACAACATCTACAGGGTTCTCTTGCTCTTTACGGCTACTGATTACATAGAGGCCATTTTCCCCTCTGCAAGTAAAAGAAGTGGATCCCCTAGGTGCAGCTTTGTTTGGTGGAGCAACTGGTGAAGATATGTCTCTATTGATCGAATTTCCACCACCTTGATTATTATTAGGGCACTCTTTCACGAAGTGACCCTCTTGACAACACTTGAAACAACTTATCGACATCACGACATCTGCTAGGTCGGTTCTACAACATTTACCATACGCAGAAATCCCACTACCTTATAGTGCCACACTAACTTGAGGTTGATTAGGCCTATCTTATAAGTGCTGCAAATTTTGACCGCTATACTCACCTCGGTTTCTGGGTGTAGCTCACTAGCAGATGATGGTGCATGCCCTTTTATCTTCTAGAATTGTGGTCAACTTAAACCACTTTTATTTTGGCCAGACTCATCCCACTCTTTGCCTTCTTGTTTCAGTACTCCTCTCTATCCTTAAGCTTCTCCTCTTCAACTTGTTGCATATATACCATCAGCCTGGATGTGTCTATGTCACCTATAACCATGGCACCCTACCTTCCTTAGTTGAAGCACGACCCAACCCTGCAACAAACAACCTCATTCTGCTTCTCATGTCTTTCACCATATCCGGAGCATACCAATCCAGTTGGGTGAACTTCAACCCGTACTCATTTACACTCAAGCAGTCTTGTTTCAAAGTAAGAAACTCTCTCACCTTAGCTTTGTTCAGCTCGCGAGGAAAGAAACTCCATAAGAAGTCCTCTTTGAAGAAATCCCAACTTGGATGTGGTGCATCCTCAGCTCTACCATCCTTCCATTAATCAAACCAGGTTCTAGCCAAACCCTTCAGTTGGTATGCAGCCAATTCAACCCTGTCATCATCCACCACATGCATCACCTCAAATACCTTTTTCGACTCTTTTACAAATTTCTATAGATCTTTAATGATGTTTGATCTGGTGAAGTTATGAGGATTCATCCTAAGGAACTCACGAATTCTGGAGGTGTCAGCTCTGTCCTATCGAGCTCCTCTCTGTTATTGGACTTCGTTAGTCACTACTTGGCTCAACATTTGGACAGCCTCGCGAAACTCAGCATTGGTAACCTTTTCTTGGGGTCGCAACTTTGTTAAATTTGGGACCTCTTGTTCCTCAACATTTCTTCATGGTCGACCTCAAACTGCTCTTCTTGAAGGCATGATGATCTAAAACTATGTGTAAGCACGAATAAGGGAGAGACTTTCGAGATAAACTCTTCGCACGAAAGAATATGAAAGAAGGGAAACATTCCTAAATGTTGTAGCTTCCTAATCATAGATGTGGCACGCTTCACACCGATGACTAAGACTCTACAAACACGACTTCATAGACTCCCTAGGACTCTTGAACCTTATGATCTGATACCAAGTTTGTCACGGCCCGAGCCTATACCTTGTGCGAGATCCGAACTCGTAGATCATTGTTGGTTCCACGTGAACCCTTGGTCTGGCTTTCTCATCTCAGTGGAAAACTAAACTCAACGTACTTAAGAAGTAAAGAATTTTAAAGCAATCACTTCATATAATGTCTAGACAAAAATGACACTTAAGTCTCAATAAGTAAAACAACAACCTAACATACTACTATCTACAAAGCTTCTAAAATGACTGAACAGGGATGTTGGACAGACCATACAACATCCATAAACTAAACTAGTAAAACAATAAAAAGGATGTCCTCCGGAATGCAAGGAGGCTCACCACTGACTCTGGAGCTCGGTCTGGATCAACGAAGCGATGTGTGCTGATCCTTGGTACCTACATCTGCATCATAAAACAATACTGCCAACTCGCATCAGTACATTGATTGTACGAGTATGTGATTTGGAAATATAAACGATGACTTAATATTGATAGGATTATATGAACTTACCTTTGCTCTACTCAACTCAATAATATGCTTAACTAAAAGGATATGCATATAAAGTAGTTTAAAACGCAGGTGATATATATATATATATATATATATATATATATATATATATTATATATATATATATATATATAAAGCTTATAAAAAAGTAAAACAACTCAGTTTGTTAAACAAAATGCAATAACAAACACAACTTTGCTTATATAAAAGTAACATAACATTGGGAAGATTCTCTAACAAACTTACATGATCATCTAAAATGTATTATCCATTAATTCCCATGATGGTTTCATGGTTTACATGGAGAATTGAGTTAATATGAACTCTCATCCCCATATCATTTTTCAATACTACTCCCTAAACATACTTTAGGTCATACTCTTGATAAAACATTCTTTTATTTGGGTTGAGATAATTTATTGAACCCCTTTAGCTTTAAAAAGCTCTACTTTGAAATCAATGTTCCCCATTTTAGTTTAAAACTCTTTTGGAACAGTTAGTTTCCTCTTACTCAATGTGAAACATTTGTAAACCTTTAGGGAATACTTAGCTCCCTTGTAGCTTTCGAGAAATGAACCCAACTCTTGCGCTTCACTTAACTTGAAACTTAACTCTTAGGGAATACTTAGTTCAATCATAGCCTTTGAGATGTTTACTCAACTCTGTACTCTTTTCTCAACTTGAAATTTGAGCCTTAAAAAAGGGTTAAAATGATTGTTTAAGACTCTTTGAAAACATTAACAACTCACTTTAACTTGCTTCTTAACTTTTAGACTTTGACTCTAATTTCTTTGACTTTGATCTTAGCTTCCTTTGAATTGGAGTATGGATTCAAGGATCACGATCTCATGTTTTTGGATGATTTCATGATGTTTAGATGTACTCTAGAGTGTTGGAATCAACTAAAAATGAGAGGTACATCACTTAGTAACTAGTGCGGAATAATAGGGAAAGAACGCGTCTCCAGGGGGTCGGGGCACTCTAAAAGGCGCGGGGAGCCAAGGCTTGTCGGACAGGACATAGTCTCGGGCGCTCTGGATGCTGCGCCGCTCTAGGGCCTGTCAGACAGAGCCTGCATTGAGGCGCTCAGGTAGGCGCGGCGCCCCAAGGGTCGTCTTATGGGACCTCACACTCTCTTCTTTATTTTTCATCTCTAAACCTTCCCAAACTCCTATGGATCCCACCCTAAACACTTACAATCACTGAATAACTCACTATCCAATAGTTTAGACCTAAAAATAGTCTGCAAGAAAGAATCAAAACTACTAGTGATCAACTAAAAATCAACCAACGAGAACTTTAAACTTTTCATCAAGAACTTCAAGGTTTACTTTCAAATAACTCTAAATTTCTATTTTGAATTGAATTGGAGGATTCTTTAAATGGTATTTGAGTTCCAGTCCTGCCCATGGTGTACGCACGTGTAGTGAAAACTATATAATAAGATTGTGTCTAAGATAATTTGGTTAAGTAATTATGTCTTGCGAGTATTTCAGGTTGTGGTTTTCTAATTTTGGTGAGTAACGTCGTTGTGTACTGATACTACACTTGCTCTTATTTGTTTGAGTACAGGGCATATTCCAGCGGCTATTGATAGACATTTCTTAGAAGATCAGTGATCATTCAAATTCTAGGGTGAGCTAGTTCCTAAGGGTTTCCTTGAGTTCTCCTTTTGTACAATCCATTTTATTAGGTCTTAGACTAGTTCTTTAGATGATTTTCTGTTAGACTTATGAATCTTGTTAGAGTTTTGGTACATTGACTTTCAGGTCCTAGGGGTTATATTTTTGCATTCGTGTTATTTCATTTGATTAGTTCCTTAATAAATAATTTAGTTATTTAAAATTTCTTTTGTATCTTAAAATATGTTAGATTTGATTTAGTTGCTTGGTTGGTTGTACTAATTGTTCTTCCACCGGAAGGTTAGTGTGGGTGCCAATCACGACGATTTGGGTCATGATAGGTCAAGTATAGTTAGGTCAAGTTATGTTCAATGACCTTATTGATTCTTGCCATGTGCTGTATAATATTCAATGATTGAGATTAATTTAAATTATATACTCATCTTAATAATAAAACAACAAAGTCATCAATTATTATTATTTTTTATTACTATTGAATAAAACAATTAAGTGTACCTAGCAAATATTTTTTTTAAAAAAAAAGACTTGCGAGAATATGTGGACTTCTTAACTTTTTTAGCTGTCAAACCTCGTACTTGGATTGGATTTTTTAGATTATACTAATTCGAAGGAATTCGACACTTTTGAAGAAACTGATAAATATATTTTTATAATTATTTGAAAACCTCCAATTATTTTTTTATTTAAATGTATTATCATGTGCTTTAGTTGAATTATTATTTAGAGATCAATTATGTTTTTAAGTTTGATCCGTTAGTGGAGATTACTTCAGAATTTCGAGAAAATATGTGTGAAATTACTCAAGAAGAAGTTTGGCAGGTAAAAAGTAAGGAAGTTCTTATATTCCCTTCAATCGTAAATATTTTCTTGAAAATAGTAGTTTAGTTACGTGTAATAGCTTTATTTGATAGTTTTAAAAATAAAAATATTGACATCTTTGTTTTTTTATTAATATAATGAGTATATAATTTAAATGTATCTCAAACATAAATTATTATATAATACATAAGGCACGAATCTATAAGGTCATTGAACAATACTTGAAAACGTATGTGAGATATTTCTATCCTCGGTTAGTTCACCCACACACCAATTTGTTTAATTCAGCAAAGTTTGAGTAGATTGAATGATGAACATTGAAGTTTTTGAAGAACAATGGTTAAATTCTTGTTAGTCGAGTAGTAGTATGTTTTGGTTGATAGGATTCGTGTTTCCGGTTTGTTTTCGGGTATAATCAATTGGGTATTGAGATTATTGGTGATCCTAAGTGATTAGGGTGCGATTCATGGAAGCATAGAAGGGTAGGAGATGAAAAATGGAGAAGAAAAGTCAGAAGTTCCGTTTGACAAGCCATGGGGCGCCACGCCAACAAGAGCGCCTCAATAAAGTCTCTATCCGTCAGTATTTGGCTCGTCGCGCCATCCAGAGCCCCTTAGTACAGATTATGTCTGTCACGCTCTAGCGTTGCAGACCTCTCGGAGCACCAAAAACACATGGAGACCCCGTTCTTTCCACATCTTTTTCGTACTAGTTCCCAAGTGATTTACCCACACTTCTTAGTTTATTCCAAAACTCTAACGTACATATAAGCATCATGAATTCATCCATAAACATGAAATCATGAACCTTGAATCCATAATCCAATTCAAGGAAGGTTACGATCAAAGTCTAAGAAGCTAAGAGTTAAGTCTTAAGGTTAATAAGTAAGGCAAAGTAAAGTTTCTTATAATTTCCAATAGTCTTATTTAAACATTTTAACTTTGTTCTAAGACTCAAGTTTCGAGTTTAAGAAAGAGTAAAAGTTGAACCCTAAAGAGTTGATTAAGATCAAAAGATTCAAGTCAACCAAAGAGTAAAGAGTTGAGTTCATTTCACAAAAGATATAAGGGAACTAAATAATCCCTAGAAATTTTAAAAATATTTTTAAATTTAAGTTCAGGGGAAACTAAGACCAAAAAAATTTTTGAACAAGAAAAAGGAACATTGATTCCAATAGATCTTTTAAAGCTAAATCTCTAGCAATTATCTCAACCCAAATAAAGGAAGTTATTTTTAGAAGCATGAGCTAAAGTATATTTTGGGAGTAGTCTTAAGCACTGATGTGGGGATAAGAGTTCACATTAACTCAAGCCCCTATTTAAACCATGTAGTCATCATGGTTGTTGAGGGTTAAACTTTTAAGATGATCACGTAAGTTAAGCTATTGGATCCACTAATTAAGGAGTCCTATGTGATGGAAATGTATAGGACAGTTCTAGCAGCGTGGGCAAGACGTTGTATCACCACTTAGCCGCATACTGGTTGTTTTCAATTTGAGAATCTCCCACACAACTATATTACTTTCATATATAAGTACAATTGAGTTTGTTATTATATTTTCTTTAATGAACTGAGTTGCTTTACTGTTTTACAAGTTTTATATATATTGTATGTGTTTTAAATTGCTTTATATACATATATTGAGTTGAGTATTTCTTGAGTTGAGCAGACTCAAGGTAAGTTCATCTTATTCTCATCAAGTTTAAGTTGTTGTTTAGAATTCCAACTCACATACTCGGAAATTCAATGTACTGATGTCTATTGGCTTGCATCCTTTTATGATATAGACACAGGTAACCAGGGTCAACATCCAGCACCTCTTTTGGTCCAAGTTGAGCACTCAGAGTAACTGGTGAGCCTCCTTGCATTCTAGAGGATCCTTTTATATACTTTCTAGTCTTTCAATTTCAGAATGTTGTGGGGTCTGTCCTAGCATTCATCATAGTATTTTTAGAGGCTTCATAGACGGATACTCAGTCATTTAGTTCAGTTGATTATCTTTATTTTTATATATTTCATTTTGAGATTTAAGTACCATTTTGGCCAAGACAATTAATTTAAGTTATTTATGAGAATTTTCTTGCTTTATCATTGAGTAAGTCTTCCATTGAGTTAAGTAAGTTAGGTAAAGGGTTTCGCTCAAGGCCAGCAATAGTCATTAGGTATCGGCCATGTCCAGGGTGTAGTCTTAGAGTGTGATAAACTTGGTATCAAAGAAAAAATTTGAAGTGTCCTAGGGAGTCTATGAAGTCTTGTATGTAGAGTATTAGTCATCGGTGTGAAGCGCGCCACAGCTATGAGTAAGAGGCTACAACACTTAGGAATTTCTCACATCCTTCATCTCCCTTTTTTGTGCATTAGAGTTATCTCTAAAAGTCTCTCTCTAATTCCTTCTTGCGTGTGTTTCAGATTATCATGCCTCCACAAAGAGTAGTCAGAGGTCATCAACTTAGAAGAAATATAAAGGAGTCAGAGGTACTTAATGCACCCAAAATGCAACCTCAAGGGGAATTTACCAATGTCAAGTTCTACGAGGCTATCCAAATGTAAAGACAAGCGGTGACAAACCAAGTTGGGAAACAAAGAGGAGCTCGACAAGAAAGGGTTGACACTTCAAGGATTCCAGAATTCTTGAGGATGAATTCCCTAAGTTTTTCTAGTTCAAGCACTATTGAGGATCCTGAAAACATTGTGGAAGAGTTGAAGAAGGTGCTTGAGATGAGGCATGTGGTCGATATTGAAAGGGTTAAGCTAGTTGCATATCAGCTAAAGAATGTGTCTAGGATTTGGTTCAACCATTGGAATAAGGGCACATATGAGGACGGACCACATCTGAGAGTGGTCTTGTTTTAAAGAGGCTTTCTTGGGGCATTTTCCCCTAAAAACTGAAGGAGGCAAAGGTACGAGAGTCCTTAATCTGAAACAGGACTTCTGGATTGTTCATGATTATAGGATTAAATTCACCCAACTGTCTTGCTATGCTCCTAAAATAGTTAAATATATGAGGAGTAGAATGACTTTGTCTGTCGTTGGTTTGGGTCGTGCATATATTAAAGAGGGCAGAGCAGCAATGCTGATCGGGGACATGGACATATCCCAATTGATGGTTTATGTACAACAAGTTGAAGAGGAGAAGATGAGGGAGATAGATAAGTACACGAACAAGAAATCCAAGACCGGGAATAAGTCTAGGTAGAAGAAAGGTATTTCAAATCGACCACAATTTCAAAAATAGAGAAGCATGCACCATCGTCTGCTAGTGCACCTACGCCCAACAATAGCTAGAATTTGCAGAACTACAGAGCTAGGGAACCGCAATCTCAAGGAAGCGTGGCACAAGGGGGTAGTTGGGATCCTGAATGTGCTAGTGTGGTAGAACCCACTCAGGTAAATGTCATCATGGCCAGACAGGTTACTTAATGTGTGGTCAAGAGAGTCACTTTATTAGAGAGGTGATGGAAATCCGGGCAATAGAAATCAATATTTATCTGTTGCTCCACCATACAGAGATTCACTTAGAGGATTTACTTTTTGTATTGGCGGAGAGGAAAATCGTGTTTATGCAATCACTTTCCGCCAAGAGCAAGAGAACTCGCCTGATGCTGTCACGTGTATGATAAAATTATTTAATTTTTATGTTTATGCTTTGTTATACGTAGGATCAAGTTTATATTGTGTAACTTCTTATATTGCAAATCAATTTGAGATTCTTCCTGACAAACTTTGTGAACCTTTATGTGTATCTACCCCTATTGGAGAGTTTATTCCAGTGGAAATAGTCTATCGTGATTGCCCTATTTCTATCAATCACAAGAACAACATGGGTAACATATTGGAGTTAGACATAGTAGATTTTTATGTCATTCTAGGTATGTACTGGCTCCATGTTTTTTATATGTCAATAAATTGCTTTCAAGTTTCAAATTCCTAATAAGACAATTATCAAGTAGAGTAGTAGTTCAGTTGTGCCTAAGGATCATTTAATTTTGTACCTTAAGATGAGGAAGTTAGTTTCAAAGTGGTGTATCTATAACTTAGTGTGAGTTAATGACTCAAGTGTTGAGGTACTTTCCCTTCAGTCAGTTCCTATAGTAAAAGAGTTCTCATAAGTTTTTACTATGATCTACCCGGAGTACCTTCTAAGAGAGAAATAGACTTTGACATACATATCATTCCAAATGCTCAACCTATCTCTATTCCGCCATAGAATAGCACTAGAAGAGTTAAAAGAGTTGAAAGAACAACTGAAAGCTCTGTTAGATAAAGGTATTATTCGACAAAGCGTCTCACCTTGGGGAGCTCCAGTCTTGTTTGTGAAAAAGAAAGATGGTTCCCTTAGGATGTGTATAGAGTACCGCAAATTGAATAAGTTTACCATTAAGAATAAGTATCCTCTTCCAAGGATAGATGATCTTTTCGACCAACTTTATGTTGCCACCTATTTTCAAAAATTAATCTCATATTTGGCTACCATCAGTAAAGAGTTAGAGAATTTGACATTCCAAAGACTGCCTTTAGAACCAGATATGGTCATTCAGAGATTTTGGTTATGTCTTTTGGTTTGAGAAATTCACCAACAATATTCACGGTTCTTATGAACAGAGTCTTCAAGACTTACTTAGCTATGTTTGTTATCGTCTTCATTGATGACATACTAATCTACTCAAGGATTGAAGAAGATCATGCTAGTCACCTTAGAATAGTACTTCAAACTTTGAAAGAAAATGAGTTATATGCCAAGTTCTCCAAGTGTGAGTTTTGGTTAAGTCTGTGGTATTCTTGGGCCACATAGTTTCCTAGTGATGGCATTAGAGTTGATACTCAAAAGATAGAAGACATTAAGAGTTGTCCTAGACCCACATCTCCAACGATATTAGGAATTTCTTGGGTTTGGCTGGCTACTATAGAAGGTTTTTTTTAGGGGTTTTCATCTATCTCGTCTCCCTTGACCAAGTTGACTCAAAAGACAATAAAGTTTCAATGGTTTGAAGCTTGTGAGAAAATCTTGCAAGAATCGAAAAAGAGGTTGACTACTGTTTGATTTTGACCTTACGGGAGGGTACTAAAGGTTTTGTGGTGTACTGTAATGCATTAAGAGTTGCTTTGGGCTATGTGTTAATGTACCAAGGAAAGGTCATAGTTTATGCCTCCAGACAATTGAAATTTCATGAGAAAAAATACCCAACCCATGACTTAGAGTTGGTTGTTGGGGTTTTAGCCTTGAAGATATGATGCCACTATTTGTACGTCTTTCATGTGGATATATTTACTGACCACAAGAGCCTACAATATGTGTTCATCCAAAAGAGATCAATCTCAGACAAAAGAGGTGGCTAGAACTACTCAAGGATTATGACATGAGTATTACCAACCGGGTAAGGCTAATGTGGTTACTGATACTTTAAGCAAGTTGTCCATGGGGATTAACGCTCATGTTAATGAAAATAGAGGGAGTTAGCTTTAGATGTGCAAAAACATGCATGCTTAGGAGTCAGACTTATGGATTCTACAAATGGATGGATAGTGGTGACTAAAGGGGTTTAATCATAATTAGTGTCCAAGGTGAAAGAAAGCAATACTAAGACCCCATTTTGCTTGATTTGAAGGAAAATGTTCATAAGCAAAGAGTATTAGCTTTTGAACAAGGGGGTGATGGTGTGTTGAAGTACCAAGGTAGATTGTGTGTACCTACGGTGAATGGACTCCAAGAGAGGATCATGGAGGAAACTCATAGATCAAGATATTTCGTTCATTCGGGTTCCACCAAGACGTACCACGATTTGAGAGAGGTATACTAGTGGAAAGGTATGAAGAAAGACATTGTTGAATTTTTTGCCAAAGTACTGGAGGGTTGGCTCAGAATATAGAACATCTAGATTGGTGGTGGGAGATAATTAACATGGACTTTATCACTTGCTTTCCAAAGTCACGCAGAAAACATTATTCTATTTGAGTAATTGTATGACAAAATCAGCCCACTTTATCAATAAAGACTACCCATGCAGTGGAGGATTATGCTAAGTTGTAAATTCAAGAAGTGGTAAGACTTCATGGAATCCAGGTCTCCATTATCTTAGAGAGAGGTTCATAATTTACTGTTCAGTTATGGAAGTCGTTCTAGAAATGTTTGGGTTTGAAGGTGAACTTAAGCATTTTTTTTCATCCTCATACAGATGGACAAGTAGAGCGTACTACAGAACTTAAAATATATGTTGAGGGATTGTTTGATTGATTTCAAAGGGAATTATGACAATCACATACCTCTAATGGAGTTCGCATAAAACAATAGCTACCATTAGAGCATCCAAATGGCTCCATATGAAGCTTTTTATGGGAGGAGATGAAGATCTCCTATTCGTGGTTCGAAGTCAGTGAAGAAGGGTTGATAGAACCATATATAGTTCACCAATCCATGGAGAAAGTAAAATTATTCAAGAGATGTTAAAGACGACACAGAGTTGCCAAAAGTCCTACATAAATGTTAGGAGGAGGCCGTTAGAGTTTGAGGTGGACAATTGGGTATATCTTAAGGTTCACCAATAAAGGGTGTTATGAGGATTTATAAGAAGGTAAAACTTATTCCTTGATACATTGGACCTTATAGAATATCCAATAGAGTTGGCAATGTAGGTTATGAGTTGGAGCTACCACAAGAGTTACCATCGGTTTATCCAGTATTCCATATTTCTATGTTAAAGAAGTGTATGGGTGATATTTCATTAATTATACCAACTGAGAATGTTGGGATTAAGGATATATTATCCTATGAAGTGATTCTGGATCAAATTTTTTATCATCAAATTCGCAAGTTGAGGACAAATTAAGTTGCACTAGTCAAGGTTCTTTGGAGGAACCATTTTTTTTGAAAAAGTGACTTCGGAAGCTGAAGAGGATATGAAGAAGAGATATCCATATCTATTTGAACCCAGAGAGAATGTAGAACAAGGTACTAATTCTCTTCTTAGTACTTTATGAACGTGAGTAAGCACGATTGTAAATTTTCTTTTGGATTGTTACGTATTGAACTTTTTTTTACTATCCTTAGTATAGTGAAATAAATCTCATTCGAGGAAGCATGTTCCCAAGGGGGAGATATTGTTGCACTTCGTAACTCCTAATAGCCAAGAATAAGCTAAGAAACTAAAATTTATCATTTTTTGTAAGAAAAAGAAAAAACCTGGAAATTGCCTATGTGAAAAAAGTGAGTTTTCTGCCATTTTAAAATAGCCATAACATCTAGTTCAGGATGAATTAAAGTCAGTTCTTTATATGGTTGGAGAGATATTTCCAACGCCAGCGAGTTTGCGCATTTAAGATATCGTATGAGGGAGATATGCCTCTCAGAAGTTGGGTTGTTGGATTGAGGAAGGTCCCAATCCAGATTTAGTAAAGGTAAACTTGTCATTTCACTCAACGATTTCCTATTTTATTTTAAAGGGTTATTACGGGTAAAACTAATTCTTAAGTCAGTTTCAAAAAAATATTCACGCTTATGGCTTGGGGAGAAGAAAAGAGAAGAAGAAAAAAAGAGAAAAAGTTCAAAAATTCATTAAGAATGCCAAGATCTTCGGGTGGAATTCGTTTGGGATTCTACCTAAAAAGGTATAAGAAATATTTTTGTGTTGGGTTAGTTCACCCACACACCAATTTTTTTTAATTCAGCTGAGTTTGAATAGATTGAATGATGAACATTGATGTTCTTGAAGAACAATAGTTAATTTCTTGTTGGTTGAGTTATAGTATGTTTTGGTTGATAGGATTTGTGGTTCTGAATTGTTTTTTGGGTCTAACCTATTGGGTATTGAGGTTATTAGTGATCCTAAGTGATTTAGGTGATATCCATGGAAGCTTAGAATGTTTAGAGATGAAAAACGAAGAATAAAATACAAAAGTCTCATCTAACAAGCCCTGGGGCACCGCGCCTACTAAAACCCCTCAAGACAGTCTTTGCATGTCGTGTTGTGGTGCACTGCACAATCCAGAGCCCCTTAGGACAGGTTCTATCCATCGGGCTCTGGCGCTCACGCCTCTCAGAGCGTCAAGGATGCCTTGAGACCCCGTTCTTTCCCCATCATTTCATACTAGTTCACAATTGATGTACCTACACTTCTTACTTGATTCCAAAACTCTGAGGTACATTAAAGCATAGTTAAATCATCCATAAACATGAAATAATGATCCTTAAATCCATAATCCAATTCAAGGAAAGTTATGATCAAAGTATAACAAGCAAAGAGTTAAGACTTAAGGTTAAGAAGTAAGTCAAAGTAAAGTTTCTTATAGTTTCCAAGAGTCATATTTAAACGTTTTAACTTCATTTTAAGGCTCAAGTTTTGAGTTAAAGAAAGGGTAAAAGTTGAAGACTTTCCTTCGATGAAGTATAAAGGGAACTAAGTATTCCCTAAAGAGTTGATTAAGATCAAAAGTTTCAAGTCAACTAAAGAGTAAAGAGTTGAGCTCATTTCTCAAAAGATATAAGGGAACTAAGTGTTACTTAGAAACTTTATAAACGTTTTTACATTTAAGTTAAGAGCAAACTAAGATTTCCCAAAAGAATTTTGAACAAGAAAAATTGATTCCAAGAGAGCTTTTAAAGCTAAGTGTTGAGCTCCATGGGGATAAGAGTTCATATGAACTCAAGTCCCCATGTTAACCATGTAGACATCATGGGTGTTAACGGGTCATACTTTTTAGATTATCACGAAAGTTAAGATACTTGATCCACTAAGTTAAGGAGTCTTCTGTGATGGCCAAGTATAGGAAAGTTTTGGTAGCATGGTGAAGACGATGTATCACCACTTAGGCTCATTGTGGTGGTTATCCGTTAGAGAATCTCCTAGAGAAGTATATTACGTTCTTATATAAGTAAACTTGAGTTTGCTGTTGCATTTTCTTTAATATACTAAGTTGCTTCACTATTTTACAAGATTTATATATATCATATGTGTTTTAAATTGCTTTATATACATACATTGAGTTGAGTATTTCTTTAGTTGAGCATAGTCAACATAAGTTTATCTTATTCTCATCAAGCTTAAGTTGTTGTTTAGCATTCCAAATCGCATACTCGTACATTCAATGTAATGATGCCAGTTGGCCTGCTTATTCTTATGATGAAGACACAGCATCCAGCGCCTCGTTGATCCATTTTGAGTACTCAGAGTCAGTGGTGAGCCTTCTTTCATTCTAAAGCATCCTTTTATATGCTTTATGTCTTTCAATTTCAGAATGGTTTGGTGTCTGTCCAAACATTCATCATAGTATTTTTAGAGGCTTTATAGACGGATAGTCAGTCATTTAGTTTAGTTAAGTCTCTTTATTTTTAGATATTTCATTTTGAGACTTAAGTGTCATTTTGGCCAAGACAGTTAATTTAAGTTATTTATGAGAATGTTCTAGCTCTATCATTGAGTAACTCTTTCCGCTGAGTTAAATAAGTCAGGTAAAGGGTTTGCTCAAGCCCAGTAATGGTCATTGGGTGTCCGGCACATCCAAGATGTTGACTCAGGGCATGACATATATAACGTAGTTTGGTGGAGTTTTTATAATAATTAGGCCTCCATCGTTCCAAATCTTGGCTTGCCAATGCTTTTTATGTTCCTCAGATTCTCTGGCATACAAATACTTATTATTAGTAACTAAAGTAATAACGGGTTGGTCAATTAATTTAATATGTGTGTGTGTGTGTGTTAAAATTGGTATTAGGTTTTAGGTGTTTTCATTATTTGAACCTTTGTTTTTCTTTTTCTTGGTGAGGTTTCTGGTGGCAGAACATGACTTGAATTTTGCAATTATTCTATAATTATCTTTTTATCATACAAGTTCTTGATTAAATATTAGGCGTATTATTTAAATTTTATTAAATTTATGTTAATTGGAGTAATTTAGATTAACATTATGTGTGAACATTAGAAAATTGATTATATTTGGTGAGTTTTGGGTCTAGGTCGGACATAGAGTAATTGATGTCTATAGACTCGTTAACTTACAAATTATGTATATATACTTGATATATTGGAAATTTTTGGAGGCATTGAGGAAATAAAAAGTGTAGGAGAAGTAGCTTGCTTGATTTTGATACTTCGGTGGAGGTAGGTTATGGTTTATTCTATTTGATAGATAGACTCTTAATAGTGATTTATATGCATTCGATGATATTGTGAAGTCCTCTATATACTTAATTGTGTGATGTGTATCTTATTTGTGTGATTTTTGTTTTGTCTGAAATCTTTAGACCTTGGAATTTATAATGTTGAACCCTATCTATCAAAGTGATTCCTTGAATAAAGAAGGCTTGATAAAATATCGTTAATGAATTACAAAATGGTGATAATAAATAATTAATTAATGGTATTCGTGGATAGGAGTGTCATGTTCTGACACTCTATTCTTGGATCGGAGTGTCACAACACAGTATTCTTAGATCAGAGTGTCACATCCCAAACGGTATTCTTGAATCAAAGTGTCACGTTCGAACACGATATTATTGGATCAGAGCGTCACGTTCTAACATGATATTCTTGGATCGGAGTGTCACGTTGCGACATGGTATAATTGGATAGGAGTGTCACGTTCCGACATGGTAACATCAAAAGAAAAATATATTCAATTTACTTAATGTACTCAATCTCAAAGAACCAATTTCTCAAACAAATGTGGTGTGGAGGCATGAGTCCTCGTGTGTTTGCTTGATAATGTGATTGATTACTTACTTGCTTCATTTGTCACTTGTTATGTTGTTTGTTGCTTATCACCTGTTAATTACTATAGGTTATTTCATACCATTATTCATTGCATATTAATTACTATTTTGGTTGATCGATGATATCTACTATGTAGATATTTCCCCATACTAAGCCATACTTGTGTTTTTCTTTGTTTCTCTTTTATGGAGTGCAACGAGTGTACTAGGGATTTTGACTAGCCCTCAAATCTAGCCACTCTCAATATATAAGGTTCAATGATGTGCTATTCATTCGAGCTTCTGTTGGATTCCCTCGGTCGTGATCTGATGTCCTTATTTTTCACACAGAAATTATTTTATTTTATTTATTCAAGTGTCTGTGATACTCTTAGACATAGTATTTGGAGATTAAATGTCTTCAATAGAATCATAGGAAAGGCTAAGTCTCAAAGTTGCCATCTTAGACAGATGAATATCTTGGGTCACGGCCCATACATCAACAAAATAGAAATATCTAAGTCTATTACAATGTCTAACAAAAAAAATAAACAATTGATGTCATCAAATCTATTGAGGACATACCCCAACTTTGCTTGAATCAATGCTAATATCCAAATTTCACTTCAAAGACTCCTTTCAATTACAACCTACACCTTAAGATATAAGATAAAATATATGGAAAATTAGTACATTAGAATGCAGTAAGTATGGTGACATGAAATAAAATCATGCTAAAAGGACATTTGTATAAAACATGTTACTTTGGAAGAAAACTTTAGAAGAGAAGTATAAGAATCACTTACAAGTCATCATAAACATCTATAAGTCACATTCCATAATATAACATCAAGATCACTTTAAAACACATAAATATGAGACCCTCTTACCAAAGGTTATTCTAAGGCTCACTTGAGTGAGTTATGAAGCGACCACCCATACAGCCCCTTCACACAAACCTAAGAGATCCTAAAGAGTACCTAAGATAATATTATTACCATTTTCTCAATTAATATCCCTACCTATAATTACTCTAAGACATAAGTAAGACATGAAGAGACCCCTCCCCCCCCCATACACCCTGTCCAAGCCTACCTAAGCAATCCTTAAAGATACTCTAGATAAGTACCTTTTAATTAACATGCAATTTACTTAAGTCACTATGTTCATCAACCCATTTAAAAGACACTTAACAATTAAGGACTTCACATAATCGTTTAGAGAAGACCCAGGGAACCTACACACTAGCATCTTCAAAGCCTACTCGTGCAATGTCTAGATAGAGCCTTATTCCACTACCTAAACGTTGTAGAACGTATCCAACACTAGAATGTATGCCACATTATTAGAATAGAAAACAACCGATATAGACCATACTAGTTAGGCATTGAATCCAGAGTCAACCCTACTCTAATAGGGTGTTCTACTTGCCAAGGATGGAATTAGGACATATTCCATACTGGTACATGGTTAAGGAATATCAAGGGTTTCTTTGTACTCTAGTCTTATCATATGAAGAGTCACTCCCTAAACTCTCATCTTAAGATGAGTCACTCCCCAAGCATACTCTCTTGGTGCTAGCCTTTGTTCTCATAGATTAATTCAATCAAGGAGCATATGAAGAGGCACCATATAGAAGTCATAACAAAATCATAATACACCTTACCAAAGGGGGTCCACTAGGGATGCCACATAATGGTTAAATATTATAGCTTCATGACTTCCCTAAGGATGATTTCATGTCGTTCCATCTAACCAACCCCAAAGTCCATCATTCACACAAGATGGATACCATTACGACTTTCAACTTCAAGGATATCATAGACTTATATCTAGGTGAAGGTTCCACATAATTAACCCTCTTAACTATGCTCAAGGTCATATTTCAATCATGCACACACATTCATGACAAAGGTGCTTTAGCCTACTAAGTCAAAAGTCATATTCACATTCTAAATGTATCAAGTAGAGGGACATAACAAAACACATATATCATCATCTTATCCCATGTACAATGTCATTCAGGTAGAACATAAGGTCAACTAAGTATACTACAAGTCACCCTACACACTCCAACGAAAACATCATCCTAAATCATCATAGGACTCATATAGTCAACAAAAAAGATTCACACTTCAACTTCAAGTTATACACACCTGAAGACATAACTATAGCCTATCATGATCACTATAGTCAACTAGAAGAACACATGCTTTGTAACAATCCAAAAACGACTATGCTAAGTAAGACCTATACACACCTAGAATACATAGGCTAGACGGGTTCACACGGCTTGATGCGCGTGAAATCGGACCCCTGGACCTATGCACCAGCCAAGCCAACCAAATTGGTGAGTTGGTTGAGCTAGGAAGGGCTGGTTACATCCATGATAGGGCCCCGTAAACTAGGATTCACCCGGGTGACTCTTAACCAGACTTAGAGGGTTAGTCCTAGGTCTTAAGGGTTCTAGAGGTAAAAAGACAATTTTGGGGCTAGGGGTAGTGTGTTAATTACCCTAGGCTGATATTTAATTAATTTAATAACGTTTTTAATTAGTAAAAACGGGTCAAATCTCGGTGGTTAATCCCGAGTTTCCCAGATCTCCACACTCGGGTTCAAGCCGAGTTGGAGGCAAGAAATGGGCCGATTTAAATGATTTAAATTAAACAAAAATCAGGAGGGGAATTATAATAACTCAATATGAAGATTATAATTTGATTTTATCATCTAAATTATGTGAATAATTCAACAACAAACTCCCCAAGCATGAGGCGCACGAGTCCCACTAGGAGTGTACTTTATGTACACTGTTAATTCTTTATATACTCCTAAAAACATTTTTCAGCTTTACCTTACAATTCAAAAACTAAAAACAAAATTTAACCTACTGTTCTAAGGAATTCTCGGCTGCATCAATCAAGAAACAAAAAGAAAAATTTGTACGCCTAAGTGTTTTAAGAAATAACTTAAAGAACCTCACTTGGAAACAAGAATCAAAGCTCGGAAGAAAGGTTTGTGTGTGGGTTAGGACGTGTGGTTGTGGCTGGTTGTCAAGGCTGAAAAACGTATGGGTTTTCTTCTCTCTTGGTCCCTTTACCAAGAGTCCCCTAAGGCTCAGTACAGTTCCAATCTAAAAACTAAGGTTGTACCCATTGTATGCCCCTGTCATTAGAAACTATGAACGATTGATGCATTCGTTGATATGACTTATGGTAGATGATTTTAGGTATGATTGTGATTATGTGCAATGTGTGTTCTCAGACGATTTATGATTTGGTATGTACGTCTGAATGTTGAATGTCATATGTGCACAAAGCATGCTATTTTTCTGTAATTGTGTTTTTACGGTTTACTTGAAGAAATTGTGAGTTATGTGTTTATGTTATGTTGTGTGTTTAAAATGCAAAAAGAAATCGTGATGTTCATGAACAAGAAAATTAAAGTAAAGTCCTTAATGAATTTGTTAAAATTACATGTAAAACTCTAAGCTAAACGCCTAGGATAAATGCAAGAAAGTGAATTAAAGGCATATGTTAATTGAGTATAGTTTCGGCTAATCACTAGTAAAAATGAAGAGAAATAGATGTTGCCATTGAGGGTAGAACTCGAGACCTTAAGGTCCTTACACTAAGAGAAGAAGACTTAAATCAAAAGAAAAAAAATAGTGTAAGAAACTGGCTACTCGGCCAAGGGTATGAGACACATAAATCTCACACCAAAATAAAATAATAAAATTGAGTCCACTGGGATTCGATCCCGGATTCTCTTGGACGAATATATGAAGATACCTAACACTGTAAATAATTAAAAATAAAATGTTGCCCAAGGGATTCGAACACGGTCTCTCTTGACCGAAATTGTGAGGCTCATAAGTCTTACATATAATGAAAAAAAATGCAGCCACTAGGGATCGAACATGGGTCCCATTGGCCGAATGTATAAGATGCATAAGTCTTGTACAATATACACTTACACTATGTTTGGATCATTGTTATCCATTGTATTGTATTTTACCGTTGTTATACTTACAATGTTTGTTTTGATTGTTACTCAAAATGTATTGTACTGTATTGTGAATTTCATTGTTACGTAACAATGGAAACCCCTATTTTGTGGAACAACCAATTTGGTGTGTTCCCATTGTTATTTAATATCTTTTTCCAATTATATTTTTACATCATATTTTAAAATACTATTTTACCCTTTACCTTTATTATTTAAACCTAATCAAACCTCTTACCCTAGGATAATTAAGGATAATCAAGTAAATTTATAAATTACAATGCAGTACGATACAATCAAACCAAACAATTAAAATGTTATTAAACAACAACAAATAATACAATTTACCCAAACAATTTATCTACCATACAATACAGTATAATAGAGTAAAATACAATACAATACATTATGAAATAATGTGTAACAATGATCCAAACAAAGTCTTAGATGATCATGAAACACTTAACTAGATATAAGTAACCCGAAAGAGGTACTACCATGAGTGTAAAGTACACTAAAGGCAATGAGCATGGCATATGATGTAAGTGAAGGGAGAGATGAAGAAATGAACATTCCGTAATGAGGTGATTGATTATGTTAAATATGATGTTAATGAAAATTGTGGCAATATGATAAGAGGCTAATATTAATGGTGAGAGAAGTCTCAACCAAGCCTAAGTAAAGGTCCCTAAGAGTACTCACCTAAGAGAGTGTTGATTTTTAAGGGACAAGTCCCAATCACATTCTAAATATAAGTGTAAGGACAATTCACACTTAATACGTAAAGAAGAGATGAGAAATCATCTAATGAGCTATGAATACCTCACTCTAAGAATCAAGCTTCGATGATGTATGAGTTGAATGTAAATAGGAACATTAAGCTAAGCACCGATAGGCTAGTTATGAGTGGTGATTCCTTCTTTTGGGAAGGGCGGAGGTTCACATAAATCTAATGAGATGAGACTGTCCACAAGGTGAGTATGGTTCTCCCTAAATCTCCTAGTCTTTGAACTATGTTGCCAACAAAGGGAACTAGCTTGGTTCAAACCCCTAAAGCTAGCATTTTTGCTTTCACTTTGGCCAGTGACTCCACCTCTTTTCTGTGTGGAGGAGACACCGGATTTCATGACACTCACATGATCTATTTTGGTTAAGGTTTGAAGTTCCTAAAACTATTAAAGATAATGAAATGAACGATACCGAAGGTGTTTGTGCAATACAATCAAGAGGTGAAATCGGATTCAAGTAATGACTTTAGGTCATTCTTTGTCATTTCTCTTCATGATCTCGATGAGAGTCTTAAACTTCATCCTAGGTATAACTGGTGTTTAAATCAGCCTATGAATGAATGAAATGAATAATGTGAAGTACGAATGAGCGAATGAAGCAAACTCTTTGTTTGCTAAAAGAGGTCCTCGGGTTGAGGTCCCATATGTTGGGCCCTCACTTGAGATGTATTAATACTACGTCCATGATTCCAAGGTCCCATGGATATGAAATGTATAATATATTAAACATGAAATGTATGTTATGTGAACCCATATGTGTATGATGTGTGACATATTCATGGTATCAACTTCCTACTACGAATTAGGCAAGTCAAGAGACTTGACCTTCTAAGAAAGCATGTTGTTTAGGAAGAGCCATTCTTGTTCATGCATTATCGTTTTGTGTTGTTGCATACACCCATACTTAGTACAAGTGTGTAATAATCACATACAATATTACTATTTTAGGTGCAGGCTTAGGTGGACCTTGAAGGTATCATTGCAGATGTTCGGACTCAGAGATTTCATCCAGAATTGGTAGGTCCACATCCATTCGAGGATGTCAGCCTTTATATTTCTTGCATAGTAGTAGGTTTGAACTAGTGGGGTATGTTCCACTAGTGTTTCCTTCCTATTTTATTAAGATGCTTGTAATGATGTTGTTTTGGCAAGTATTACTTATGGCATGAGATTATATTTCTTTCAAGTTGCATGATTTTATTACTAGATTGTTGATGTATGAGGAATGAACTTCCTTACAGGTATGCGTTTATATGAAGTCTATGTATACTTCAAATATAAAAAAAAACTTAAAATTTTATGCTAAAATTAACCGTATGAATGTGATAAATGCAAGAAGAGTCTTGTCTGCAACCTCTGAGAGGTCAACAACGCCGGTGGCAATTAAGATTCTAGAATCCGGGTCATGACAAACTTGGTATCAGAGCATTAGGTTAAATATTCAAGGCATCAGGCTCATATCAACCACGTTAAGTAGTTTATAATTATGGTAGTGAAGTGTACCACTATCATGAATTAGAGATTGCATAATTCTTAGGAAATTTTCCCATCTTCTACTCTTTATCATGCTATGTAGAATAATGAAATAATTGTGTCATTAAGAATCTAAATTATTCTTGTATCTACCTGTGGATAATGAATATGAGGAGAAATGCAGCCAGGAGGGTGGGTGAGGTAGCTGCTGGAGGATATCAAGTTCCTCTTCAAGCTCAGTTGCTGCTGATCATGTGCCTGTCAATCCAGATGGGTTGACAGATGGTGAAGTGAGGAATGATTTTCAGCAGATGGCACAGACCATCACTACTCAGGCTCAATCCATCACGGCTCAAGCCGCGAAAAAGGGTGTTCCCAGAGAGAACCCTCATGCTACGACCATGGCTAGCACGCTGAGGGACTTCACCAGAATGAACCCCCAGTTTACTATGGATCCAGGACCAATGAGGATCCCCAAGAGTTCGTGGGTGAGATCCACAAGATCCTTTGTTCCATGGGAGTAGATGAGGAAGCGAAGGCTAAGTTTACTACATATCAACTCAAGGATGTGGCACAGATTTTGTACCGGATGTGGACTGATAGCCGAGCACGTGGAGATGTTCCCATCACTTCGGAGGTTCTCAAAGACTGCCTTTTTGGAGAGATTCTTTCCAAGAGATAAACGAGAAGCCAAGGTTTAAGAGTTCATCAACTTGAGACAAGGAGGTATGTCAGTCAAGGAGTATTATTTGAAATTCGTTAAACTAGCAAAGTATGCTTCTTCTCTGGTGGAAAATAGCACGGATAAAATGAGCTGTTTTGTGATTGGCGTGTTGGAGGATGTAGTGGAAGATTGTTAGAAAGCCATGTTGTATGATAGCATGGATTTGGGCAGGTTGATGGTACATGCTCAGAAAGTGGACGAGAGACGCCGTATGAGGAGAGTTCATGAAAGAAAGAAGCCTTAGACTGCGGATCATACTGATCTGGCTCGCGTAGGGGCTCATTTGGAGTCAAGAATAGGCCAAAGTTCAAGAGACATTCAGGTAATTCTACTTTTTTAGGGAATTCGAATGCCAAAGTGAACGAGTCTGGCCCTAGAAGGAGCAATGATCGGAAAACATCAAGCAAAAAAGCAAGATTTGTGGTAAATTTGGACGTCCTGATGGGGCGGAATGTTTAGTAGGTACTAACACCTACTTCCGGTGTGTCAAGACTGGACACATGGTCTGAGATTGTCCTCAAACGATAAATGAGGCCAAGGCAGGTGCTCAGCCTCGGCTGATTGCAAATGCTGCAGCTGAACCTTCTAAGAGGAAACAATTTTATGCGCTGAAAGATAGAGAAGAGCAATAGAAGTCAGCTGATCTTGTCACGGGTATGTTGCATGTCTTTACTTTCCTAGTGTATGCATTGTTAGATCTAGGATCTAGTCTATCATTTGTTACTCATTTGATAACTAGTAGGTTTGATGTGTTTCCTGACGTCCTGCATGAGCCGATTCTAGTAAGTACCCCCATAGGAAACGACCTTAGAGTAGAAAGAGTGTATAAAAATTGCCCAATTCAAATCCTTGATAGAGTCACTCACACTGATCTTGTGGAATTAGCCATGCTAGATTTTGATATAATTTTTGGTATGGATTGGCTCCATAAGTGTTATGCCACAATAGATTGTCGAAATAGAGTAGTGAGGTTTCAGTTTCCAAATGAGTTAGAGTGGGAATTGGAAAGGCATGGTTCAAGTGAAGTCGGCCAAATTATTTCACACTTAATGGCCAATACGATGATATCTAAGTGGTATTTGTACCACTTAGTTAGAGTCAATGACTTATATCAAGAAGTTTCTTTCCATAGACTCTGTTTCGATAGGGAATTAGTTTCCAAATGTCTTTTCGGAGGATTTACCAGGAATCGCTCGTGAATGTGAGATTGATTGTGGTGTTGATTTAGATCCCAACACCAAGTCAGTTTCTATTCCCCCGTATAGGATGGCCCCATCTAAAGTCAAAGAGTTGAAGTTGTAGATAAAAGATCTACTTGATAAGGGCTTCATCCATCGAAGCATATCCCCATGGGGTGATCCTGTGTTGTTCGTAAAGAAAAAGGATGAAACTCTTATAATATGCATCGATTATCGGCAACTCAACAAAGTCACTATAAAGAATAAGTACCCTATTCCCAGAATCGATGATTTATTTGACCAACTCCAAGGTTCAAGTTTCTTTTCCAATATAGAACTTCGGTCAGGTTACCATCACTTAGAGTGAGTCCAGAAGACGTTCCTAAGACGGTTTTTCGTACTAGATATGGGCACTATGAATTTCTTGTCATGTCATTCGTCCACACTAACGCACTAGAAATGTATATAGACCTTTTGAATAGTGTTTTTCGTGAGTACCATAATTCCTTCGTCGTAGTATTCATAGATGAAATTCTCATATACTCAAGTCTAGAGAAGAGTGTGAATTACACTTGAGAAAGACATTGCAAGTACTTAGAAATATTAGTTGTACATAAAGTTCAACAAATGTAAATTCTGGTTGAGATCAATGACCTTCCTTGGTCATGTTGTGACCGACCAGGGTGTAGAAGTTGACCCTAAAAAGGTTGAGGCAGTGAAGAAATGGCTTAGACCCCTTACTCCAACCGATATTTGAAGTTTTCTGGGTTTGGCCAATTACTATCACAGGTTTATGGAAGGCTTTTCCACTATTGCTACTCCATTAACAGCCTTGATGAAGAAAAAGGTGAAGTTAGAGTGGTCTGAAAAATATGAGAGTGGTGCAGAATATGTGGTGTATTGTGATGCTTCCGGAGTAGGTTTGGGATGTGTTCTTATGAAGGATGGCAAGGTGATTGCATATGCATCGAGATAGTTAAAAATCCACGAGAAGAATTATCCTACTCATGATCTTGAGTTAGCTGCTATGATGATTGCATTAAAACTTTGGAGACATTATTTATATGGTGTACATGTTGATGTATATACTGAACATAAAAGTCTTTAGTATGTTTTTACACAGACGGAGTTGAACCTTCGTTAGAGAATATGGCTAGAACTACTCAAAGATTATGATATGAGTGTTTATTATCACACGCGTAAGACCAATGTGGTGGCTGATGCATTGAGTCGATTGAGCATGGGAAGCATGTCTCATATTGATGAAGAGAAGAACGAGCTGGTTAAAGAGGTACACCAATTGGCTAGATTGGGTGTATGGCTGGCAGCAACAACAAGTGGGGGTATTTTGGTTCACTCAAGCTCCGAATCCTCATTTGTTGTAGATGTTAAAGCCAATTAGCATCTCGAACCAGTACTTATGGAGTTGAAAGACTCAGTATTGAGTAAGTTGAATGAATCGTTTTTCCTAGGAGGGCATAGTGTACTCAGGTACCAAAACAGGTTATGTGTGCCTAATGTTGATAATTTGAGGACTAATATTTTGGCAGAAGCTCATGATTCCAGGTATTCCATTCATCAAGGTGACATCAAGATGTATGATAGCCTTAAAGAGGTCTATTGGTGGGAAGGCATGAAGAGAGATATCTCTAAATTCGTGGAGGAGTGTTCGAATTGCCAATAGGTTAAGTTAGAACACCTTAATCCTGGGGTCTCACTCAGAAAATTGAGATTCCAAAATGGAATTGGGAGGCTATCAATATGGATTTTGTGGTTGGTAGGTTATTATTGACAGAATGACCAAGTCCACTCAATTCATACCTGTGAAGTGTATTTACAAATCTGAAGATTATGCCAAGCTTTATATTGATGAGATAGTGAGATGGCACGGGATTCCTCTTTCTATCATCTCGAATAGGAAGCCTAGTTTACTTCTCCTTTTTCGAGATTTTTCCAAAAAGGCTTGGGTACAGAGGTAAAGATTAGTACTACTTTTCATTCGTAGACGGATGGACAAGCAGAGCGTACTATACAGACCCTTGAAGACATGTTGAGAGCTTGTGTTATTGTCTTTTAAAGGGAGTTGGGATGATAACTTGCCGCTGATACAGTTCTCTTACAATAATTGCTACCATTCCAGTATTGGTATGGCACCTTTTGAAGACTATATGGCCAAAGATATAGGTCTCCTGTTGGCTGGTTTGAAGTAGGAGAATCTGCCATCTTTGGCCCTGAGATCGTACATGATGCTATGTAAGAAGGTGAGAATAATCATATATAGATTGGCTACTGCTTACAGTGGTCAAAAAGCCTATGCAGACAACATAAAGAGAGCTCTAGAGTTTGAGGTAGGTGATCAAGTCTACTTAAAGATATCACCTATGAAAGGGGTGATGAGGTTTGGTAAGAAAGGTAAGTTGAGTTCGAGGTATATAGGTCCTTATGAGGTCTTGCAGCTAGTAGGAAATGTGGCCTACGAATTGAATTTACCTCAAGAATCAGCTTCTGTTCATCCAGTGTTTCACGTTTCAATGCTCAAGAAGTGGCTAGGAGATCCAACATCCATTCTTCCTATTGAGGGGGTTAGGAGTTTATCTGAATCTTTCCTATGAAGAGGTTCAATTGCAATTCTAGATCCTCAAGTGAAGTGACTGAGGAACAAGGAGGTTTCCACCGTGAAAGTCCTATGGCGGAACCACCTTGTTGAGGGAGAAACATGGGAGGTCGAGGCTGATATGAGATCCCGCTATCCTCATTTGTTGAGTTACTAAGGTTAGATATTCTATTCCTAAAGTCTGCTTTTAGTGTAAGAAACTCTAAGTTCTAAGTGTTGTAGTCAACTTGTATGATAGGTCACTAATCATATGTGTTATAATGTCACTATATGAGTTAAAATGAAGTTATGTTTACAATTTATGTTGTTGTTTTTGTGTAGCATAGGCATCTTTTCTGTGTTGCATATTTGTGGAGTGCATTCAGACAAGTGTGATTGAGAAGGAAATTCCTCAATCTCAAATATGAAGCTTTAGATAAGCTTAAATGGTATACATCATCCGAATAAGTGTGAATCAAATATTCACAAAGGAGAAACGTTTAAGTATGATGGAATAGCTTTCAAAAATCACCCTCTTTGTTAAATGATGAATAGTGTCATTCAGGGATATATGTTCCTAAGGGTGGATATTTTAAGAATCCGAAAACGACTATGCTATGTAAGACCTATACGCACCTAGAATGCGTAGGTTAGACGATTCACACGGCTTGATGCGCGTTGAACCGGACCCCTGGACCTATGCACAAGCCAAGCCTACCAACTTGGTGAGTTGGTTGAGCTAGGCAGGGTTGGTTTCAGCAATGATAGGGCCCCAAACACTAGGATTCACCCAGGTGAGTCTTAACCGGACTTAGAGAGTTAGTCCTAGGTCTTAAGAGTTCTAGGGGTAAAAAGGTAATTTCGGGGATAGGGGTAGTACGGTAATTACCCTTGGATGATATTTAATTAATTAAATAATGTTTTTAATTAGTCAAAAATGGGTCAAAGCTCGGTGGTCAAACCCGAGTTTTACCGGATCTCCACACTCGGATTCAAGCCGAGTTGGAGGCACAAAATGGGGCGATTTGAATTAGAAAAAAATCAGGAGGGGCATTATAATAACTTAATATGAAGATTATAATCTGAATTTATCTTCTATATTATGTTGAATAAGTCAACAACAAACTCCCCAAGCATGAGGTGCACAACTCCCCCTAGGAGTGTACTTCATGTACACTATTAATTCTTTATATTCTCCTAAAAACATTTTTCAGCTTTACCATACAATTCAAAAACTAAAAAAAAAATTTAATTAACTGTTCTAAGGAATTCTCGGCTGCATCCATCAAGAAAAAAAAAGAAAAATTCGTACACCTAAGTATTTTACGAAATAACGTAAAGAACCTCACTTGGGAACAAGAATCAAAACTCAGAAGAAAGGTTTGTGTGTAGGTTAGGACGTGTGGTTATGGCTGGTTGTCAAGGCTGAAAAAGGTATAGATTTTCGTCTCTCTTTTTCCCTTGCCCAAGATTCCCCTAAGGCTCAGTTCAATTCCAATCTAAAAACTAAGGTTGTCCCCGTTGCATGCCTCTATCATTAGATCTTATGAACGATTGATGCATGCGTTGGCACGAATTTTGGTAGATGATTTTAGGAATGATTGTGATTGTGTGCAATATGTGTTCTTGGACTGTTTATGATTTTTTGTTTACGTCGGGATGTTCAATGTAATATGTGCAGAAAGCATGTTGTTTCTTTGCAATTGAGTTGTTACGGTTTACTTGAAGGAATTGTGAATTATCTGTTTATGTAAAGTTGTGTGTTTAACATGCAAAAAAAAACCGTGATGTTCATGAACAATAAAATGAAAGTAAATTCCTCAATGAATTTGTGAAAAATAAATGTAAAACTCCACGCTAAACCCCTAGGCTAAATGCAACTAATTGAATTAAAGGCATATATTAATTGAGTATAGTTTCAGCTAATCACTAGTAAAAAATGAAGAGAAATAGATGCTTCCATTGAGGGCGAACCTCGAGACCTTAAGGTCCTAACACTAATATAACAAGCCTTAAATCAAAAGAAAAAAAATAGTGTGAGAAAGGGGATTTGAACCCGGCTACTCGGCCAAGGGTGTAAGACACATAAATCTCACACCAAAATAAAATAATAAAATTGAGGCTACTTTAATTCGATCCCGGATTCTCTTGGCCGAATATATGAAGATACCTAACACTCTAAAAAATCAAAAATAAAATGTGGCCAAAGGGATTCGAACACGGGTTCTCTTGGTAGAAACTGTGAGGATCATAAGTCTTACACATAATGAAATAAAATGCATCCACTAACGATTGAACCTGGGTACCCTTGGCCGAATATACAAGATGCATAAGTCTTCCACAATATACAATTATTTGATCACGAAACTCTTAACTAGATATGAGTAACCCGAAAGGGGTACTACCATGAGTGTAAAGTACAATAAAGGCCATGAGCATGGCATATGATGTAAGTTAAGGGCAAGATTAAAAAAAATGAACATTCAAGTAATGAGCTGAGTAATTATGTTAAACTATGATGCTAATGAAAATGGTGAAAACATGATAAGAGGCTAAGAAATATATATTCATGAATCCAAGGTCTCGTGGATATGAAATATATAATATATGAAACATTAAATGTATATTATGTGAACCGATATGTGTATGATGTGTGACATATTCATGGTATGACCTTCCTACTACGAATTAGGCAAGTCAAGAGACTTGACCTCCTAAGGAAGCATGTTGATTAAGAAGAGTCAGTATTGTTCATGCATTACCGTTATGTGTTGCTGAATTCACCCATACTTAGTACAAGTGTGTACTAATTCCATACAATATTATTATTTTAGGTGCAGGCTCAAGTGGACGTTGAAGATATCATTGCATTTGTTCAGACTCAGAGATTTCATCCCGACTTGGTAGGTCTCATGCATTCAAGGATTCATGCCTTTATGTTTCTTGCTTAGTAGTAGATTTGAACTAGTGGGGGTATGTTCCACTAGTGTTTCCTTCCTATTTTTTTCAGATGCTTGTAATGATGCCGTTTTAGTAAGTATTATTTATGACATGAGATTCTATTTCATTCAAGTTGCATGATTGTATTACTAGATGGTTGATGTATGAGCAATAAACTTCCTTACAAATACACATTTATATGAAGTCTATTTATACTTCAAATATGAACAAAAAGTTTTAAATTTTCTGCTAAAATTAACGATGAATGCAAGAAGAGGCTTGTCTGCGACCTCTGAGAGGTCAACGACGCCGATTGCGATTCGGATTCTACAATCCGGGTCGTGACATGCTTTGACTTCACATATACATGTAAGCCACATAGACCTTCACAATGATCATATATCAAAGTTGTAACATGATAATAGCATATTTAATAAAGTAATATCGACGAGGACACATTGATAACAAATATATTACATAAGCACCGCCCTGTAAGTGGACCATGTCATACATCACAATTGAAACACCTATACCACACAATATAGAAGAGGTTAGGTTAACATACCACCATTACAACATAAACACCTCCCATACATAGATAATTCAACCAATTCAATCCATAACGGCTCTTACCAATAGCCACACAATATACAATGATCTAAGAAAATACTATATGAAATTCATCTATTTAGTACAGTCTACATACAATTCTTACATAATTTATACATATATCAATAGCCCAATACAATCTACATAAGAAATCAATACAATTGCGACGTGATCGGATCACCCATAATATAGCCAAAATAAGGAAATCTTGATTTTCATGGGTTCATGGAGTTTTTGTTCTAAATTCATCAAATTAACATCAATTAAGTCATAATTCATTGATTCAAAAATTTTATGCAAGAACACATTCTAGATAACAAAATAGGAAAATTTATGTTTTGATCATCTTTGAAAACCATTGGAATTGACTCCTTGAATGAAAGAGCATTCAAGGATGAAACACCATACCTAATGTGAAGCAAAGAACATGAAATTTATGGAGAAAAACTTGGAAAATCAGTCTTCTTCCTTGGAGCTTCAAAGCTTCATCACTGGAGGTTTTGGAGAGGAGGAATGGAGAGGTTCTATTTTGAGTTGAGGGTTTAGCTTTGATATGTGAGATTAGGGGTTTAAAAAGACTCAATAATTGTCAGTAAGTGATCCCCAAATTACCCAAAAGACACCCGCACTTAATGGACCTTTTAACCAATTAAAATTTTACTTAAAAACGACACGACCAAATCTGGGAGGTCACTGCGCATCGCGTGGTTTCCTCTGATTCTTCTTTTTGGAAAATTTTAAGACAGTGGTTCGTGTTGTCCCCGCATTGCAGGGATAAATTTTTGCCCTTTAAATGTGGCTGGCGTGACACACAGCTTCTGTCAAATCTTTGTTGGCTCGGCAGCTTGCTTGGCCCATGTTTGGGTCCTCCTCAAGGACCCTTTACATGTCAGGATATGTGTAGGAAGTATCAATACTCAATTTCAATCTCATACCGTACTCCAAAATTCCACTACAAAACACTATGAAACACTAGTTCAACTTCGACTAGTTTATGGACGTCTTGGACGTTTCACTTCCAAAATCTTTTGAACTCCTCAAACTGACTTCTAACAATATTATTAATTATTTTACGACTTTACAGACTCATGAAACAAATGTTAGGCTCCAGCTTCACCTAGGTCATTTTGGAGGTGTTACATAGGAAGAACTAGAAAAGAGTTTAAAATATGAAAACAATCAATTTTGGAAAGTATAAGGAAATCAGGGAATTTTTTAAGTTAAAAGTGATTTTTTACCCAACTTCAAACGACCATAACTCCTAGCCCAGGATAAGTAAAGTTTAGTTCTTGATATGGTTGGAAATCCCTTGAAAATGATCTTTCCAGTGGAGTCAAGTGTACGCGATTTCAAATTGGTATGAGTTAGCTATGCCTTTCGGAAGTTGGGTTGTTGGTTTAAGGAAAGTCTAATCCATATTTGGAAAGGGAAAAATTTTCTTTTACTTATCAAATTATATTAATTTGTCTTTAGGGATTGATTAGGGTAAAACAGGACTTTCTTTAGTTTAGAAAGATTTAGAAGTCATGCTAGGGCTTGGAAAAAAGAGAAAAGAAAAGAAATCAAGAAATTGCCAAGAACTTTCAAGCTCTGTGTGTGGAAAAGAAATCATGAAGTTGCCAAGAACTTTAAATCTTTGTGTGTGGAATTCGTTGGGGTTGATTTCTAAAAAGGTATGTGAGATGACATAGAATTAATTTAGTTCACCCATGATCGAACCATGATTCAGTTCATCAAATTTACGCTTTGAAGGTTACGAAATTGAGTTCTTGAAGAAATTGTTGATAGTTTCGTTGAGTTCTTGATGGTTGTTTTGTTGAAGTTTTTTGATGGTTTGATTCATGCTTCAGGGTGTAATTTTAGGTTGAATCTATTGTATATTTATAGTAATAATGATCCTTAAGTGTTTGGGGGAAAGAACCATTGAATTTTAGAGGGTTTAGAGGTGAAAAACAAAGGAGAAAAGTCAGAGATTTTCTAGGCAAGGTTGGGGTGCCGCACCTGCCAGAACACCACTAAAGTTTCTCTGAACTTTGGCCTCTATCGCGTCACACCAGCCTGAGCACCACAGAAAGTTCTCTAAACTTTGAGAGCTAGGTCCCCGCTCCTCTCGGAGCGCTTGGGATGCCAGTTCTCCCCATTCTTCCCACATCTTTACATACTAGTTCCTTACTGATGTACCTATGTTTCCTAGTTGATTTCAACACGCTAAGGTACATCAAAATATCATGAAATCGTCCATAAACATGAGATCATGAACCTTGAATCATAATCTAATTCAAGTAAAGTTGTTAAGATCAAAGTCAAGGGAAGTTAAGAGTCAAGTCTAGAAGTTAAGAATCAAGTCAAAGCAAAGTTATAATGTTGTAAGAATCTTTAACAATGTTTTTAATCTAGCATTAAAACTCCCATTTCAAGTTAAGTGAAGCGTAAAAAATTGAGTTCATTTCTCAAAAATTTATTAGGGTACTAAGTATTCCTTAAGAGTTCATAATTTTTTTTTTTACATTTAAACAATAAAGGAAACTGAGATATCCATAGAGAATTCGAGGTAGTTTGAGAAAAGTTACTAATGATGAATTAAGAGAGGCAATTAAAATGCTTAGTAAGATTGTGGCTAATTAGGTTAGTCAGCAAAGAGGAGCTCGACAAGAAGAGGCTGATATTTCAAGGATTTGTGAGTTCTTGAGGATGAATCCCCAAAGTATCACTGGTTTGAGCACCAATGAGGATCCAATGAACTTCACTGAGGAACTGAAAAAGGTATTCAAGGTAATACATGTTGTTAAAACTAAGAGAGCTGAGCTACTTTCCTATCAACTAAATAGGGTAGAGATGAAAATGCAACACCTGCGAGTTGGGATTATTTATATATGGCCTTTTTGGGGCGTTTCTTTCCCCGAGAACTGAAGAGACATGATTTTCTCGCACTTAGGAAGTATTCTCTAAGCGTTTTTTAGTATTGGTTGAAGTTAACCCAATTATCCCATTATTCCCCAAAGATAGTTATGGACATGAAGAGCCGAATGAGTCTATTTATTGTTGGTTTGGTCCGTCCATAAAACAAAGAGGGTCGGGCAGCATGCTTATTGGGGACATGTATATTTCGAGGTTGATGATCTATTTGCAACAATTAGAGGAAGAAAAGCTAAGATATATGGACTAATTCATTAATAAGAAGGCTAAGACATGGAATGAATTTCGGCATCAAAAGAGTAATGACAACTGGCCATCATTCCAACAAAAACAAAAAGGACATGCTTCGTGATCTACTAGTGCACCTGCACCTTAAAAAAAGGTGAGTACAATTATCAGAGCTTTAGAGCTAAAACTACTCATTCTCAGGGTAGCGTGGCACACGGAGGTATTAATCCCCTGCATGTTCCAAGTGTGGGAGGAAAATTTTAAGTGCTTGTCGTGATGGCTCCAGTGGTTGTCTC
This sequence comes from Solanum peruvianum, assembly GCA_027705065.1. Taxonomy (NCBI): domain Eukaryota; kingdom Viridiplantae; phylum Streptophyta; class Magnoliopsida; order Solanales; family Solanaceae; genus Solanum; species Solanum peruvianum. The sequence goes on from JAKWJD010001759.1 coordinate 45,184,145, forward strand.
AAGTATGGTCAGAATGGGCATTTCATGCGAGAGTGTCTAATGAACAAGCACGGATATACTAATGGGGGAAAAGAGCCCAGTCTTCATCGGTTGCTCCACCAGACAGGGTTGCACCTAGGGGAAATACTTATGGTATTGGCGGAGGAACAAACCACTTGTATACTCTAAAATTGCCGAGATCAAGAGGATTGGCCAGATGTTGTGAATAGTATGATTCAAGTCATTGGATTTACTGTTTATGCATTTCCATAACTAGGAGTGATTTTATATTTTCTAACTCGACACGTTGCTATGAACTTTCACATGATTCCTAAGAAACTTAGTGAACCATTGAGTGTTTCTACAACAGTTTGATGAGTATATTCTAGCAGAGAGAGTCCATCATGATTGTCTCATTTCTGTCAATCACAAAAGTATCATGGATGATTTAATGAAGTTATGGATAGTAGATTTCGATGTCATTCTTGGTATGGATTGGATTCATACATGTTATACCTCAATCAATTGTTGAACTCGAATAGTAAAGTTTTAGTTTCAAAATGAGCAAGTCTTCGAATGGAAAAGCAGTTTAGCAGTGCCTAAGGGTTGTTTCATTTTGTATCTTAAGGAAATGAAGTTAATTTCTAAGGGGTGTGTCTATCACTTAGTCAGATTAATGACTAAAGTGTTGAGGTACCTTCTATTCAATCAGTTCCAATAGTAAAAGAGTTTCCATAAGTCTTTCGTAATGATCTACCCGGAGTCCCTCATGAGAGGGAATTAGACTTTGCTATAGATCTTCTTCCAGATACTCGTCCTTCATCTATTCTGCCATGTAGAATATAACCAGCAGAGTTGAGGAACTAAAGGAGCAGTTGAAAGATCTTTTTAAGAAAGTATTTATTTAACCAAGTGTCTCACCTTGGGGAGCTCCGGTCTTGTTTGTGTGTAAGAAAGATGGTTCCCTTAGGATGTGTATAAATTACTGTCATTTGAACGAGGTTACCATCAAGAATAAGTATGCTCTACAAAGAATTGATGATTTATTCAACCAACTTTAGGGTGCCACCTATTTTTCTAAGACAGATCTTAGATCTGGTCTACCATCAGTAAAGAGTAAGAGAATTAGATATTCCAAAGACAACTTTCAAAACTATATATGGACATTATGAGTGTTTGGTCATCTCCTTTGGGTTGAGTAATGTGTGTGCAACATTCATGGACCTTATTAATAGAGTCTTCAAACCTTATGATATGGTTGGTATCGTCTTCATTGATGACATACTAATCTATTCAAGGAATGAATGAAGATCATCCTTGTCATCTTAGAATACTTATTCCAACTTCTTAAGATTGAAAGTTGTATGCCAAGTTTTCTAAGTGTGAGTTTTGGATTGTGAGTAGTGTTGCTCAAGGATTATGGCATGAACATTCATTATCACCCATGTAAGGATAATATGGTTTATGATGCCTTAAGCAGGTTGTCTATGGGTAGTACCGCCCGTCTTCAAGAAGAGAATAAATAACTAGCAAAAAAAAAGTGCATAGACTTGGATGCTTAAGAGTCCGATAAATGGATTCCACGGACGGTGGAATAGTGGTCACAAATAGGGCTGAATAATCATAAGTGTCAGAAGTGAAATAGAAGCAGGACCAATACCCTATTTTGCTTGAATTGAAAGAAAATGTTAATAAGAAAAAGGTATTAGATTTTGAACAAGTGGAGATGGTCTATCGTGATATCAAGGTAGACTATGTGTACTAATGGTGGATGGAATCTAAGAGAGGTCCATGGATAAAGATCATAGCTCCTGATATTTTATTAATCTAAGTTCCAAAATGATTTATCACAACTTGAGAGAAGTTTATTGGTAGAAGATTATGAATAAGGGCATTGCTGAATTTGTTACAAAGTACCAAAATTGCCAACAAGTTAAAGTAGTGCATCAAAGGCCCGATGATTTAGCATAGAATGTAGAACTTCCGGGATGGAAGTGGTAATTTAATCATATGGATTTCATCAAAGTTTTACTAAGGTCTCGTAGGTACAATGATTCTATTTGGGTGATTTTCGACAGAATGACAAAATCAGCAAACTTTTTGCCGGTAAAGACTACCTATTCAGCAGAAGATATGCTAGACTATATTATCTAGAGGTGATAAGACTTCATGGAGTTCCTAAATCCATTATTTCAAATAGAGGTGCAAAATTACTACACTATTCTAGAAATATTTTCAGAAAGATTTGGGTTCAAAGGTGAACTTAAGTACTATTTTTTATCCTCAGATAGATGGGCAAGACAAATGCACTATTCAGACTTTAGAGGATATGTTGAGAGCATGTGTAATTGACTTCAGAGGTAATTGAGATAATCAAATACCTCTAATTGAGTTTTCTTAAAACAACAGTTATCACTCTAGTATCACAAATGCTCCTTATAAATCTCTTTATGGGATAAGATCTAGATCACCCATTGGATGGTTTGAAGTGGGTGAAGTAGGGTTGATAGGACCAGATTTAGTTCACCAAGCTATGGAGAAGGTTAAAGTGATTCAATAAAGGTTGCGGATGGCACAAAGTCGTCAGAAATCCTACAGGTATGTTAGGAAAAGAGCATTAGAGTTCGAAGTAGATGATTGCAGTTTATCTGATATTTCATGTCTCCATGTTCAAGAAGTTCTTGGGTGATCCTTCATTGACAAATTCTAGATCGCCAAGTTTGCAGGTTGAGAATAAAAAAGGTAGCATCAGTCTAGGTCCTTTGGAGGAATCAATTTGTTGAAGAAGATACTTGGGAAGTTGAAGAGGACATGAAGAAGATGTACCACATCTCTTTGAATCCGGAGAAAATGCAGACCAAGGCACTAATTTTCTTCTTGGTACTCTTTAAGTTATGAGTAAGCATGTTGTTGTTGCATTTGCTTGTTGGGTGCTTGGACGTGATATTACTACCCTTAGTCTAGTAATAATAACTTCATTCGAGGATGAATGTTTCCAATGAAGAGATATTGTAAAATCTTGCAACTAGGAATAACTAGAAAAGAGTTTAAAATATGAAAATAATCACTTTTGGATAGGATAAGGAAATCTGAAAATTTTTAAGTAAGTTAAAAAGTGAGTTTTTGGAAAATTTCAAACAACGATAACTCCTAGCCCAGGATGAGTAAGGTGTAGTTCCATATATGGTTGGCAAACCTTAGAATGATCTTTCCATCGCCGCCAAGTTTGGCGATTCTGAGTTCGTATGAGCGAGTTTTGCCTTTCGAAAGTTGGTTGTTGGATTAAAGATAGTCCAATTGTATTTGAGAGGGAAAATTTTGCTTTTCTTTACCTAATAATATTAATACATTTTTTAGGGATTAATTGCGGAAAAAACAAGACTTTCTTCAGTTTAGAAAGATTTAAAATTCACGTTAGGGCTTGGATAAAAGAGAAAAGAGGAGAAACCAAGAAATTTTCAAGAACATTTACGCTATGCGTGTGGAATTTGTCGATGGTGAGACAACAAAAGATATGTTAGATCCATAACATTAGATTAGTTCACCCACGCATCAACGATGTTTCAGTTCAGCTAATTTAAGTTTTGAATGTTAAGAAATTATGTTCTTGAAGAATATTGTTGAAATTTTTGTTGAGTACTTGATGGTTGTGTTGTTAAAGTTTCTTCATGGTTTGATTGATGTTCCCGGGTGTAATTTTTGGTTGAATCTATTGTATATTGGTAGTACTAATGATTCTAAGTATTTTGGATAAATAATCATGGAAGTTTAGAGGGTTTAGAGATGAAAAATGAAGGAGCAAAATCAGGTTTTCTGGGTAAGGTCTAGGGGGTTGCGCCTGCCTAAATGCCATAAAAGTTCCTCTTATCTTTGGCCTCTTGCGCGTCATGCCAGCCATAGTGCCATAGAAAGTTATCTAAACTATGAGAGTTGGCACCCCGCGCCTCTCAGAGCGCCAGGGATGACAATTCTCCCCACTCTTCCCCCATCATTTCATACTAGTTCCTTAGTGATGTACCTATGTTTCCTAGTTGATTTCTACACTGTAAGGTATATCTAAAGATCAGGAAATCATCCATAGACATTAGATTGTGAACCTTGAATCCGTATTTAAATTCTAGGAAATTTAAGATCAAATTCAAGAGAAGTTAAGAGTCAAGTCTAGAAGTTACGAAGCAAGTCAAAGATATGTTATAATGTTTTCAAGAGTCTTTAACAATGTTTTAATCTTCTTTCAAGAATCTAATTTTGAGTTAAAGAGAATAGTAACGAGTTGAGTTCATTTCTAA
>JAKWJD010001759.1:45188512-45449539 GCA_027705065.1 Solanum peruvianum
CTTTGTCCAAAAACTCTACGTGTTTCCAGTCAAAGAGGGGCAAACTGTAGACACATAATTTTTTACCAAAATTATGTTTTATACCCTTTTTAGAGCTCAAATATTTTAAATTTTATCTTATTTTATTAAGTTTATTTTTAAAAGATTTGAAAACAACAAAGATAGATTCACTTTTAAGGTAAGTTTTATGTTTAATTGTTTAAAAAAGAAATGATAAAATAATACATTATTTTAATTAAGTTTAATGATAAGCCATTTTTCTTTATTATGATTTTAGATTAGCCATTCAATAATTTTTTTTAATAATTAGTGAATATTTTTATGAGTATAATTAATTAAAAGTAATTACTAACCATTTACCCCACTATATACCCATTTTCCCCCACTACCCTCACCCCCACATACCCACAAGGCTCACTCCCATATACCCACTCATGCACACTTAAATACACACACTGTAATGAAAATAAGATGCAAAAAGAAGGAAAATAACAAATCGAATAAAATGGAAAAAAGCAAAAAAAGGAAAAAAAGATAAGCAACATAAAAAAAATCTGCACGAGAAGTTAAAAGAAACTTCATTTTCATTTTATTTTCTTTCAAAAATTTGCATAACACATTCATATATTTTCCTACCTTTTCTTTATGTTCATACCAATACAATGCATATATCACTCCATACAATCTACAAAAGTTTGTGGATATTTTTAATCGATATTCGTTAAAGGTTTTGCGGATCTTATTCTCTATGTTTGCGGTAAACTTTGCCTTAAATCTTATGTTTATTTATGTAATTTGAAGTAATTTTTATGATTATTTTAATTATAAGTTTTTATTCATAATTTGATTGAAATGAATATGAGGTTAAAGAGTTATATCTTTGTTTACATAATGAATTTAGCCTTAACAAATGGTTTTTGACTATTTATTTATTTATTTCTATTCATTAGTTGTAACCTGTTAAAAATGAAACGTCATGACATTGTTCTTGTCTATATTTAGACAATGATAATGAAGTAGGAATTGTTAGGCTAGAATATTTAAATAGATTAATATAATATTCTTTTATCAATAAAAAAATAAGATTTCTTTTTATGATTCAGCATTTTTTTGTTTTATTAGAAAGTTCTTATTTAATTTGGACGTCAATCATAAGAATAATAAACAACAAAAATGATATAAGTAAATAGAATAATATTTTTTTTTATCAATAAAAAAAAGAGATGTATTTTTACGATTCAGTATTGTTTTGTTGAGTTAGAAAGTTTATGTTTAATTTTGACATCAACTTTAACAATAGTAAAACATAAAATGAGATGGAAATAATCTGAAATTTATTTTAGAAATTTAGTATTTTAATTTATATGTTTTGTCTTTATAAATAAATAATATTTCCGTTTACCTTAGATTGAACACTTTGGCACATTAAATATATATGTTTCACTACAGAATGTGGTTACACATCTTTTTTAAGACACTAAGATAATTTCAAGGATACGGTTACGCACCCTGGCCAAATTATTTTAATAATTAAACTTTCATTAATTTAAATCAAGAGATGAACATTGAAATTACTAGGTGTGAGGTACTCGAGAGAAGAAGACAATTATGTCTCTTAGTGTCAAGACCAAGAATGTGTTACGCATCCTGGTTGAGATTAAATGAAAGTTCTTCAATAAAAAATTAAACATATTATGGCCTATAAAATATATCCAAAAATTTTAAAAATCAGTATAAGTCAATTAAAACGATCGTGCTAGAACCGCGGGAATCAAGGGATGCGTAATACCTTCCCCTCGGTCAACAAAATTTCTTACCTGAATTTCCGGTTTGGAGATCAAATAAAGAGTTATTTAATTTTGATTATATATTTAACAAACGGTTAATTGAGACACTATAACTCAATTTCAAGTGGTGACTTTGTAAAAATCAAATAATTGATAAATCAATGCGTCTCTTAAATTGGAAAAATCCTTCTGCTTCCGCCGTACGCGTAAAAGGGGTGTGACAGTAAGACTTCGTCATATAGACACCATTGAATTCATACCATGCATATTACCATAAGTTAAGTCAACGTCATAATATTATGCAAAATAAGACATATACATAGTCACATACATATATAACACTTCCCCAGAACTCCCTTCAAGAGCTACTTGTGCAATGCATAGATAATGTCCTATACCCTTACCTACACTTAGCAACTTCCCTTAGGTGATCCTAGTTAAGGCTCATTACATAACATAAATTGTCCATTTAAAATTAAGGAAATCCTAGTCTTAACCGACAATAATACCATGTCAAACAAACATGGAATTTTGAGTCAACAAACCCCAAACCAAAAGGAGGTGTTTTACATGTCTAGGTAGAACATTAGTATCATACTAGTATCTAGGTGGATCCACTTGCTAGTTCCTATTGTGGAAACATAGTTCTGTAACTAGAACATGTATATTGAAACCCTATTTATGCCCTTAGGCATTATATTTTACATCTCGTGAGTTCAGTTGGTGAACAAGCCTCCTCATTCGGAAGGCCACCTCTTATTTGGTCAAATTAACTTGGTGCTAAGCTAAGTTCACTTTATTGAAAAGTTTTTATTAACTTTACTTCATAAAAATGGTTTTAGGATAATTAACCCCTCATATGCTTAGCTCATAGGTTATAGATGAGAATATACTTTCATCAACCTAATTCATGTGACAAAATCTTTCACATGGACATAGCATATTCAAGCACAATCTTGTTTAAAGTACAATTAATTATACCCTTCAAGAGACTCCCTCTTTACTAGATTATCATACACACTTCATTAGATGCATTCATGTGTGCGTATATGTACTTACATGAGAATATCTTTCACATAAACACATTTAGATACTAAAACATATGCATTCTTCATCATTTCATATACTTTCATGTTCATAGCTTAACTCATGCATTCATATTCATGTCAATAGAGTTATCACACTAGGAACTACTCTATCAAGGTAGACCTTTGCAATATATAGACAAAGGTCCATACCCTTACCTATACTTGTAACCTATCACGTCATCCTAGTCAAGATACATTCATACTTTCACGGACACATACTTTACATTCATAGCAATAGACATTAGTGTAAATGAGAATTTACTCTTCATTAGAAAACGTGAACCTATAGTACTTGTAAGCATGCATGAGGTGTGAGTGTGAGTACATTGGAAAATATAATCACATAATGGACATCAACATACTATTGAGTCAACCACCATCTTAATCCGACAATCCACGTTCATGCATATAGTAGACACCACATTATATCATTGGAGACAAGAAAACTTCAACATTCGCATTCTACACTCTGATTATTAACTAAGATCACACATTCATATAGGGTTACATAGGTAGGGGTCATTCACAATTATAACTTCATCATTTGCTGCACATAGAAAAAATCTAACCCTAACCACATCATTCAAATGATGAGGATATCATCATTACAACTAGAACATGATACTAGAGCAAGATACTAAGCATACAACTTCATAGTTGTCATCATCAGAAGAACAGTTCATAATTAACACACTTGAGTTCAAGCCAATGTTCAACACATATAAGGATTGAAAAAAAATAAACACTGTCACCATAAGTGGACCATAACACACAATTCCATACAATTTTCTAGACAAGTAGAAAAATAGAGCAATCTTACCAATTCACCAAGATTTGATATTCATTTATCAATCCTCATATTATATCAACAATTAACATAATATAAATCCTAACTCAACAATCATAAGATCAAGATCACCTCATGTACACTACATCATCAATTATATGGGAAGTGGATAAATATAGAGGAACCTAACAAACCTCCAAACCTTGATCATCATTGATCACTTATCAATAATAATGAATCAAGTTGAATACAAAGCAGTAGAAATAGTAAATTCAACATACTAGAATCATAGTTCAATCAATATAGAAGCAAGATCACCATGCCCACATTATACGCTAATTTAAGAAATTGGGAGAATAATGGGTTCATCATTAAATTGGATTGAAAATCACTTTCAAATCATTACATAATCGTAAATTCATTATTTTCATGATTTTGAAATCATTTTTAGAAATAACCCATGGCTAGATTGGAAGATAGACAATTTGATCATGAAATCTCTTTGAAAACCTTTGAAGGAGCTCTCTAGAGGAATGTATATATAAATATGAAGAAACACCATACCTTATAAAAGGAGAAACCAAGAAAACTTGATGAAGAAAGCTTGAGAATCCATCACCCCATTGTTGTTCTTGAGCTTCATCTCCAATGATGGTTTCTAGAGAGGTCTTCTTTTGAGAGGGAAGTCTATTTATTTATGAATGAACTCGGAATGGGATTTTCATGTTATAAATAAACTTAATATACCCAAAAATACATACAATAACCTCCTACGGTCAATTTAGGATGTGGAGTGAATTTCCCAATTCAACCGTTGCATGGCAGCGTGCATGCTTTAAAATGCAGACTCAAATAACGAAGGCAAGATGACGGGGCTTCGATGGAGTGATGGACCGTCCTGCACTCCGTCGATTGTGGATGAGACTGTAACTCGGGGGCTTAATTTCACACCACTAAGTTTTTAGATACGCCCCCATATTCGGGGCATAGTCTTATGCACGTGGCATCAACCTTTGCTCGTCGATTAACATTGCTAAGGCAATGTCTAGGAAGCCTTTGGGTCCTCCTGAAGAACCCCTTGGGTCGTCCTTGGGGAGTTTTACCTAGTAGTTTCCAGCATAAATAAAATCATATATAAGTTAAGAACCTCTCACATCAATTTCAACCAAAACGAACACGTAAAACATACCAAGACACACTAAGACACATATGCTCGTCTCAAGGTTAACTTTTGAACTTCATCGGGCATTCTTGGACGTTTAACCTCCAAATCACTCCATATAAATTATGCATACTTTAAAACAATTAATTAATATATTTTAACCTTTTTAGATACATGAGAGTCTCTAAGCACCTTAGTTCATTTTGAGGGACCTTACAATTGTGTACTAAAGTTATTGCTATTTAAAGTTGACCCAAACTTAAGAAAACATAGGAATGACTTGAATGCTTTTCTGTTTGGTTCTTCTTGGAACTTCGGGTGCTACATCTAGTGACCTAAAAAGTTAAAAATTTTGAAATTCCTTGCAAAAATCTAACTCATTAGAAGGATGATTCAAGTGTTAGTTCAATTTTATGGGATTTATAATATCTCCCCTTGGGACCATTCGTTCTTGCATGATGATTGGAATAAATATATAATGGGTTAGTCATACTAATCTCTATGCTTAATGGTATAATTTTACTATTAAAGCTTAGCCCGAATTCTTAAGTTCATATTACATATCTCTCGATAGGGATTCTCATCTTATCTAGAACACTTTACAACTACATTCAAACTTTTTAGTACTCTAACAACTCAATTACTAAAAGGACCTCTAAACACATTTCCCCAAACTCTCTAGAACTCATTACTCTTTTACTCTCAAACACATGAATTGATTTCTCATCTCATAATCACCCCCTTAGGTCTAAACTGACACTTGAAACCTATGGACCTATTCTAGCATATCTAATTAGTCTAGATCCTCTTTTACTGAAACATTCGTGAAAAGCTTATATCATGAATATCAAACTCTAGATTATCAGGAATTATAACCTTTTTCCAAGGTATTTTATGTTAAATTGTCTTACTTACATAGCCTCTTGGTACACCTCTTAAATCTTTTGTTAGTCATCTGACTAAGCAAGACTTCACCGCCCTTATCTAAACTTTAGGGTCTCTCACTTACACCACAAATATATATTTCAACTAATAACCTCAACTCCCCACCTATTCTATATCAAGTCTATTATATAAAATCTCAACACTAACATGATAACCCTCATATGTTGCCATTATTTGGATCATGAAACTAATCTCTAATTTAAGATGAGTGGTCATTTCTAAACCTGAATATAAAGACGATTGCTTGCCTACTATACTATACCTCATTACTTAATTAGTTCTAATAACTTTGAACATCTTGACCCTATAAAAAAATCACTAGTGTAGATTACATATATCACCTCATGAATACTAATGCTCTTGTATTAACCACTTATATTTGTTCATTACTAACACAGTGACACATCACCACAAACTCTTTTCTAGATATAATACACTTCCCCTCCTATGATTGGAATCTTCACAACTCATCGCTTCTTAGTCTACCCATAAGGGAAAACTCCTCAACAAAATTTACTGGGTACATGAATATAATAACATAATTACCTCATCAGAATCTCCCTATCAAGAATTGCTAAACCTTTGCATTCTTTCCTCTAACTCTAGGCTTTTTTCCTAGTACTATCATAATATTGTAAATCAATCTACCTCTTTGGATGAAAGTACTACCCAAGCGTTCAATATACTTTCTCCTAAGGATCTCAGCTGAAACAAGGATTGCGAAAGCGTGTACAACTCGCTTTTTTCTGAACGCACGTAGAACATGAATATGAGTTCATTCCTCTGAAACAAAGCACTTAGGTTACTCTTGTTCCTATTTAAAGCCCCTCTAGGGTCTCTTAAGATTTTTCTAAGCTTTACTCATTGATAAAAGACTGACATTTCTATTCAACCACCTCTAGAAATGATGTGTAGCACTAACGAATGACTTTGAGAAATGCACGAGTATGAATATATCTCTATGATATATCTTTATTGCACGATTTAAAGTATGCAAGATGCGAAATTTTTCTTAAATGTTTGTAGTTCCTCGTTTATAAAACTATGTCTCTCACAACAATAAAAAAGATCCTTTCGGCACAAATTCATAGACACCTTAGGACACGTGAACTCTGTGCTCTAACACCAAGTTTGTCACGATCCAAGACTACACACTAGACGTGGACGACACTTAAGAACCATTGCTGGTCCTTAAGCGAATCCTCTTCCTGGATTACTACAAGCGGAGGACAAACTCAAGCAAACAAAGCTTAAAACATAATAAGATTTAATGAACTAAAATATAAATATTTTTATTAAAATATATCTCTAAACATTATGATATATATAATTCTCCATTGAATAGGAAACATATGTCTTTAAACCATTTAATAAAATTAATGAAAAGAATTCAGGAACTCTATTTTGTATATATGATGCCTCTACTTGACAAAGATGGTAGTCCGAACAAGACCCACGACATCCTAACAACAAATATAGTTAAAGGTTAATGAAATCCTTTGTAACTAAAGAGGATCATCATACCTAACTCGGATTCGATGTGAAATCAATGAAACTATTGTTGATGATTCTGATTACGAGGATCTTCATCATAAAGAGATGCAGGACAAGTGTCTCATTACTTGGAATGTACAAGCATTAAAAATCAATTCTAAAGCATAACATAAGTTTGAACATGATGAAAATGAAACGTTCATATTTCTTGTCAAGTCAATCAACTCAAATCAATAAAATCAGCAATCAGATACTAAACTCACAGATATGATACTCGATTGTGTGTAATTCACTTTTAATACTCAAGAATAATGCAATAGTAAAAGATGCAATACATAAAAATCTTTATGAAACAGTAAAAACAACTTAGTTCATTAAAGAAAATTCAATAAAAAATTCAAATTTACTTATAAAATAGAGTAATATAATTTCAATAGGAGATTATTGAACAGACAACCACCACTATAAGGCTAAGTGATGATACAATGTTTCAACTCACACTGCCAAGAACCTTTCTATACCTTGTCGGGTTTATAGAATATAGATCACTAATTGGATTCACTAGTTTATACTAAAAACACTATGGAATAATCTAAAAAAAGTATAACCCTTTTCTACTCATTTTGACTACATTGTTTAGGGAGACTTGAGTTGATATGAACTCACCTTCGCATATCGGTGCTCAATACTACTCTAAAAATATAGTTAAATCATATGTTTATAAAATCAAAACTTTTAATTTTGTTTGAGATTATTACTCAAAACATATCTTAAAATCTCTCTTGAAATATATGTTCCTTTCTTGCTTCAAACTTTTTTGGAAATATTAATTTCCTCTACACATAAATTTGATAACATTTACTCTTGAGAATAATTAGTTCCGATATATCATTTCAAACAAAATAAACTTTACTCTCACTCGTTACTTTACATCAAAGATTAAGTATTCAAGAAACATTAAAACATTTATAAAAAACTTCTTCAAATGTGGTTCATGCCGAGTTATGGACGTGAACGACTAAATGCAAGGTTTTCAGTAACCATAGATAAAACTCAATACTTTAAACACAAAATGTCAATGATACTACTCATTTCAAGAATTCTTAACTCAAAAGTTTCATGCGAAATTATGAGAATAAACTACTCAACTCAAGGACATAAAGATACTTCTCATCTCAAGCTTGATCTTATAAGGTTCATGCAGAATTATGCACATGAACGATTCAACTCAAGAACACATGGGTAATATATAATAGTCTCACGATTAGGAATATAATCTCAAAAGGTTTAGGAACCCAATACCCAAGACTTAGAACTTGAACATACAACTCCTCTCAATAATACTAAATTTATGGAGTCCATGCAAAATTCATGGGCATGAATTAAGACCTACCTAAAAGGTCTATATAACTACATGGAACTTCATGTCCTACTCTTCTCATTCTGTTATTTATCTCCTCATAACTTAGCTCAAACTAAATGTTGATCTCAAAGGATTCGCAATTGAACTCAAAGGCTTTCTTGAACTTTTCTTTTTACTCTTTGGTTCATTTGAAACTTAACTCTTAAAACAAAGGTAAATTTTGTTTGAAAGACTACAGAAAACTTTATGAACTTCATTTGACTTAATTCTTAACTTTTAGACTTGACTCTTAACTGGTCCTTAAATTGAATTATTAATTCAAGTATTGTTATTTGTGATTTGAACATCTAATAATGTCCAGGAATGATTATAGATAGTTCAACATGAGAAAAGACTATAAATAAGTATATGAAAGTGGGTCCGCGACGCGGTGAGGCTTTTAATTATATATTTTTGAAAACATCTTATTAGAGTGAACACTCAATGACAGCTCCGCGAGGCGAAATAAAAGTTATCAAATATACGAATTATCCTTGCGACACACTACCACCTCTGGATTTCTTTTGACAAAATATCTTCTTCGTTTTTGGCTCTATAAACTCTAAACCCCAAAGATTCTTCTTCCAAACACTTAGAATCGATTAAATGTCAAACATACATCAGATTGTACTCATATTTGAACCTAATATCATGGACTAGGATCAAACAACTCCTCAACGAATTCAACAAAACAAGAAATTGAATGGAACTTCAACAAACCCATAGATAAATTAATTAATTTCTAAGCTTTCAAGAACGTAAATATTCTGAAATTCACATGATTGGTGTGTGGATGATGAACCGTACACAATGGAATCTTACATACTTGAATGAATTATCTTCTTATATATTTTAAAGGAAAACCTAGAAAGAGGAACCCTAACATTAGTGTTTCTTGATTTTCTTGAGTGTAGAATCTTTGGAGTGAATGATGGGGTTTTAATTATGAAAATTGATTCTCTATACATTTGCGTCAATTTAAATGACCTCGTAAGGATTTTTAGGAAAACAATAGCCCCAATGAAATTAAGAAACCGCACTGGGAGCCAGAATCATTTTCACCAGGCAGTGAAGTCGATTCGGAGCCATCACAAGTTGCTGCCAGATTTGCGCTTCGTTAGTAAATCAATAATAACTTTTTATTCAGAGCTCGGAATCTAAAAACCCCAGCGTCCATGGAAAGAGGACTCAAAAGTATTAAATTTCATACCTTATGGGTTTCTTAACTGATTGTATACTAAAGGCTATGACCAATTGATGTTTACCAAAAACATAAGAAAACATAGGAATGAATTAAATGCTTTCTTGTTTCTTCTTGGAACATAAGTTCCTAAATCTAGTGACCTTAAAAATGAAGAAATTTGAATTCATTGCAATATATCACTCACTATTAAGGATTGTTCGAGTCTTAGTTCGAATAATTTTCTGGGGGTTACACCTTTATGTAAACACATGTGAAAACTAAGTCGATCAAAATGCTTAGAACTTGACTTAGTATTTGAGGTACCTTAGAACCCTAAAACACATATGATATGTTTCTCCACATATAAAGGTTTTGGTGGTCCATGACCTATCACATTAAAATATCATAAGTCTTCTTTCAAACGCCAAAAAGATTGCATTAATTAGAGTTTAGAGTAGAAAGTAATGGCTATCATACTCTATGTCTAAACCGAGAAATTTGAAAATGAGATCAGTCCATTAAGGTGAATCACCAAATGGTTTTACCTATCGCGGAATTACATTATCGAACTGTACCAAAAACATGCAGAACCTGTTCATTTTGGCGATCCAAAGCCCCCCTTTGGTGATGGTACCTCAAAATTGCCACTTCGACTGACGGGATTCTTGGAATAGTCAATTTCTTTAATTTTTTTGGTCTTTTGACGTTGATTAAAAGAGTATTCTTCACCTTTTACCCTCAATTAACTTGCATAAGTCTATCATATAACCTTTTAACATCCTTAAACATATAGTAACTCTCAAAATCTCCAATTTTCCTTTTCCCCAAAGATCAAAAACATAATTTTTTTTTACAAGATCTAAAGGCTCAACATTCTAGACTTTCTGTTATAATCCTAAGGTTTTCTATAAATATTCCTCCACAACCTTCATCTCCTAGAAGTTCATAGAGGGATTTCTCAAGCTCAAACTTTTCGTCTATAGTTCGTAAGATTCAGGTATGTAGGACTTCAATGAGCAATTCGTTGAATTTTCATGGATAAAGTTCTATGTTTTTATAAAGTTAATTTCATAGTTAGGGTTAACAAAACAACTTTCCGCTTCACTGATTTTTAATATCCAATTGCGTGATTTGTTGAACTTACTTACTCATGACAATGGATTTTAAGTGTTATGTTTCCCTTATATGTTTAGCAAGATTTTCCATCGTCATCCTCATTCATTTTTCACATGATTTTGTGAGTGACTCTTGAATCTTATATTTCAAAACATGCTTTTAGAGCCTTTATATTATTATGTGGAAGCTATTTTGAGGATCGACAAGTAATGCATGTTTTACAAATCTATCTCATGATTTGAGAGATATGTTTTCGAAATAGAGTTCAACAATTATTTTTAGAAAATATATATATATATATATATATATATATATATATTATATATCACACACACACATCGACTATATGAATAATATGTGTTTGGAATAGTATTTAGCACGGATTGGGTACGGATTGTAGATAGCCCAAGTTCTACAATTAAAAGCCTTTGTAGGATAATGTTTCACCACTTTTATATTCATTATTTCACTCTGAGAGGCTTAGATTAGTGGATTCACATTAGAAATGCATCTTTTATACTCTATCAAGTAGCAAGATATAAAGAACCCTCCCATGTAAGGCATTCATTTGGTGCATTGTGATCTCACATTATGCATGTTGATTAACAGTCAGTTTCACATAAAAGATTTTGTTCATTTAATTTATATTTTATTGATATTATCATTATAAGATTTTTAGGTATGCAACCTTTTAGATATTATATGAGAAAATCTGATATAAGATATTCATTCTGTTTCTGTAATATCATGACATAGGTCCCAATTTATAGTCTCAATCCTTTAGTTATTGTTTAATGCATTTCTCTACAACGGTCCGGTCATACGTTATTTAAAAGTTACATAAATTTACCATTTCCCCCTCCCCTTATCGATCTCCACTCATTTTTTATTTAAGATTTAAAAGTTGGTTTTGAACTTTGCTTTAAATGTTGAGAATTTTGTATGGTTTTGGGTTTTAAAGGCTAATTTTTTTATTAAATTGCTTTAAGGGTCTTTTGGAGTTTCGAGTGTTAAAACATAATTTCGTCGATTCCATCAGCCCCGAACTGTGAAATTTCATCTGTGACAGTTGTCAATTTTAGATTCTAAGTACTTTTTAAGATTTGAGGTCGCAAGTTGTGAATTTGTAGAATTTTAGTCTTTGAATGGACTTTGGTCAACATTTAGAGTTCAGATGCTAGAATATGAATTTCAAGAGTTCCACTAGATTCAGGGGGATGCTTTTAGTTGTAGGTTGGGTCTTAGTTCATTTATGAGAGGTCCTTAGCTTGTTTTAGACTTTTTAGGCGCTAAGTTGATATTTGGTGGTTTCCATAGTTTTTTGGTCAAGGAGACATCAGCTTCATGCTTTGATAGTTCATTGAGTCTCTAACATCTAGTATAATTGATTTGCATATGTACTTTATGTGTCACGACCCAAAACGAGCCGCAAGTGGCACCCACACTTATCCTACTATGTGAGCGAACCAACCAATCTAAACCCCAACATTTTAACCATAATTAACAAAATACAATGCGGAAGACTTAAAACTCATTAACGAAATCAATTAAATAACTTCTAAAAATTATCAATCATATCCCCAAAATCTGGAAGTCATCATCACAAGAACATCTATCCTCAAATACTAAATCTAAGAGTATCTAAGAAGCTAAAATAAATAAAAAGCTAGTCCATGCCGGAAGTTCAAGGCATCAAGACATGAAGAGGAAGATCCAGTCCAAGCTAGAAGCAATAGCTCACCTTGAAATCTGGCTTGATGAAGACTGGCTAGAGTTGCGGTTGAGTTGAAGATGCCGGTACGTTTGCTGCACTCCACAATTAACAAAGAAAAACAAATACAAGTAGGGGTAAGTACAAGGCACAAGTAGTGAGTAGGTATCATTGGCCAACTCAAAATAGAAAACAGTATATATTAGATAATACATAAAATCAACTAATATTCTTAACAGGCGACATTAACAATTACCATAACCTTGGTCACAAAATCAAGCACATCAATGAGGACTCAAGCCTCCCCATTATACTCATTTGGGAATTAGTTCTTTACAATTTAGTATATTATCATAATTCAAGATTCATTATCTTTGTTCCTCTTGTGTCGGTACGTGACACTCCGCTCCACTACTACTATCCTGCTGTCGGAACGTGACACACCAATCCATATACTATCCTGGTGTCGGAACGTGACACTCCGATCCATATACTATCCTGGTGCCGTAACGTGACACCTGATCCATATACTATCCTGGTGTCGGAACGTGACACTCTGATCCATATACTATCCTGGTGCCGGAACGTGACACTCCTATCCATATACTATCCTGGAGCCGGAACGTGAAACCCGATCCATATACTATCCTGGTGTCGGAACGTGAAACTCCGATCCATATACTATCCTGGTGTCGGAACGTGACACCTGATCCTCTATTACTATCCTGGTGTCGGAACGTGACACCCGATCCTCTAATCTCATTACTTTAGTTCATCAAGCCTTCTTTTATACCAAGGCATCATCATTAACAAAGTAAATTTAGGATTCAAGATTCAATAGCCTCATCATGCTAATTAATCACAATTATATAATCACATCATGTAAGCACACAATTAAGCATATAGAAGACTTTATAATACTACCCAACACATATCATTCGCTATTAAGAGTTTACTACAAATAGCATAAACCATAACCTACCTCCACCGAAGATTCGTGATCAAGCAAGGAAATTCCCCAAAGCTTTGTTTCCCTTTTCGTTCGTCTCTCTCTATCGCTGTTCTTGCTCTTTCTATTTTTCTTATTCAAACCCTTTTTCTTTTACCCTAATTGTCATATAATTAAGTATAAAACATGATAAAATAACCCACTAATTATTTCAAGGTTATCTCCTTTAATCCCCAAGTAATTGAATTATTAACATTAATCCACTAACTTTATAATTATAAGCATGAATAGTCCAAAACGCCCCTTTAAAAACTTTAACAGAAATCCGACCCTGTCTGGGTTACGCAACCTGTCCGTCACAGAGTTCAGAGAGTTAATTCTGTGGAAAGATTTGTGACGGTCCGTCGTGCCTGCGATGGTCCGTCCTGCCATTCCGTCACGAAGTTCAGAGAGTCGATTTCAGTACCCAAATTTCAGAATTCTAAGTGTTTTGGAACGAAACCCCCTCGACGGTCCGTCGTGCCCATGACGGTTCGTCGTGGGATCCGTCGACCAAGACAGTTTTTCCAGAAATAAAATCTGCTGCTCAAAACGACTAAAAAGGTCGTTACAATAGATACCAATTTACCCGTCGTTCGTCCTCGAACGATCCCAAGAAGAAAAACAAGGGCGAAAAGTAGTACCTGAATCTGTAAATAGGTGTGGGTATCTTTCTCGCATATCAGCCTCCTTCTCCTAAGTGGACTCTTCAATTGGTCGATTCTTCCATTGAACTTTGATGGATGCAATCTCCATTGATCTCAACTTGCGGATTTCTCTATCTAGAATGGCAACAGGCTCCTCCTCATAAGTCAAATTCTCATCAAGCAGAACTGAATCCCAACGAATGATGTAGTTTCCATCCCCATGGTATCTTTTCAACATAGACACATGAAATACTGGATGCACTCCTGACAACCCTGGAGGCAAGGCTAATTCATAAGACACCTCCCCTACTCTCTTATGTACTTCAAATGGTTCAATATACCGTGGTCTTAGCTTACCTCTTTTACCAAACTGCATCACCCCTTTCATGGGCGAAACCTTCAGCAAGACTGGCTCACCCTCCATAAACTCCAAGTCTCTAACCTTTCGATCTGCATACTCCTTTTGCCTACTTTGCGTCGCTAACAGCTTTTCTTGAATAGATTTCACTTTCTCCAATGAATCCCTCAAAAGGTCAGTACCCCAAGGTCTAACCTCAAATGCATCAAACCAACCAATGGGAGACCTACATCTCCTCCCATACAATGCTTCAAATGGGGCCATGTCAATACTTGAGTGATAGCTATTATTGTATGAAAACTATGCTAAGGGTAAGAAGTTATCCCAATGACCACCAAATTCTATCACACATGCACGAAGCATATCTTCCAATACCTGAATCGTTCGCTCAGACTGACCATCGGTCTGAGGGTTAAATGCAGTACTAAGGTCCAACCTAGTACCTAATTCAGCAAGCAATGTTCTCCAAAACTTAGAAGTAAATTGCGTACCTCTATCAGATATGATGGAAAGTGGAACTACATGCAATCGAACAATTTACCTGTCTGCATTATAAGTCACCTTGACCGGAATGAAGTGAGCAGACTTAGTTAATCTGTCCACAATTACCCAAATAGAATCAAACTTACCCAATGTCTTTGGAAGACCAACCACGAAGTCCATTGCAATTCTCTCCCACTTCCATTCAGGAATGGGCATTCTCTGATGTGTTCCTCCGGGCCTCTGGTGTTCATACTTTACTTGCTGACAATTTGGACATTTGGCAACAAAATCAACAATGTCGCGCTTCATTCTACTCCACCAAAAGTGTTGTTTTAGGTCACGTTACATCTTGGTTGCACCAGGATGTATAGAATATCCGGAACTATGAGCCTCTGTAGGAATAGTGTGGATCAAATCATCAACGCGGGGCACACATACCCTTCCCTTAATCCTCAAAACACCTTCCTCATCAATTATTGCCTCTTAGCCTCTCCTCGCAACACCATATCCCGAATTCGGCTTAGTTTCTCATCATTAAACGTTTTCCCTTGATCTTGTCAAGAAAGAAGATCTTGCCTCCACACAGGCCAAAAATCCTCCCTTCTCATTTATTTCTAGCCTCATAAAGTCATTAGCCAAGTTTTGGATTTCTCTATCCAACGGGCGTCTAGAAACTTCTAAGTGGGCTAAACTACCCATGCTCCCTGCTTTTCTACTTAAGGCGTCTGCCACAACGTTAGCCTTTCCTGGGTGATACAAGATGGTAACATCATAGTCCTTCAGTAGTTCCATCCACCTCCTCTGTCTCAAATTCAAATCCCTCTGAGTAAAGACATACTGTAGGCTACGATGATCTGTATAGACTTCACACTTAACCCCATATAGATAGTGTCTCCATTGGTTTAATGCAAACACTACCGCAGCCAACTCAAAATCAGGGGTCGGATAGTTACGTTCATGCACCTTTAATTGCCTCGAAGCATAAGCAATTACATTCTTCTCTTGCATTAGCACTGCACCCAAACCAGAATAGGATGCATCGCAATAAACAATGAAATTCTTACCCTCTACTTGCAAGGTAAGGATAGGTGCAGTAGTCAGCAAGGTCTTGAGTTTCTGAAAGCTTTCCTCACATTCATCCGACCATACAAATGGAACATTCTACTTAGTCAAGTTCGTTAATGGGAAGCAATAGAAGAGAATCCCTTGACAAATCGACGGTAGTAGCTGGCTAAACCAACAAAGCTCCTTACTTCTGACACATTAGTAGGTCTTACCCAATTCTTCACTGTTTCAATCTTAGAAGGATCCACCATCAGTCCATCCTTAGAAACCACGTGCCCCAAGAAGGACACTGAATCTAGCAAAAACTCACACTTCGAGAATTTGGCATAAAGCCTTTTCTCCATACATACTTCCAACACAATTCTCAAATGCTCCTCATGTTCCTTCTTACTCTTGGAGTATACCAGTATATCATAAATAAATACGATCACAAAGAGATCCAGATATGGCTTAAAAATCCCCTTCATCAAGCTCATGAAAGCAGCAGGGGCATTCGTAAGACCAAAATACATTACTACAAATTCCTAATGCCCATACCTCGTTCGAAAAGCAGTCTTTGGCACATCCGTTGCCTGTATTTTCAATTGATGATAACCGGATCTCAAGTCAATCTTAGAGAAGACACAAGCACCTTGTAACTGATCAAACAAGTCATCAATGCGAGAATGGGATACTTGTTCTTAATAGTTACCTTGTTCAACTGCCGGTAGTCTATGCACATCCGAAAACTCCCATCCTTCTTCTTCACAAATAACACAGGAGCACCCCAAGGGGATGCACTTGGTCTAATGAAACCTTTACTTAACAGCTCTTGAAGTTGGGCCTTTAATTCCCTTAACTCCGCTGGGGACATCCTATAAGGGGGTATGGAAATGGGGCGAGTACCCGGCTCCAGATCAATGCAAAAGTCGATAATCCTATCCGGTGGCATACCAGGATGGTCTGCAGGGAACACATCCAGAAACTCACGGAATACCGAAACCGACTCAATTGAAGGTACTTGGGTAGTGTCATCCCTGAGGTGTGCCAAGAACGCTAAACACCCTTTACTAACCATTCTCTTAGCACGAAGAAAGGAGATGATACGAACTGGGTAGGAAGTGTAGTCACCCTCCCACACTAACGGATCTGTCCCAGGCTTGGCCAACGTTACAGTTTTAGCAGTACAATCTAAGATTGCAAAATTTGGAGAAAGCCAAGTCATACCCAGAATTACATCAAAATCAACCATCTCTAAAATAACCAAGTCTACATGAGTATTGCTCCCCACAAAAGTCACCAGACAAGACCTATATACCTTTTCAACTATCCACTCACCCACCGGAGTAGAAACACGAATAGGCATGTCAAGCAATTCACAATGTAGATTAAGACCAGTACCAAATGAGGAAGATACATATGAGAATGTGGAGCCAGGATCAAATAATACAGAATCCATGCAATCACAAACAAAAAAAGATTACCCGTGATAACCGCATCAGATGTCTCCGCTTCAGACCGCCTGGGGAAAGCGTAACAATGGGCCCTATCACCTGTCTGCCCGTTGCCCCTACCATGTGGTGTTGTAGTAGCTCCAGTTTGCCCGTCACCCCGGCCGTTTTGGTGACCACCATTACCTCGGCCACCACGTCCTCCAGAATGACGGCCTCTTCCATGACCACCTCTACCTCTAACTATTTGAGGTCTGTAACTCTGTTTTGGACAGTACCTCTTAATGTGTCCAGTCTCCCCACATCCATAACACTCTATGGATTCAAGCATAGGTCTTTATGAGAATGACGAAGTCTGGGGGTAACCTCCAAACTCAGAGAAGTGTTGAACGGTCTGCGGTGGACACCCAACTACAGTCTGCAGTAAAGACTGAATAGCTCGGGCTGGATAACCTCCTGAACCCTGCCCTTTGGAGTAAGAACCATTAAACTCACCTCCCTTATGAAACCTTTTTGATGTCGATGCCATAGTGAAGTCATCTGGCTTCACTCCTTCCACCTCTATCACGAAGTCTACCACTTCCTGAAAGGATTTTGCTGTAGCCGCTACCTGTAAGGCTGAAATCCGCAAATCTGACCTCAACCCCTTCACAAAACGGCGAATCCTTTCTTATGGAATGAAACCAAGCTGGGTGGCATACCTGGATATTGCACGAAACTTATCCTCATACGTAGTCACCGACATCTTGCCTTGCTCTAGGCTCAAGAACTCATCTCTCCTCCTATCCCTCAAGGTCCGGGGGATATACTTCTCCATAAATAAGCTAGAGAATGACGCCCAAGTCATAGGTGGTGCCTGTGCGGGTTGACACTCAATATGTGACCGCCACCACATTTTGGCATTTCCCTGAAACTGATAGGTTACAAACTCAACGCCAAATCGTTCCACTATGCCCATTTTATGTAGTAACTCATGACAATCAACCAGAAAATCGTAAGCATCCTCAGATTCAGCACCCTTGAAGACTGGAGGTTTCAATTTCAAGAACTTACTGAAAAGTTCATGCTGATCACTTGTCATTATAGGCCCTGTAGTCAAATGAGGAAACGTGCCTATTTCCAATGAGGCATCCATGCGGGGAGCCTCAGCAGCGACCTATCGTACTTCCGAAACCTGAGGTGCTGGTGCAGAAAACACTGGAGGTGTTTGGCCTTAATCAGATAACCCGCTAAGATAAGCAAGAACCTGATTAATCATCTCTCGGGTAGGTTGGGGTGGTAATTCCTCATTCTGCACTTGCTCACTTTCCCCTTCCTCACCCTCTCTTACTACTTCCTCAGTCGGTGGAGGAGTCACCGCCCTATTACTAGATGGGCTAGGTGCTTGTCCTCTTCCTTTAGAGGACGTCCTCCCGCGACCTCTACCACGGCCTCTTGCCACTAATCCTCCTCGAGCTACAGCCCCAGTGGCTAGCTTAGTTGCATCTTGTCTTGCCGGTGTTGGTGTTGGCGCCGTTGTTGCTCTAGTTCTAACCATATGCGAAATAGAGTGAAGATGGTCAGATACCAATTTGTATCACCTAGATACCAATTGGATCCAAGTAATAGCACGAAAGAAAGAAAGAAACAATGGAATTTTCCTAAAGTCTTATAGCCTCTCAAAGAAAAGTAAAGGCGTCCCCCTACCGTTCCTTAAGACTCTACTAGACTCGTTCTTGTGTGATGAGACCAATGAACCTAATGCTCTGATACCATGTTTGTCACGACCCAAAACGAGCCGCGAGTCGCACCCACACTTATCCTACGATGTGAGCGAACCAACCAATCTAAACCCCAACATTTTAACCATAATTAACAAAATACAATGCGGAAGACTTAAAACTCATTAGCGAAATCAATTAAATAACTTCTAAAATTTATCAATCATTATCCCCAAAATCAGGAAGTCATCACCACAAGAACATCTATCCTCAAATTACTAAATCTAAGAGTATCTAAGAAGCTAAAATAAATAAAAAGCTAGTCCATGTCGGAAGTTCAAGGCATCAAGACATGAAGAGGAAGATCCAGTCCAAGCTAGAAGCAATAGCTCACTCTGAAATCTGGCTTGATGAAGACTAGCTAGAGTTACGGTTGAGTTGAAGACGTCGGTACGTTTGTTGCACTCCACAATTAACAAGAAAAACAAATACAAGTAGGGGTGAGTACAAGGCACAAGTACTGAGTAGGTATCATCGGCCAACTCAAAATAGAAAACAGTATATATCAGATAATACATAAAATCAACTAATATTATTAACAGGCGATATTAGCAATTACCATAACCTTGGTCACAACACCAAGCACATCAATGAGGACTCAAGCCTCCCCATTATACTCATTTGGGAATTAGTTCTTTACAATTTAGTATATTATCATAATCTAAGATTCATTATCTTTATTCCTGTTTTGTCGGTACGTGACACTCCGCTCCACTACTACTATCCTGGTGTCGGAACGTGACACTCCAATCCATATACTATCCTGGTGTCGGAACGTGACACTCCGATCTATATACTATTCTGGTGCCGGAACGTGACACCCGATCCATATACTATCCTGGTGTCAGAACGTGACACTCCGATCCATATACTATCCTGGTGCCGGAACGTGACACTCCGATCCATATACTATCCTGGTGCCGGAACGTGACACCAGATCCATATACTATCCTGGTGTCGTAACGTGACACTCCGATCCATATACTATCCTGGTGTCGGAACGTGACACCCGATCCTCTATTACTATCCTGGTGTCGGAACGTGACACCCGATTCTCTAATCTCATTACTTTAGTTCATCAAGCCTTCTTTTATACAAAGGCATCATCAATCTCATTACTTTAGTTCATCAAGCCTTCTTTTATACCAAGGCATCATCATTAACAAAGTAAATATAGGATTCAAGATTCAATAGCCTCATCATGCTAATTCATACAATATATAATCATATCATGTAAGCACACAATTAAGCATAAGAAGAATTTATAATACTACCCAACACATATCATTCGCTATTAAGAGTTTACTACGAATAGCATAAACCATAACCTACCTCCACCGAAGATTCGTGATCAAGCAAGCAAATTCCCCAAAGCTTGTTTCCCTCTTCGTTCGTGTCTCTCTGTCGCGTTCTTGCTCTTTCTATTTTTCTTATTCAAACCCTTTTTCTTTTACCCTAATTGTCATATAATTAAGTATAGAAGATGATAAAATAACCCACTAATTATTTAAAAGGTTATCTCCTTTAACCCCCAAGTAACTGAATTATTAACATTAATCCACTAACTTTATAATTATAAGCATGAATAGTCCAAAACGCCCCTTTAAAAACTTTAACAGAAATCCGACCCAGTCTGGGTTACGCAACCAGTGACGGTCCGTCGTGGGATCCGTCGACCAAGACAGTTTTTCCAGAAATAAAATCTTCTGCTCAAAACGACTAAACAGGTCGTTACATTATGGTTCAGGGTTTCAAATGACTCTCTAGGGTCTTTCCAATGTTTTTAGAATTTGCTAAAACTGATTTTGTATGCAGGCTTTGTTTTAGTGAAAGTCATCCCCTTAGGTGACCTTGACTTAACTTATGGGAATTTCGCATAAGTGACTACTTCCTTTGAATCTTTGTGGTCGCTTTTGTTATATCAAGAGGGATTTTTCTGCCATATTCGGGTTTAAGAACCATTTCACCATTTTTGAGCTTTAGGGACCCATGGTGGTGATTTTGAAAGGAAATTCTTTTCTAGATCTTTTGATAAGTATTGTTGATCCTAAACCTTTATTTTCCATTAATTAATTTTTATTTTTAACATTAAAATGTGCGATTTTTTTGGGGTAATGTCAAGTTTATTCAAGAACCCAAGTTCTAAAAAAAAATATTGATCATGAAGGTGTTGAATTCTTTTACCAAATTATTTTCAATAATGAGTTTGTGAAGTCTTAAATTTCATTTTCGAGTATTCAATTTCAGTTTCCAGCCTTAATTTTAGAATTGTGTTTTGTGAGCTTTTGCATAGATTGTGTGTCTTTGGATATTTTTGGGAAGGGGAAGAATCATCTGTTGAAATGATTGTTGATTGATTTAAGGCAAGTGACTTCTTAAACTTTATAGTCTAATTGGATTAATCTGTTTCCTTTATTGCTTGTCTAATGGGCGTAATGAGAATGAGGTGAGTGGTTAAATTGACAACTTGTTATGTGTAAATGAACCAAAAATAGATTGAAATGAAAAAATCTATGTGTTGAACATGATGATGTGTTTTTCCTTACTGTAACCTTTATTCATTGATTGATGATATGCTTGAAAGCATAGTAAGGTACTTGAATTGTGTAACTATTGTCTCTTCTATGTGATGCGATATTACTTGCATGCAATTATAGTTTAACTCCGTGATTCGAGATATGATGACAATAAGGCCTAGATCTTTACTAACAAGTATTATCATGTCGAGGTCGTTGTCGCCGTTAGTATGATTTGGGAAAGGTCATTAGTGGTGAGTGTTAATATGGCGAAGTCATATTTTTCAATGGTTATGAAGCCGATGGGATATAGTTCCAACTAGTGATATAAAGCTGGTGGTAAATATTTCTGGCAAGATATTGATTGTTTTGAATGTGTGTGTAAATGATTATGCGTGAATTTCTTGGTTCTTGAGATTGATGTACTTGTTGTGTGTGATTGAACTATGTCATTGGGATTGACCTATTTGATTCGTTAGATTGTAAAATGGTAAAGTTTGAACTATGAATATTGGGCTTGTTAGCTGTGTATTGTAGCATTTCTAAGTTGGTCTAATTTCGATGAAGGTTGTAGCGTGAGGAGGTCGATTGGAGTGTAGGAGATACTGAATTTCAAGCTAGTTGCTTTGATTAGTAGGTTGCCTGTTTGGTAATGTGTTGTTGGTACTCACGCCTTAGTTCAATAATTGTGTAGGTTCTGAGCCCAGACCTCTGTGATCTCTTCCTCTTTTCATCTATCTGTCAGGGCTTGTATGGACTTGAAGAGGTAGTTGATAAGTTTTCATTCGGAGAACCCTCTTTCTTCCTTTTCTTACACTTTGTTCTATTAAAGAAAGAAATATCGAGATTTGTATTTATTTCTTAATTTCATAGTTACGTATTTAGAGACTTGTACACGTGATAACTAAGTTTTTGGGGTTTTAGAAAGAAGAATAACTTCTTCTCTTTTTCCTATTCTTATTTTTGATGATATTCCACTTTTCTTTCGTTTTCATTAGGTTAACCTAACTTGTCTTTGTGGGAAAAGACAACTGTCATCACATAAATTTTTTTTCGTGACACTCATTCTCGGATTTTTATTTCTGTCGGTTTTTTGATTAATTGTTGATATCATCCCTTACCTTATATACTAATACATTTCATATATTGATTCTACTTTGTCATACTTTTTTTATGATGTTGATTTTAGTACCCATATTTAGATTTGCTGCCATATGTTCCACTTAGTTCATCTACTTTCACCATTGTGAAGAGTCCTACTTACATTCATAGGTTTCTGACTATGAGTTAGTATATGTGATTCACTTCAATTGTATTAGTTTTGAGGAGGCCCAGGTGTTATCCTAGAAAATTATCCCAGTTAGTTAGCGACTTTCAGACATTAATATTTAGTTGTAATATATTTATTGTTCGAATCTGTTTCATTTCTAATATTTACTTATACCTTCCAATAAATTCTCATGTGATCTGCATAGATTTGTTGTACCAAGGACTATCTTGGAATTATTGTGGTTAAGAACATTGTGTCTCAGTTAGAGTTGAAACATCGGTCATGACAACTAGGTCTGTTAGATTCAATTATTTTCATTAAGCGAATAACTAATTAATTGTTGTGGTTTATTAACTCTATAAACCAAATCAAGACTCGGTTCATCTGATTTAGTTCGATTCAATTATTTTTTTTATGTTAGTACTTTGTTCATATGATTTTCTCAATGTTCTATTTTTTATTCTAATTACACCATGATAAAAAAAAGGGAAAATTGTACAAAATAGCAAACTAATAACCTAAATTAAATGGAATGGCTAGGGTTTGATTTAATTGTGCTCCATAGCAAACATTCTCTAAAATTTTCCAGCGTCTCTCTCCCAGGAATCTCGCTCGCCACTCTCCATTCTCGCTCGCCTCTCTCGCTTTATACACAAAAGTGTATAATTCTGTTTCTGTTTTGTATAAAGTGAGAGAAAATTGTATAATCACATGCAAATATTTATATGCTCATGTTATACACTTAATTATACAATTTACAAACATTTTACTTCAAAAATCGCAGAGAAAAAGGCCAACGAATTATAAAATTGCAGTGAACTACAATTTTCTCTAGCTTTATACAACAGAAGTGTATATATTGTGTTTCTGTTTTTGTATAAAGCGAGAAAAACATATATCTTCTTGCTATACACTTATAATTATGCAATATACATACATTTTTATTCGATTCAACTATAGGCAAAACAAATTATACAATTGCAGCGAAATAGGCCAGCAAATTATACAATTTAGGCCAGCGAATTATACACCTGTATATGTATAGCGAATTATACAGTTTTTATGTTTGCTATGGAGCGCAATTATGAAAAGTTTGCTATATTATACAAATATGAATTTTTTGTTTGCTATATGTGAAAGTTGCCCTAAAAAAAAAAGATGTCAGATTGAAGTGGGTATTTTCTTGACTGTGTATTTTAGTGAACATGTGAAGTTCCAAATTAAAGAGACATATGATATCATTGTCAAATGAATGAGTGATTATATTGAATAATGAAATTTAAAAGACAGTTGAATAAATATAATTAGAAAAAGAAAGTATAAAATAAAATATCTAAGAGCTTGTGTTAGGAAAATATATAAAAAAGAAATTCAAGAAAAAACAAAATGCATGTCAACTTTTTAAGTAATTATAAAAGCCCCAACATGAAATTATTTATAAACAGTAAAAGATATAAACTAATTTGAAAAATACTTTTAAAGTAGATTATAATCATTTTTCTATGTGCTAGCTCATGAATATTTTTGTTATATGACTTCTGATTAATTTTCTCGTTGAACAGTTTTGAACCATCCGTAGGGAGTTGGAGGAGACAGTGTATCAACCTCACAATTTTACGAGTTTTTGTGAATTTGAGCAACATTTTATAAGAAATAGGTGATTGTTTTTGATAAGGTACAAGTAACCCCTTAGACTATGATATAAATCATAGAGGCATAACTTAACGAAACTAATGTCCTATTAACCCCCTAAATCCAATTTTTAGAATAATTTTGTACACTAAGTCACATCCAAATTTCATCCATGCACCTCAATTGTGTGGAGTCACAGAGTAAGCTACGTAAGTTAAAAAGTGTACAAAATTACAAAAAAATGATTCCGGGGGAGGGGGATAGGACCTTTTTTTTGTCAATGAGTTTATATGTTATTCGGTCATACTCTAGGGGGAGTACTTGTTACTAGTCCTAATGCTTTAGTTTTTCAAATTTGTTAGCCCGTGAATATATTGGTGATATGACTTTCAATTATTTTTTATATGACATTTAGGACACCCTCATGGCGATGTTGAGAACTAAGTACGTGAAGTCTTAGCATTTTTACAACATTTTTAGGGGAGAAGAAGTCTCACCATCTTTGTAGAATATTTTTGCATTTAAGAGCCTATTTGAATGAATTATATGATTTTCTCTGTTTTCGAATGTATTAGTCCATGAATATTTTTGTGATATGAATTCTTTCAAATTCATGTAAAAGCATCACCTACCCCTATATAGGGACATTGAGAAGAAGTACGTGAAGCCACACCTTTTTATGACTTTTTTGGGCTAGCGGTTATTTTTATAGAGATTAGGTGATTCTATCAACTTTTTGTATTAGCCCATGTATATTTTGGTGATATGACTTTTGGTTGATTCTTACGCAAAATCTTTACAAAACCCTCAATAGAGAATTGGAGGAGTAGTATGTGAATTCTCACTATTTTAAACATATTTCTGTGCATTTTCAGGCAATTTTTCAAAAAACAAAATAGGAAATTTTCTCTATTTTTTGTGTGTGTTATCCAAAAAACATTTTTGTGATATGCCTTCCTGTCAATTATTTTGCAAACCCTTCAACTAACCCTCCATGGAGAGTTATGAGAACACCAAATGAAGACTCACCTTTTCATATTGAATTTTCAAGCATATAGAATGAAGTTTAGAAGAACTAAGAGATTTTATCTGTTTTTTTGTGTGAGATAGGCCATTAATATATTGGTGATATGAGTTTTGGTCGAATTTTTTTAAAAATCTTTGTATACCAGATGACAAGGTGTTGGGGATTGGTACGTAAGACCTCTTAATTCTATGGCATTTACAGAGACTTAGGAGACAATTTAAAAGAATTAAGTGATGTTTATAGGTTTTCATTTGTTTAACCCATGAATATTTTTTGTGATACAACTTTCTAATAATTTTCTTGAAAAACGGTAGAGTACCCTTCGTAGGGATTTGGGAGAGGAATACATGAAGACTTATAATTTTTATGACATATAGGTACCATTTTACAGGAATTAGGTGATTTTTTAGGTATCATCAATTATCCTATGAGTAATCTTGTGATATGACTTCAGATAATTTTTTTTGTAGAACCTTTATCGAAGAAACATTAGGGAGTTGGGGAAGAGGTAGGTAAAGCTTCACAAATTTCTACAACATTTTAAGTACTTAGGAGATAATTAACAAGAATTAGAAAATATTTTTTAATTTTTTGCGTTTGTTACCCCATAAATATTTTGGTGATATTTTTCCCATTTTTTTGCAAAATATTTATGGAACTCTCTATAGAGAGTCGAGGGACAAATATGTATAGCCTAACAATACTTGGGCATTTAGAAGCTATATTTTAAGAATCAAGCATTTTGTCTATTTTTCATGTGTTTTATACAATTAATATTTTGGTGATATGTCTCCATGTCGCTTTCTTGTGAAACATATATGCAGGACTTTGAGATCAGACAGTGCTGAGTGTAAGGATGTCGCTCAACGAACAAAATGAGCCTTGGGAACATGCTAATCTTCCTCCATACGGAGTTGGGAGAGCATTACGTGAAGCCACATAACTATTTACTAATTTTGTGGGCATTTAGGGGTCATTTTGAAGACATTAGGTGATTTTCTAAGTTTTTTTCATGTGTAACACCATCGAATATTTTGGTGATATGACTTCTGGTCAATTTTCTTTTGCAAAATATATATAGAATCCTCCATATAGAATTGAGGTTATCATACATGAAGTTTCAGCATATTATTACATTTTTTGTCATTTAATGTAAAACTATGAAAATTAAAGTCAAATTAGAAAGGAAATATTGCATTTTTGGTATTAATGAAGATTTGTATGAGCCAACGAAAGAACCATAAGATTTTATATAGGTCGCAGGAACGAAGTTGTAGTAGTTGAGTAGGAATTTCGAAATGCCATGTCTAGATGATGGTCTATGGATGAAAAATTTTAGTATATTTATGGGTCATTGGAAGTGTCGTAAGCATGGTCCAGACTTAGTGAAATATGGAATTTGTATCTACAAAATTACCTATAGGTAATGGGAAATATTTTGGGGGGCGTAGAAATTCTTTCTTTGAAATGGATTGAACTTAGAGGAATTTTGGATACATGTTTATACGGGTTAGTTCTACGAGACATACAATGATTAAAGCTCCACGAAAGGGTCCTTTATAATTTTTTTAGTATTTGGTTCCCAGTACTTGACTCTATCGTTTAGCACTAGTCCGTAGAAAATCTTTCGGATTGTAGATCAAAACTTTAGATGTCATCCAGTAGTTTTAACTCAAGTTTAATTGTGTCTTTTCCTATCCATTCAATACCTATACTACAATTTTTTATAG
Organism: Solanum peruvianum; assembly: GCA_027705065.1. Lineage (NCBI taxonomy): Eukaryota > Viridiplantae > Streptophyta > Magnoliopsida > Solanales > Solanaceae > Solanum > Solanum peruvianum. The sequence goes on from JAKWJD010001759.1 coordinate 45,216,094, forward strand.
ATTATTTCACTGACCTATTAGAGATTTTTATACTCCAAAGTAGAACTATTCCCTCACATTTACTCATAACCCTAAATTCCCTTCAAATTCATCCTATGTGCTTCTCTCTCAAGCTCCAAAGAGAAGAACTAGCATTTCAAGGGCTTCAACATTATTCTCTACTTATTTTAGGGATTTGATCATAAAGGTATGTGGGAATTTCATCAATAAATTCATTTTATCCATTATGTTCCAAAAGAATCTCAATTTTATAATTTGATTTGAATCCTAAATCTACGACTTCGTGTAATTATCCGTGGGTTCAATTCGTTATCTTCAATATTTCAAAATTAACTAATTAACTGTGATTTGACTGAATTACATAATTTCCAATTGATTTCATATGAACCCATGCCTATTCCTATTTTATGAATATGAAGTCTCTTTATGAACTAATGAATTATTACTATAAATATTTGCGTACTTTTTTTAAATTGATGACTTATGAGTAAAAGATACTATTATTTAAGGTTAATTGTCTCAGATTTGTAAATGTTTTCCTCATATTTGAAAAGAGATCACGATTTAGATGCTTAGTAAGGTATCTTTCTTAATATGAAATCGTGATTTTGAAAGGAGCTATTCGAATATGAATTTATGATTGGAATTGTATTCTAAATTTATATTCTTTCAAAGTATTTTAATATGATTATGATTATGTACTTTCTGTTGGGATTTATTTATCACCCTGAGGACTTTTGAATAGCCTTACAATAATTATAGGTTTGGTCTTTTATAGTAATTCTCATTTTCCAAATGACATGCCACCGTACGATTGTCTTTAATGACCTAGATAGTAGATCCACTTAAGCAATAAGAATTAATCTACAAGTACACTCTCTATTTTTTATGTGAGGGCGTACACACGATCCCATGTTATAGCTTACATGGTTTTATTTTCAATTAATGTTTTGTTCTCTTCAAAAATATTTCCGAAGTGTTTCTATGATATCCATTATGCATTAACCTTGTTCATGATTTTTTTTAAAGGCTTTTACTATGTTCTGTTTGGTGATGCATATCTTAGTTCATTATATTATAATGCCTATGTTTTTATGCATTTCTCTTTACTCGGTGCATTCAAACTACTAATGCATATTGCGTCTATGTTATTTCATAATATATGTCTAACGCTCCTCCCCCTTTGTGTGGCTAGATCTTGTCGCTCCGCTATTAACTAACTAAATCGGTGAGTCCTCATTGTTTTTGGGTAATGCCAATGAATATTTTATTGCTTTCATATCTTTTGAATTTTCAGATTTATATTCATGAAATAGAGGTTTTTTCTAGTTACATCTATGATAGTATAAGGCTTAGGTCATACATAGCAGTATTCCATGTATTGTCACGACCCAAAATGGACTTTATGACACTCATCTTATCCCACCAAGACTAGTCAGCCTAAAACTCGACCATTATAATTTACTCAAAAATACCCCAAAATCTGGTTGTCACATGTAGAAGCCTCTAATGTATTGCCATTGATTCAAAGAAGAAAAAAAAGATAAGTCTCAAATGACATTGTTTCTAGAAAAGAACAAGATCCTAAATAAGAGTACAAGGTTTGCTGAGATAATAAGAGCTACCTCACTATTCTCCCTCAGAATCATCGGACAAGGGGAAGAGAAATATCACAAGGGTCCGAGCTAGTACCTACAAAATAAATTATAGTAGCAAGGGGTGAGTACAAAACCACACGGTACCCAGCAAGTAAACTTCTAAACACAATCTAAGGGGATAAAATACGTGTACTCCTTACACACCAACCAAACATCCACAACTACAACCTGCATAAAATTCAACCCAACCTAATAGTTCACAGTTTTCATAGCATCCAAATCTTGAAAATCATTTTAACAAATTACACATCCTTAACTACAACTCATAATTCAAAAAAATCACGAACTTTCACAAAAAGGAACTCATAATATGAGCAACATACGAGGTCAAGTTTGTCAAATAGAGGTAATCAAACATCACGTACTTCTCAACCACCACTCAAAAACATAATCATCAAGAAAGAAGAATGTCCTGGGATGCAATGCAATATGACACCATGAAGTAATATGCCTCAGAATACCAAATTCTCTCTCAATCGTATATACATGATACTCCTCGGAAATACATCGAGAGTTCATGACCAATGGGGGACCCGTAAGGTCCATATCCGACACTCACGATCTCCACATGTTTGTGCGAACGCTATCAACACACTATCATAAATCAAACAAATTTCGCACGGATGATATCTACGTGCCCAAATCATAAGCATAACTTATTTTGTCGCACAGGCGATCTTCACTTTCCCAAATAATCATAACTCGATCTCAACAAGGACGATCTCCACGTGTTAGACCTTTACTCATACCTAGTCTCATGTCAATGCATGTACACAATATGTTATCAAATAAAGGAGATGATGTAACATCTTAATAAATCAAATGTCGCTATGACATATAATCACCTCAATTATCACAATTGTACGGGTTCAGTAAAAACACAATCACACATAATAAATTAAATCAAAAATATATTAGTTAATGCCTATATGTTTTGGCATTCTTATATTACAATCCACATTCTACAGTAATAAACCTTCCCATTATAACAGCGGTACTTGTATCATTCTCAACAAATCACATAAAAACAATTAAATCATATTGTCTTTTGTTACCCCCTTTTTTATCATTAAAATTAATCAACGTGGACAAGTTAACCCTTTCAAATCCTACTACTCCCAAACACATACCACAAGGAATTACACGCATTCCATACACTTAGCAAGTATTTAAAAATCCACTTGCCTGAATCAAATAAGAATTTACTCCTGAACTTGATCCTTCCCCATTCGTTGAACTTCCAACTCAAAGAAATCTATTAAAGTAAATAATCATAATAAGATTTTAAAAGTAACAACACCCATATTATTATATGTCTAACTTAGACCCAGTAACACGCCCAAATCTACAAAATACACATTAGTTTGTGAGTAAATGAACCTATAGACAACCACATTGATATACTTCTACCTCGTACACCAAAAATCACTTAAAACCCCTAGAGTGCAAATTTATAATCATGTTCTTACTCTTGATACCAGTGAATATACCAACTCTCAAAATTTCTAAACTTCAAGCCTAGGGTTAAGTCTCAATTCCTTCAAATATAAAGTCAATTGACATTTATGGACCACAATGCACCTACTATTTAATTAGGTATCTTAATATGTCAAACCATTAATTTTAAGGCGATAAACATATGAAAACTTTTATAATAGAAGATAAAAATATTTCTAGTAATTCAAGACAACATACCATACGTAAACTAAATCTACTCCACTTGTATAAAATAAAATCTAGCTACCGTACCTATGGAAATCAAACTAATGTGAATAGTTAGTTATGTATGTGAAATACTCCAATATCTAAAAGAGATCTCATTCATGTTTTGACTATTATAGAAAAATTACAATACCATAAAATTCACTAATTTCTATCTTTTCATACCAAATATATATTAGACCACTTTCATGTAATTGGAACATATTGTTCCATAACATTATGGTGAGAGCAAATCGAATAAGACATTAATAAAACTAACACATGGCATATCATCATTGTACCTATACACATATAACATTTACTTATTCCAAGCCCCCCTGTTCAATTCAATTGTAATATAATGCTATTATATATATATATATATATATAGTATATATATATATATATATATATATATATATATATATATATAATGCAGCAATTGTGATAGAATATGCACTATATATATATATATATATATATATATATATTATAATATATATATATATAATATATATGCAGCAATTGTGATAGAATATGCACTACGAGGAATATTTATGCATGCCTAAGAGAACTTGGAAAAGAATTGTCCTTACGATGACGCAGTTTATCCTCCTTTCATCCGTATTCGCGTCGTCGGAAGGTCAGGTTTCTACTCCCCTCTTTTTTCTTTTCTAAATAAATTAGGTATTAAAATTGACAAAATCTATAAGCTTATTTTGTTAAGTAATGGGTCAAAAGTTTTAGGGTTTAAAACAATTCATTTAATAAAAAACCTTTAATTGATCCACTATATTTACAATAATAGTTAAAAATTTTCAAATCAACTTAAATGACTATCTAATAATGACTCGGGGCATATATCGTTAGGGATAAAAAGTAATTTTATAAAATTTGTAAAAATGACCTTGCCTGTTATTACATGTATTATGTTATGTACTCTATTATCTTTTTTATGACATCTTATAGGTTGAGAAAAATATTTCTTAATTATAATATCTATTAAAGTATTTATTTTATGTCATACATATGTCAAGTGGCTTGTTTGGGATCTCTAGTGGTCTTATTTACCATGTCACTTCTATGGTATATTTAGAGTTGTGACAAACTTTGTTTTCATAACATCAGGTGTGTAAAAATCTCCTAGAATATTTGAAACCACACGTTGAATAGAGTATTGTTCATGGGTGTGAGGCACACCACAATTATGAATAGGAGGCTACAAGGTACTTAGGATATTTCACTTCTTTCACTACTCTAAATTCATGTGATAAAGTTCATATCTATAAAGGTCTTTCTCATGACTCTTGTTTGATGCTTTTCATTATATGCCTCCTTAAATAGCTAATGCAAGAAGATATATGGGTGAAAATATAGATCTCAAGGTTCCTCTAGTGCTAGTCGATCATTTGGCTGAACAAGTGTAAGATGCTTAGTTCTGGACAACTTTTCAAGTGTTGGATCAAGCTTTGACGACCCAATACAATAGGGAAATCATTGTTCCCCTGAACAGTGATCTTAATGGTTGTTGTTGCAGTAACAAGGGTGAGGGACTTTACTAGGATGAATACCCTAGAGTTCTTTGGTTTTAATCTTGAGAAACATCCTCAAGAGTTGATCAAGAAAATCCTCAAACACATGGATATTATCGGAGTTACACCGGTGTACAAGGTAAAATTGTCCTTTTATCAACACACGGGTGTTTCTCAAGTATGGTTAAATAAATGGAATGAAAATTAATGTGGGTCCTCTTTATTGGGAGAATTTCAAAGAGCCTTTTATTTATAATTTTTTGCATTGAGATGAGGGAAGTGAGAGATCATAAGTTCTGTAATGTTCAAAAAGGGAATATGACTGTGATAGAGTATACATTGATGTTCATTCAATTGTCAATGTATGCCCGTACTATTCTTGCCAACACTAGGGTAAGGAAGATTAAGTTTGTATTGGGTCTATCTAGATGATGGTCGTAGATAGTTTAAACTTCATGTTGATAAAGTGTGTGTGTATCTCCAGTTGATGAAAAAAGTCCAATATATCAAACAGGAGAGGCTAAAGGATAAACTAAAGATTCAATGATTTCAAAGAAGCGTGATAGTGACTTCTCTCATTCTAGGTATAGTGAACACGGACATACTCAGTTTTGCAAATTTCTACAGACATAACTCATCAAATGTTTTAGCTGTAAAGTTCAATAAAGACACAATGTCTAAACCTAAGTTTTGATAAATCTTGGGATTGGATCTTCTATTCTCATTTAAAAAATAACATGGCAACATTCACTCAGAAAATAATTATATGGACGAATATTTTCTTTTGTTGTGGAATTAGTGGTCACAATGTGAAAAACTGTCATGTGTAAGCTAGAAAGAGTAAGAATGACATGGAAACTAAGCCTAGTGGATCTTATCAAGTGGTGCTTCTTGTAGAAACATGTTTCATGCGCTTAAAACTAGCCATAATTATAAGAGTTCTCCAGATGTGGTGAACAGTATGTTGAGATTCTCTCATCGTTATGTATATGCTTTTCTTAATTTCTGTGATACATTGTCATTGTGATTCTTTATGTGTCTATAAGAGTTGATTTCTTTTCGTAAATTTTTAGAACATTTTTTTCAATGCTATACATGTTGGAGACTCTATCATAACTATACGAGTTTATAGAAATTGCTCTACTTAGGTTTGTCATAAAGTTAGAGTGCAAATTTAAGAGATTGATTTGTTTGACTTAGATGTCATTCTCAGGATGGATTAAATTCACTCATTTTATGCATCCATAGATTATAGGACTCGATTGGGCATATCAGGTTTCAAATTAACCTATCATAGAATGGAAGGGTGAAATTTACGTCAAAGGCAAAGTTCATATCTTGCCTAAAATCTTTGAAAATGATTTCTCAGGGTTACATCTACCATCATGTAAGGTTTACGGATATTATTTATGAAACCCCTATTTTCAATCATTTCTATTGTAAATGAATTTCAAAAAGTATAGCTCAATGATCTTCCTACTATTCATATAGAAAGGGAAACATACTTTATTGTTGACCTTCTCCCAAATACACAACATATTTTTGTACCTTTTTATTTTATGGAACAGAGAAATGTGAAACAATTAAAGGATCAATTGAAGGATTTTTATCTAAGGGTTTTATTATACCGAGTATCTCACAATGGGGTGGTTCAGTGTTGTTTGTTCGAAAGTAAGATTGTTTGCTTTGAATGTCTATTGACTATCAACAACAAAATAAGACCAACTTAGAGAATAAGAATCATATTCAAAGGATTGTTTTTTTTATAAACTCCAAGGTGAAAATTTGTTTTCAAAGATAAATCTTCGATTAGGGCATCATCTATTACAACTAAAACAAATACACATTTAGATAATGGATTTTTGACTTGGTATGGTTACTATGAGTTCTTGGTGATATCATTTCGCTTAAACTTATTCTCCAACCAACTTTAACCTAACTAATAATATAGTGTTAAAATAATATGTTGACATATTCATGGTTGTTTGTAGTGAGACATTTTCATTCTCTCTTAGATGTGAGTATGAGCATGTTGATTATTTAAAGATTGAGTTTCGTATTCTCAAGGATCGTCAATTATTTGGAGATTAGTAAGTGTGATTTTAGTTGAGTATGTTGGTGTCGTTTGCAGTGATTTTATCAAACTTGATCCTAAGAATACTGATGAAATTAAGAACTAGCCTACATTTTTATATTCTTTAGATATATAGAGTTTCTTGGATTTGGTCGGTTATTATAGAAGGTTTGTGCAAGTATTTTCTTCGATTGCTCTGCCTTTGATGACGTTTACCCAGAAGAAGATGAAATTTGTATAATCAAAAGCATGTCAGAAGAGTTTCCAAGAGTTTAAGGATTGTTGTCAGGATAAAATACATTTTTTGTTTATTGTAATACTCCAAGGATCGCCATTTGTATGCTTTGATTCAAAATAGAAATTTTAATGTGTATGCTTCAAGGAAATTATGTTTAATGAAAATAATATCCCATTCATCACAATGAGTTAGTGGTGCGATGGTTATTGTTTTAAAGATATAAAGGAATTACCGATATGTTATTCATGTGGATGTGTTCGCAGATTATACAAGATTAAAATATGTTTTCATTAGAAGTAGTTGAATCTTCTCCAAAAGATGTCTTTAGTTATTGAAAAATTATAACGTGTGTTTCCTTTATCATCTAGGGAAAGTTAATGTGGTGGTAAACTTTCCTTGTCGTCTATTAATAGGTAGAGTTGTTCATGTTGGGGATGGCAAAAAATTTAGTTGTGATCCTTTTCATAGGATAGCCCGATAATGTGTAAACTGGATTTATTTAAGGTTGTATGATTTTTCAAAATGGTTCAAAATCATATCTTCTTTTTGATGTAAAGGGTAGATCTTGATGTGTCTAACAACCATCAAAATTAAATAGGACAAGCTAGATATTCACATGAGTTTTATGAGTTAAAAATGTGTTAATATAATGAATAATAGCTTTAGAAGTCATTTTAAAAGACTTTGGAAGTCAAATTTAAAAGAACGACCAAGACGTTTGAAAACTAATCTTGTGTGTGCTAGTGTGCTTTGAATGTTTTTTTGTGTTTTAATGTGTGTTTTGGAGATTAAAATGAGTTCATGACTCTAGCATATAGATTGTCATTTTTAGGGTTGAAAAGTCTGGGTACGACTCCCCAAGGACCACCCTAAGTGTCTTTGAGGAGGACGCGAATGTTTGCCATGAAGTTAAAAACAACCCCAATCGAAAACCTAGTTGACACCTAGTAGATCAATTTATACCCCATCAAAAGGTAGCATGGATCCCATTCAGTCGTGGCATATTATTCCCTAAATGAGGGGTGACCAAAATTACGACCCGCATCATGGCCCCGTCAACCTATCCACGGTACGGGATTGTTGGTATCGTTCGACACCTGCAATTATGTAGAGTTACGTCTAGCATAGGGGTGAAACAGAAAATTCACCCACGTCCTAATTAAGTCATTGAAGGTTATTTTAGGTGTTTTAATGTATTATAATTTAGTTTAACTATCAAGACATAAACTTAGACTCCACATTTCAAAATTAAAATTTTTTTATTGCATATGCTTAAAGGCAATTGTATACTTCACGTGTGTTTTATGAGATAATAATGTGTTAAGATAATGAAGAGTAGTTGTAGAATTCAGTTTTGAAGTGTTTGGAACTCAAACGGTAAAAAATGACCAAGATGTTCGAAACTAGTTTTGTGTGTGCTAGTGTGTCTTTAAGTGTTTTATGTATTTTATTGTGTCGTTTGGAGTCTAACATAAGTTGAAAGGAACCTAGATTCTAGACGTTTATGTTTAGTTAGAAACTTCCGCCTACAACTCCGGAATGACTACCCTAGGGGTTCATGAGGAGGACCGGAACATTGGCCACGAAGCTACCAAAACAACCCCAATCGACACCCAGTAGATCAATCGAAGTCCCGTTGAAACAGGTGTGGCTCAACACAACACTAAGTGGTGGGAGCTTATCCCTCAAATGAGGGGTGAACAAAATGACGGCCAGCAACTTGGCCCATCAACCCATCGACGGTCTGTGGATTGGGGGTGTCGTTTGGCACGTGCCATTATGAAGAGTTACGTATAGCCTAGGTTAAAGTGGAAAATTCCCCCCACATCCTAATTAAATCATTGGAGGTTATTTTAGGTATTTTAAAGTATTATAAGTTACTTTCAACACCTAGACTTAATTTTAGACTTCACTTTTCAAAATCAAAACGCCTTTCCCAAGTAAAGCTCTCTCAAGACTCCATGAGATCTTGAACACTAGTTGAAGCTAGGATTTAATGGTTTCAGTGGTTTCTTCATCAAATTTCAGAGAATTTCTTCTAAAAACGTATAGTAATTCATCCTTTCTTCTTCTATTATTGAAGGACCCAATCCAAAGGCTTTTCAAAAGTCTTAAAATCATAAAATCTCCTGTTTCAAATTCTAAGCATGGGTTCATGCATCAAAAGGTTTTAATGGATGAAATATGATGTTTTAATTGTTCATTTATGAATTTATAATAAAAAATTCCATGAACCTATGAACATCGTAATTCTCTAATTTTTGCATGTGTTGTGGCTTTCATGAATGTGATTTGATATTGTTCGAATTGTGTTATACTATGTTGTATTATCGTTACCTACTTACAATTATTCCTAATTATGATGAATTGTTGGATAATTTAGATAAGGTAATCAAGGGTTTGATAAAGGGTAGGTTGATTTGAATTCTGCTAGTCTTCTTTAATGGATCTTGTCTGGTATGGTTCAATTATGGTGGAGGTGTGTAGTTTATGCATATAAATATATATGTGAATTATGATTATGTCATTGAAGGCATTGAGCGAGAAGTAAAGTGATGTTATGACGTATATGCATAGATATATATTGGGAATTTTATGAATTTGTCTCTTGAAGATTCTATGAATACTTCAAGTATGATTTGAATGTGAAGTGTGATTTTATGTGGATTATGATGAATATTATAAGACAATGTCATGAATGATGGTGGTTATGTGAGAGGCTTTCTCACATACACACACAATGAATTAATAATGCTAATGAAAATGTAACGAATGTGAGTATATCAAAACGATTTCTCAATAGAACTCTTACGAATGAAAAAAGAGATTTTGGGGTTATAACTCTTCATGAGTTAAGATTTAGTGTCTTCTAGAAACTTAACTAATCCTAAGATATCTTCAATGAATGAATAATAGGTTGAGATGTGTACTCTTCGTGAGTTGAGATATAGTACTTAGTAGCAATCTCTTAACCTATAGCTAATGAATGAAATCAATGTCTAAAATTCTATAGGGATTTATGCTTAGCATCGAGACGATTTTACAGAGGTGTGGGCACTCATCGTGAGTTGAGATGAAGTGTAAAAATTTAACTATTGAGATGGGTTATCTTCCTGAGTTGAGATGTAGTACACAGAATCAATCTCCATATCCCTTAACTATGTGCCTGCATAGGACTAGCTGGTGGTGTTCCACGTAAAGGCTAAGACAATAACCCTTCTTAGGCAAGTGGGGATACCTCATCCGATAGAGGTTAATGAAATGGTTTTGACCCTATACTAATAAGATATGTACAACATGGCTTGTGATATGAGACTTAATTTTCTTACATTTTAAGAAAGTCTTCTTACTGAATTTATTGTGAGAAAATTGAAATTCAGCACTACTTTTCATATCTAAGAGATGAGTGAATTCTAAGAGGATTGTACAAGACCTATAGAGGTCAAGTACACCGTGTGACGCCTATGTGGTACTCTTGGGTCGTTATAATGTGATTGCAGTTTAATTTAAGAACACAGTTTCTAAAAAATCCATAAAGGCTTTCTCCAAAGGGGGATATGGTGTACTTCATTACTTATGTCGATTATGTGTTCCAAATGTTCATGAGTTAAGAAATCTATTTTTGGTGGAAGATAACTTTCTCTATATTTTATTCATTCCTGAGATATAAAGATGTAGTTTTTCTCAAAATATTATTGTTCTTACTTGGAAATGGGAAGATTTGATTATGGACTTAATTATCAGTTTACCTCATACTCATTGCTAGTTTCACTTGAGTTGGGTTATTATATTTTGGACAACAAAGTTGGCTAATTTATATTTGTTGAAAATTTTATTTTCAGCTGGAGACTATGCTAACCTTTATATTCGAGAAATTGTAAGGTTGCATGGGTTCATTTATCTATTATCTCTGATCGTGGTACTCAGTTTACATCCTAGTTGTGGCGGTCATTTCAAAAGGTTATTGGTATGAAAGTGCAGGTTAGGATGACTTTTCATCCTCTAACCTCTAGACAAATAAAGCATATGTAAGGATTGAGTTCCGCACTTATGCTAATGCCAATGGAAAAAATTGGGGCTGGAAAAACATTTTCATACTACTAGGATTTTCCCAACCTTGTTCAGATTTTGGGGAATTTTGTGTCTATAATGTATAGGGAAATCTGGTAGCAATCAAGGGGAGTAAATGGGTATTTGATTAAATGATTGTTTATATAACTCGTTAAGTGAACCGTAAGACTTTACGAAATTGAATTTGAATAAGTATATCATAGGGAATTGACTTTTGTGATAAGGGCACTTTCTGAACATAGTGGGCTAAAAGTGTGTTTTCAACAAGAGAATTCGAAAATCTATTGTATGCTTACTGTATCCCATCCTGCCGCGACATTGATGCTTCTACAACTGGATGGGTGCCAATGTTGTAGGCGAGGCGGAGACACAATTAAATGATTTTTGGGATTTTCAAAATGAGCTCACTAGTTCACTTTGTCAGATTAGAGCGGGATTTGTGCCATCGCAGCGACACTGCTATAGCGGCATGAGTGCCTTTGTACAGGGATCGTGGATATTAAATTATAATTATAACCGTTAGATAACGTTATTTTGTTTTTTTAACCTTTTGAATTAAGAGATGACCAATGTGATATTTCAACTTTTTTTTCACCATTCTTGATTCTAGAGGTAAACTTTTTGATTCCCGAATTTATTTTTCAATTCATAAAACATTTTAGAATGTGTCAATATTTATGGGGAAGGATTTCTTGATAAATCCTATGATTGAACTAACCCTAATTGTCTAGTTGGGGTCTGGGTTTTGAATTAGTGTTCATATTTTGTATGTTTTCGGGGATTTAAGTGTTTATCTATTGATTTCATTAATAAATTGTTGATTATAGACAAAAATTAAGTGGAACGAATCCGGAAAGGGAATGATAAAGTTGTCTAGGATTTCAAGATTGTCTCGAGGTAGGTGTGGTGATTCTATGATTGTGTGATATACACTTGCTTTACTTCATTGTGATACCATGAAATTGGATATATGAATATTGATACCGTGAAATCATGACTTGAATGTATAATTTTGATGTGTTATTTATGTGTGATTGCCATTGGCTTCCACGTTCCAGCACTCTAACTTGGATCGGACTTCCATGTTCTGACATGCAAAATGGGATAAGTTTCCACATTCCAGCATAAAATGGGATCAAATTACTACCTTCAGGCATGCTAATAGTTTGACGTTGGTTTCCATGGAAGGACAAACTATATGATGAAGCATGAAAATTGTGATATTGATTTTAATGATAATATTGAATATGTTGATATTTACGCATGTGTTATAATATTGTGATTGTTTTTTATGATACACTAGTGCAATAGTGACGTGATACTTCCTAGAAACGGTAGTTGTGTTATGATTTTGCATTTGCTCTTATTTTTGTTAAGCATAGGACATCTTCTTGAAACTATTGATAAACCTCACTTAGGATATCACTGATCGCTGCGATTTCTAGCGTCAGACACATTGTTCAGGCTGCCATGGAATTCTCTTTTGTCTATGTACATCATTTTCATACATAGACCATTCTTTTGTTAAATGATATTGCGTTAGTAATCTCTTATCAGATATGGATATCTTTATAGTTTTTGTACGTTCACTTTCACATTATAGGTTTATGTTCCTCATTGTTAGTTAGCAATGGAACCTTATACTTCAGAAACATAAATACCTTAGTATATTTCTTTCATTAGTTTGTTGGGAGTAGTGGTTCTCCCACTAAGTGGTAGTGTGGGTTGAAATCACGATTGTCTAGGTGGTGAAAAAATTGGTATCAGAGCCTAGGTTTGTTGATAGCAATGTACGGAAACAAGTCTATTAGAGTCTCATAGAATGGTACAAGGATGCCTTTACTTTTTAGCGGACATAAGACTTTAGTTAATCTCCATTTTCCTTGTCTCTTATGTGCAATTAATTTATTTGAATTTGTATGCAATGATCTGAATTGGTATGTAATTTCTTCACTCTTTTATCCACACATGGTCATTACTAGGAACAAGGGCATTAGGCTCATAGCTCCTGCTAATGCTCCAGCGGAGGAAACTGTAGTGTGAGGTCGTGATCAAGGTAGAGGTAGAGGAAGAGTTAGAGGTAGAGGTCACGAGAGACTGGCACCTGTAAAGGGTAACCCTCCAACACATGAAAAAGTTATACCAGAAAATGAGGATGTTGAGAATGTTGTAGAGGTTAAGCAAGAAGAAGGAGGGCAAGATGAAACCATAGGAATTCCTCCCATAGATCCATTTTAAGCTCAACAGAACGTGCCATTTGAAAAAGTTTGGCTGGTCTGGGGATGATTCCACCTACTCAAGCTCTGGTGAATACCCTTACTGCTAACAGAATTCGTAAGCCAAATGGGGAGGGAGGTATGACGCTTTTTTCATCCTATGTTAGGATCAGTGATAACCGGTCATGGGCATGATATGTTGACCAAGTTCTTGAAGCTCAAGCCCCCGTTATTTCATTGTTCATATTCGATTGTTATGAGAGGTTGAATAATTTGGGTATTGTTCATCGTTGGGTTGATTTCATGTCCTTTAAACATCAAGGTAAAGGCAAGCAATGATGGTGAGCTTACATGAAATGCAAACAATTTACATTACCTCCACTTACTTGGACAAAATTTCATTCCTTATTCTTAGAGAAGTATGTGTCTCAGACTTTGAGAAATTGCAAGAAGCATGAGTTCATGGTACTATAACACGGTAGTATGTATGTGGATGCTTATGAAGCCAAGTTCTATGCATTATCAAGATATGCTACACAATTGGTTACCAAAGAAGATAAGAGAATTTGGTTGTTTATTATAGGTTTGAATTTTTATCTATAAGTGTTATACGTTCACATGAGTTTTGTAGGAAGAAGTTTTAATGAAGTGTCCGATTATGTTAATAAAGTTGAAGGGGTAATGCGAGACAGACAAGCTAGGGAGTTAGCTAAGAGGGAAAACAGTTCTAGAATTTTCAAGTCTCTTATGATAGAGGACCCGGTCGACCTATACTCGCGGCCAAGCCTATTAAATCTGCCAGGCCCTCCTTTACCAGTAACTATATTGGAACACCTTGTAATTATTTTTCAACAGATTAGAATATCGAGCATATGGCAGGTATAAGACAATCTTGATGCCACACTTGCTTTACTTTTGGGTAATGTAGACATATGATTAGGAATTTCCGAAAACTGTGTCCACTTGAGTGTGAATTACAGCCTTATCGAGCAATTATACCAGCAGTGAATGGTAATAATGGTAGGGGACGTTCACAAGTAGGACAAGAAGGAAATCGAAAGGTCTGTGGAGGTTGATTAGATTGCAACGGAGGTTGAGGTAATGCTCAACCAGGCAGGGAGGTAGCTCATGTTTATGATAAAGATCAATGTTAAACCTTTTCGGGTGAGAATAACGCAGAGGAGTTTGATGCAGTGATCACAAGTACTATTCTTTTTACGATCTAAGGGCTAATGTATTATTTTATCAGGGTTCAACCTACTCTTATGTGTCTACGAAATTCCATTCTGGTTTTGAGATGTTGTTGATTTAAATGATGATCGTATACGTGTTTCTACCCTATTTGGTTAGTCATTCATAGTAACTGATATATATCATGCTTAAATTATTTTAGTTATGGATTTAAGACTTGGGGTTATTTCGTGATTTTTAATATGGCTGACTTCAGCATAATCTTAGTCATGACTTGGTTGTCTCGCCACTATGTCATTCTTAATTGTAATATTATGTCTGTGCATCTAGAAGTTCCGGGAATGGAAAAATTAGAGTTGGAAGAAGTGTACAAGCGTAAGAAAAATAAGACTATATCTTCCATCAGGACTAGTAAATTAGTAATACAATGTTGTTTAGCTTATTTTGGTCATGTTTAGCATGTTGAGATAGAAGTTCCATCAATTGCGTCTGTTCCGGCGATATAAGAATTTAGTGAAGTGTTTCAAATTATTTGTCTAGTATTTCTCCAGAAAAAGACATAGATTTTTGAACCGACTTAGAGCCTAGTACGCGCCCCATTTCTGTCCCTCCATATCGCATAGCTCCGGTGGAGTTGAGAGAGCTTAATTTCTAAATTCAAGAGGTTTTTCATAAGGGTATTTTCTGTCCTTGTGCTTCCCTATGGGGTACTGCAGTTTGTTTGTTAAGAGAGAGATGGTAGCATGATGATGTGCATGGATTGCCGGTAATTGAATAAGGTAACTTTTCGGAATAGATACCCCTTGAATAGGATTTATGATTTATTTGAAAAATTATATTATGTACCGATGTTCTCTATGATTGATTTAAGATTTGGGTACCATTAATTGAAGAGTAGGCCGACAAAAATATACCCAAGACGACATTTAGGACTCGTTATAGGCATTATGCATTTGTAATTATATCATTTGGGTTGACTAATGCCCCTGCAACATTCATGATCTTGATGAATGATGTTCAAACACTTTATTAACTCTTTTGTGATAATTTTATTGATGACATTTGGTGTATTTGAAAAGTTAAGAAGAGCATGCTAATCATCTTCGTACTATTTTCGGTTTTCTTTGAAAGCAAAGGTTATATGAAAACTTCTCCAAGTATGAGTTTTTGTTGAAGTAGGTTGCATTTTTGGGTCATGTTGTGTCAAAAGAAAGTGCAAGGGTAGATCCCCAATAGGTCGAAGTGGTTTAGGATTGGGTATGACCTAGTTCGATGACAAAGTTAGGAGTTTTGTTGGACTTGGCAGTTACTATTAGGATTTTGTTAAGAAATTTGCTTCAATTTCTATTGATTTGACCAATCTTACAAAAAAAGAGTTACCGTTTAAATGAACTGATAAATCTGAAGAGAGCTTCTAAAAGCTTAAGACTCTTATGACCACCGTGCTCATTCTAGAATTAACCATTGAGGGTAAGGACTTTGTTTTTTATTTTGATGGTTCAACTTCTTCATTGGTTCCTGAGTTGATGAAGGATATGAATTTCATAGCCTATGCCTCGCGTCAATTGTAGGAGCATAAGAGGAATTATCCCACTCATGATGTCGTGTTGGTGGCGATGGTATTTGGTTTGATGATCTGGCGATATTACTTGTATGGAGTCAGTGAGGTATTTACTTATGATTGTAGTTTGCAGCATACATTCACCCAAAAAGATTTGAATTTGAGACATATAAGATTGACGAAATTACTTAGGGATTATGATGTGACTATTCAATACAATCCGGGTAAGGTAAATGTTGTGGTGGATGCTTTGAGTCGAAAAGTGATAAGCATTGGTAGTTTCGCTCACTTGAGTGAAACCAAGTTTGTTTTGGCCATGGAATTTCAGACCATAGAGTCTATGTTTGTTTAGATAAACATTTATGAAAGAGGAGGGTTGTTAGGTAGTGCTTAAGCTATGTCCATGTTCATAGAGGAAATAAAGGCCAAGCAGTTTGAATATTGAGATTTAGACGAAATCAAAAGAAATATAGTAATAGGTATGTCTAAAGTAACTACCCTAGATGAAGATTGTGTGCTCAACTATAAGGGTAAAATATGTGTTCAAAGAGTTGATGATTTGATTCTAAGGATGCTGGTGGAGGCTCATGGCTTACTCTATTCTATTCATCTAGGTGTGACTAAGATGTGCGATATTTGAAAATAATATATTGGTTGTCGTGCATGAGACAAGTCATTGAGAAGTTTCTTGCGAAGTGTCAAAATTATCAACAAGTGAAGTAGGAAAATCAAATGCCTTTTGGGATACTAAAAAAGATTCAATTCTGGAATGGAACTGGGTAAGGATATGTATGGTATTTTTTGATTTGGTATATCTATGACTTTGGGGAAATTTGATACTATTTAAGTTATAATTGATGGACTTACTACGTAAGACCATTCCATTCAGGTAAGGGTGGATTACTATGCTGAACAGTTGGCTAAAATTTATGTAGAAGAGACAGTGAGGCTGCATGGTGTTACCCTTTTCATCATCTCAAATCAGGGTACCTATTTCACTTCCATATTTTGTGGGAAGTTGCATGATGAATTAGAAACACACCTAGCCTTTTGTACCTTCAATCCCTAGACACATGGAAAGTTAGATGGGACTATACAAGTGTTTGAGGACATGTTAAGAACTTTTGTAATTACTTTGGAGGGAATTGGGTTAATTTCCTACCCCTATGTGAGTTCTTCTATAATAATAGTCATCACTGGAGCACTGATATTGCACCATTTGAAGCATAATATGGGAGGCCCTCCCATAGGATTGTTTGACTTCAAAGATGTAAAACCCTTGGGGGTTGGCGTAGTGAAAGATGCTCAAGATAAAGTGACGAGCATTCAACCTAAATTTCTAATCGTGTAGAGTAGAAAAAAAAAGTACGCAGATCACAAGGTGAGAGACATGGAATTCCAGATGGGAAAGAATGTTCTTCCAAAGGTATCATCGATGAAGTAGTTGATGAAATTTTGTTAGAGGGGTAATTAGATTCCCTCCTTGAACTCATAGGGCAAACGACGTATCAATTAGCGCTACCTCAAAATTTGTTTGGTGTGCATCCCGTATTTAACATGTCTTTGTTGAAAAGTTATCACAGGGATGGTGAATATATCATTAAGTTGGACTAAATAGTACTAGTCAAGATCCTCCAATATGAGGAAGAATTGATTGATAGTCTTGATCTTAATATTTAGCAATTGAGGACCAAGGAGACTGAGTCCGTGAAAGTTTAGTGAAAGAATCATCCAGTTGAGATTTGTAACTTGGGAGACCTAGAAGTATATGAGAGACGAGTAGCCACAGTTGTTCATCAAATCAGATACTACCTTGTTGTATTTCTAGTATACAATTCATTAGTGGATCACTAGGGGACTAGTGATGGGTGAATTAGGACAAAATCGGGGTCGGAAAAACATCTTCATAGTACTTTGATTACCTTACCTTTTCCATATTAGTAAAAATTTGGAGTCTTTAAGGTGAAGAAAAATATGGTAGCATTAAGATTGAGTAAATGTGGATCTTATGACATAATCGGTTAGATAAATCGTTAAGAAAGACTTTACGAAATTGAATTTGGATAAGTAGATCATAAGGAATCGACTTTAGGGTTGAGGGCACTTTCTAAGCGTAGTGGGGTAAGAGTATGTTGTGAGTGCGAGAAGCTAAAAATCTATTATAAGATCGCTGAATCACTTCGTGCCACAGGAGCTGGATTCATGCCGCCGCAGCGATGCCCCTACAGCGGGATGGGTTATAGCAGGCCAGGCAGAGAAAGAATTAAATGATTTTGGGATTTTAAAGACAAGGTCACTTGATCATTTTGTGCCGCTGCAGTGACACTACTATAGAAGGATGGATGCCGTTGTAGGGGAATGTAACGTTTTTAATCGTAAATAAAACCCTTAGACGACCTTATTTTGTATTTTTCCACTTTTGAGTTAAGAGACGACCCTTGGGCTATTCTAACCATTTTCCATCATTCTTGAAGATAGAGGTAAGCTTCTCACTCCCCATATTAATTTTTCGACTAGTAGAACATTTTAGAAGGAGTCAATATTGAGGGGAAGGATTTCTTGAAGAATCCTATGGTGGAAATAACCGTAATTTACCAGTTGGGGTCATGGGTTCAGAACAAAGGTTTATAGTGAGTAGGTTTTCAAAAATTTAGTATTTCTTTATTGATATCCGCATACAAATTGTTGATGTAGACCACGAACAACCAGATCGAGTCCTTTGAAAGGGAAAGATCAAGTTGTCTAGGGTGTAAATCTTTTTTTAAGATAGGTAATTGTTTTGATTCTATAATTTTTTAATATAGACTTTCTTGTTTCGTTGTGATACTTGCATTTATATGAATGTGGCAATATTGATCATACATGTTTAAATTGGATATATGAACATTGATATCATGAAATCGTGACTCGAATATATGATATTGATGTGTTATGGATGTGTGATTTGGATCAGCTATCACATTCTGACATTCTAAGTTTAATCAAATTTCCAAATTCTGGCATAAAAATGGGATCATATTGACACATTCTTACATGCGAAAAGATTGACATTTGGTATTGTGAAAGTACCAACTATGTGATAAGCATGCGAATTGTGATATTGATTTTCATGATAATATTGAATATGTTGATATTTATACATGTGTTATAATGTTGTAATTGCTAGTTTATGTTATACTAGTGGAATACCCTCGTGCTCCAACTAGCACACGAAGGTTGTGTACTGATTTTGCTCTTGCTCTTATTTTTGTTAAGTAAAGGGCATCTTCACGCGACTGCTGATAGACCTCACTTATGAGAACGGTGATCGCTTTGAGTTCAAAGCTTAGCCACATTGTTCGTGCTGCCATGAAATTCTCTACTCTCTATAAATTATTTTCAAACATAGACCTTTCTTTAGTTAGTTGATAGTTCGCTAGTAATCTTTTGTTAGATATTGATATCATTATAGTTTTGATATGTTGTCTTTCAAATTATAGGTTTGTCTTCCTCCTTGTAAGTTAGTTATTAATCTTCATTTAGTAAGAGAACCTTACCTTTATTTAATTAACTTGCTTCCGCACTAGAATGCCATAGTTTTAGATTTCTTGCTTTAGCTGTTGTTAGTAGTCGTTCTCCAACTGAGTTGTAGTTTGAGTGTCAATGACGACGGTTTGGGTCATGTTATCGTACAATTCTAACTTGAAATATATGTGAGATCTTGTTTGATTGACTTTGACATTATCATTTCTATTTGATCGACTTTGCTTTTGATAATATTTGTCAATCAAGTATCCAAAAACTCTATTTGAGTCTCTCTATGGTAGGAGGTCTAGGTCTCCTATTGTCTGGTTTGAATTTTGCCATATTACATTAATAGGGACTAAGTTGGTTGATGAGTCTATGTAGAAGGTTTGACTTGTTTAAAAAGAGGTTGAAAATGTCTCGAGGTCGAGAAAAGTCTTATGTTGATGTTTGAAGAATAGAACTTTTATTAGATGTTGATGATTTAGTTTATTAAAAAATTTCACCTATGAAGGGTGTAATGTGGTTTGGAAATAAAGAAACTATTAGTTCCCGATATGTGGGTTTATATCATATTTTGAGGTGTATCACAAAGTTGCCTATGACTTAGGGCTACCTTTCAAGTTGACATTGATTCATCTGATATTCCCTTTTTCTTTGTTAAAAAAGTATCTTATAGATTCAACGACTTTAGCATCATCGGAATGTTTAGGAGTTAAGTAGAATCTTTCTTATAAGGAAGATTCAGTTTAAATCTTGGACTGGCAAGTATGGATGTTAAAAAATAAAGAAGTTTCTTTCTTGATACTGATTTTGAGGAATCAGTTAGTTGAGGGTTCTTCTTGGTAAGTCAAATCTATATGATGTCCAAGAATTCTTCTATCTCTAACCTACACTCCTTTATAGCTTGAGATATTAAGTTCACCACGGTTTCTTTTGGATTTATGCCTTTTAGTCACTCTCATGTTTCCATATGTATGAATGTTCATGAAAACTTGGTTTAAGCTTATGTTTTAGCTTGGAGTCAATTATTTCTTTATTATGTGCATCTATGATGTTAATTACATTGAAGTTTGATTGTTATTTTCTCTCCCCTACTATATTATGTCTAGATAAAGTCATATTCGAGTAAAAATGTCCCAAAGGGGGAGATATTGTATTACATCAAAAATGGGAAAGGTAAGGTTGCATGTTGGATGCTTAAGAAACTCTCACTTTTGTGGAATACCAATATCGTGTCTGTAGAGTTTTATCTCTATGTGATTGTAGCATGTAATCCTTCTATTTTTATTATAGGCTATAGATATTCTAAGGAACGCCACAAAAAGACTTTATGAAAAAATTACCAATGCAGGACCTCCTCCCCGAGGCAATCAAGTTCATCCTCTTGAAGAAGATGTTAATAATGACCAAGCCTCGCTAAATCCTCCTCTTTTGATGGATTGTTATATAAGGGCTTCTCTTTTCCAAATGGCTTAAGCCATTACTACTCAAGCACAAGTCTCCACTACAAAAGCTCAATCCATGAGGCCCAAGCTAATTGGAAGGTTGTACCCCGAGAAAACTAACAAGTTTGTACCATGGCTTCCCGTTGGTGGACTTTACTATAATGAATCCCCCTATCTTGTAGTGGTTACAAGGTTGAAGAAGACCCCCAAGATTTCATTGATGAAATCTACAAGATTATCTACACTATAGGGTTGACTACTAGTGAGTGGCAAAAATTGGTACATCCAATGAAGAGACAATAAACCTTGAAGAGGTGGACCGATGACTTGGGAGGTTTTCAAGAAAGCTTTTCATGATAGATACTTTCCTAGGTATAAGAGGGGAGCCAAGGTGGTGGAAATAATCAACCTTCTTCAAGGAGGTATAAGTGTACTTTAATAATCTTTGAAATTCACTAAGTTGTAAAAGTAGCTAATTTTTTAGTATCCGATCCTAGAGATAAAATGAACCATTTTGTTATAGCAGTGTTGAATGAGTTGCAACTTGTCTATGCTACATAATAATATGTACATTTCTGGTCTCATGGTTCATGCTCAACTAGTGGAAAACAAGGGTAAAAAGAGAAAGTTTAGAGATGCTAAGAGGGCAAGATCATTTAATGGTTCTTCAAAGGGTAGGATTTATTTGCAACACAACCCTAGGTTTCAGATGATGTCGTATAATAAGGTTCCTACCAAATTTCCTAAGGCTCGTGATGATAGGGTGTCTAACCCTAAGCCTCAAAAGGGTAGAAGTACTAGCTCACAACGAAGAAGCCAACTTGTAGAATGTGTGGCAATAATATTTTTGTTATTTCCTAAAGAGAACATATAATTATTTCGGTTGTGGTAAGAGTGGGAAGAAAGATCGAGATTGTCCAAATGTGAAGGGGCAAGAAAAGAAGAGTGGGAAATCAAGTGGTTCTAATGATTCTCCTAAGAAGAATCTTTTTTATGGTATTCTCTATAGGGTTGAGCAGGAGAATTCTCCCGATATGGTGACCGATATGTTGAAAGTATTTTCTATTGATGTATATGGTTTACATAATTCGGGCGGCACATTAAATTTTATTACCCTCTTCATAGGTAAGAAGTTTGACATTTTGCCTGACATTCTAAATAAACCTTTTATAGTAATAACCCCGGTAGGTGAGTCCGTGGTTGCAAAAAGGGTATATAGAAATTGTCCTATAATGTTGCCCAATAGAGTTACTCATGTTGAAATATTAGAACTTGATATGTTTGATTTTTATGTCATATTTTGTATGGATTAGGTTCATGCTTTCTCTACCTCCATAGATTCTAGAACAAGGGCGGTGAATTTTAATTTTCCAAATGAGCCCATTTTATAGTGGAAGGGGGAAAATTCAATTCCTAGGGGTCGTATGGTTTCTTGTTTGAATGTTTGTTTGATGATCTTTAAAAGGTGTTAAAAGCATATAATAAATTCCAATATTCAGACTACAAAATTTCCTCCCATTGAGTTGGTCCCGGTAGTGAGGGAATTTTCGGAGGTCTTTCCTAATGATCTTTTCGGTATTCCTCCCAAACGGGAAATTGATTTTTGTATCGACTTGTTACTGGATACTAATGCCATTTAAATTCCTCCTTATCGGATGGATCCGGCTTAATTGAAAGAGTCTAAGGCTCAACTAAAAGATTTACTAGACAAAGGCTTCATTAGACTTAATATTTCTCCATTGGGTTCCTCCTGTATTGGTTATGAAGAAGAAGGATGTCTCCCTTAGAATGTGCATCGATTATAGCTAAATCAACATAAAGTAACTATTAAGAAAACGTATACTCTCCTTCAGATTGAGAACTTGTTTGATCAATTCCAAGGAGCAAGCTACTTTTCTAAGTTTGACTTGATATTGGGGTATCACCAACATAGGGTTAGAGGTGAGGATATACTAAAAATGGCATTTCGGACTAGGTATGGTCATTATGAGTTGTTACTAATATCCTTTGGTATCCCTAATTCCCTGAAGGTGTTTATGGATCGCATGAATAGAGTGTTTAGAAGTTACCTTGATCAATTTGTCATTGTCTCCATTGATGATATCGTGGCATACTTGAATGAGGGTGAACATATTGATCATTTGAGGGTTGTCTTACAAGTAATTAAGGAACACCAATAATTTACCATGTATAGAAAATGTGACTTTTGGTTCAGGTCGGATGCGTTTCTTGGTCATATCATCTTTAGTGAGGGAATTGAGGTTGAACCAAGGAAAATCGAGGCGGTGAAAAATTGGCCTAGACCATTGACTACAACTAACATTAGGAGTTTCTTGGCCTAAGAAGTTTAATATCGGAGGTTTGTGGAAGACTTTGCATCCATTGCGTCTCCCTTGACTACTTTGACCCAAAATAGTAGAAGTCTGAGTGATCGAAGGCATGTGAAAAGAGATTCCAAATGTTGAATGATAGGTTTATTTCCACGCTGATATTGATCGTACTGTAGTGTACAAGGTTTTTGTTGTATATTATGATGCATTCCAAGTCGAGTTGGGGTGTCGTTTTTTGGAAAATGGGAGAATTATAGCCTATGATTCTAGCCTACTCAAAGTTCATGAGAAGAATTACGACTCATGACCTTGAGTTTGTGTAGGTGCTATTTGACTTGAAGATATGGAGGCATTACTTGTATGGTGTTAATGTGGATGTGTATACCGACCATAACAGTCTTCAATATGTGTTTACTCAAAAGGAGTTAAATCTTCGAAAAAGAAAGCGGTTGGAATTGTTGAAAGATTACGACATGAGTATTCTCTATCACCCTGGTAATGCTTATGTGGTAGTGGATGCTTTTAGTAGTTTGTCCATGGGAAGTGTGACCTATGATGAGGAAGCCAATAGAAACCTAGTGAAGGATGTTCATAGGTTTGCAATTTAGGGGTTCAAATTGAAGATTCTTATATAGGTGGTATAGTGATACATTATAACGGTGAGTCATCTTTGGTGGTCAAGATGAAGTCCAACAATACCTTTATCGAAAATTGATTAAGTTGAAGAGATATGTTCTTGGTAAGTTTAATGAGTCATTCTCATCAGGGGGGATGTTGTCTTGAGATATAAAGGATTATTGTTTTTTCAAATTTAGTTTGTTTGAGGAGATGATGTCTTGATGAAACTCATGGGTCTCTTTAGTCCATTTATCCGAGTTCGAAATAGATGTATCATAAACTTAAGTAAGTGTTTTGGTGGGAATATTTGAAAAAACGACAGATGAATTTGTCCTTAAGTGTTCAAATTGTCAACAAGCGAAGGCTGAACACCAAAAGTCGGGTCGCTTACTTTAATAAAATCTAAGTTCTACTTTGAAATGGGAAGACATCAATACGGATTTTGTGGTAGGCTTGCCTCAGACTCAAAATAAATATGAATCTATATGGGCGGTTGTGGATACATTGACAAAATCTGCTAACTTTATTTCTGCCAAGTGTACTTACTCGACAGAGGATTATGCAAGGACCTTCATAGATTAGATTGTGTGTCTCCACGGTATTATATTATCAATCATAAATGATAGGGGTGCACAACTCACATCTAGGTTTTGGAGGTTATTCAAAGAAGGGCTGGGTACCAAGGAGAAATAAGCATCGCTTTTCATCCCCAAATGGATGGTAAAGTGGAGAGTACTATTGAAACCCTTGAGCATATTCTTAGACATTGTATAATTGATTTCCAAGGAAATTAGGATAAGAAGTTACCTTTGGTTTAGCTTGCTTATGAAAATAGTTAGCATTCATCTATATCTATGGTTCCTTTTGAAGCCTTGTATGATAGGATATGCAGAATCCCAATCGGATGGTTTAAAAAGGGCGAGTCATCATATTTGGGTCCCGATTTCATTTATAAAACTTTAAAGAAGGTTCACATCATAAAAAATTGCTTGAAAATTTGCTATAGCTGGAAAAATATTTATTCCGACCACAGGAGAAGCGAATTAGAGATTCAAAAAAGTGGTAAGGTGAACTGAAAATTTTCCTATGAAAGGGGTGGTTAGATTTTGAAAGAAAGGAAATTGAGTCCTTGTTATGAGGGTCCCTATGATAAAAATTTTGTGGAAGGGTTTCTAACACATATTAGAGTTAGTTCATAGTCAAAATGTCCGGGCACGACTCCCCAAGGACCACCAAGGGTCCTTTATAAGGACCCTTACGATTTGTCAAGAAGCATCCAAAAGGTAGTGTCCCTAGACCGGTGCCATCAATGGTTCGTGCTCCAATCTATAGGTGTTGTCAAATGCCTCTGTCGATGGACACTTGGAATATTTTTCTAAGGTTGATATTTTAAAATTCTCTGAACTAAATAATGAACCAGCAAGACGATTGGTCCCTTGGTCCGTCGATTGTCACAATTGGCGTCGACGCGGTGTCATCTATGAAGAGTGTTGCTTGCTGCTCATTTTTAGTTTAGTTAAATTAATTAATTACATGGTCAGTTAATTAGTCAGGGGTTAAGTAGGTCTAATTAAGTTAGTATATGACCTATATAAAAACCGAAAGCTAGTTAAACTAACCTAACTCTCATAATTCCCAAACCTAAAGTTCTCTTCCTTATCTCTTGTTTCTCCTTCCCAAGTTGAAGAAAACCATAGAACGTCCAATTCAAACAGGTTATAGGGCCGAAATCACCAATATTTCTCCATCAATCTTCATAAAACAATAAGGTATGAGATTCTTTTCACCTTTGAGACTTAGTTCCTCAAAGTGTTCCATCAATTTGATTTCAAATGTAGGAAGTACAATGGGTGTTCTTATCCAATACGAAATTGATATTTTGAATTGATTTGTTAATGATTTATTTTGGATGTTATGAGTAGACTAACTTGTATTATACCTCAATTATATTATATCTTTATAGATTGTTCTAGTTTGTAGAAGATGACCAATTTCCCTTAACCCTAGGTTATGATCTTGATATGAATTATGTAATGATGGTTCAATTGACTTGGTTATTGGTTTATTTACTACAACATAATGATATTACATCAACTATTATTAGATTTAGATGAATTATAGTCCTATCATGCTTGTTCTTGAGTATTTGATCTTGATTATGGATTTGACCTAAGTCTCTTTTCTTAATCTATGAACTAGTGATGTATTGTGATGTAGTGAGTCAATTAGCCTTGTTATCATGTTCGTTATTATTGTATGATGATATTATAACCATATTATGTTGATTTAAGGTTGAATGGTATGACCTTGATTATGGATTATTAAGGATACTTTGTAAGTCTTGTGATCTAAACTCTTTACTTCAATTATGGTTAATTCTGTTTATGTGATGATGTTTTATTGAAGTATACCTTTTATTAAAATTGATCGAGTTGGTATGATGCTGAATTGAAATGTCTTGACTATGGTTTTTGAGGTGTTAGCTAAGATGTAAATACAATAAGGATGGTGATAACTTACAAATGTGCCTTAATATGATGTGACTATGTACATGTGCTAACCTCACATGTATGAATTATATTGAAAGGACTACACTCATGAAGTTCTTATTGAGCTATAATAATAATAATTATACAAGGGATATACCCTATGACCTACATGAAATTATGATGATAAATAAAGTTATTAAAGACAATTCAAAAAGGGACTCTAGCTTAGCACCGAGTGAAATAAAGCGAGAAGTGTCCCTTCTTACATAATGAAGGTAGGATCACTAATGTACTCTTGAGATTTGAGACTATATTGCATGTAGAATAATGAGGGATCTGATTATATATCCTAGTTCTTTTACTATGTTTCCCCCATAGGATTTGTAGCTAGTGGATCCACGTAGTTGTTATGTTCATGTTTTTGTATTACATTGGCAGGTAGTCCACCTTCCTTCGGTGTAGGGTTCCATGACACTACATTCTATATTATCTCATGTGGTCTATGTCGGTTAAGGAAAGATATTCCTAAAAGTTAAAATGAACTAAAGGTATGAACTCAAGATACGATTACCTAAGGGGTTTACTTAGTGCACGGAGGGGTATAGGACTCTACTTATACATTGCACTAGTTAGTCTTGAAGGGAGTCTTAAGAGGATCTTCTTATGTATGTATATGCTTAAATTGTACATGAAATGCATATGATGATCTTACACATTGATGATAGTATATGATAATTGGGTTCACTTATGAATATGTGTTTGGTGTCTAATTTTAAAGTATGATTATATGTACTCCTAAGTGCCATTTTATGTGAAGTTGGATGTTGATCATGATTCTTGTCATGATTTAAGTTTATGGGGATTTTCTTGGTCATTGCACTAGTTGACTTAATGAGGGTTCATGGGTAATTGTCTTACTTTATTTATGTTGTAATGAACTCTTATCCATGACTGTTGCTACTATAACTTGATGATAGAGTTTTCTTGACAATGTATTATCTAATTATGTGATATGCATGTTGACTTGACAAAACTTAGTATTGTTGGTCTTGTAATGTACATGCTATTGATTTAATGGTCTTCTTTATAGTTCACAAGGCTTTTCAAAGAAAATTGCATACTTTATCGAAGTGTCCTTTTCTTAGCATGATTTCATGTTGTGTGTGCATGTGGTCTCATACATAGTACAATTGGTGTACCTACCCCATTTTCTCCCTCTTTTCCAGCATTTTTAGGTTTCGATCGTTGAATGGCTTTACAGACGACATTGAAGGAAGACTTGGAAGTTGCACTCATTAAAGTTTGGTAGGTCTTCACTTTTCGAGGGCAATGACAATATCAATGTGATGGAGTTGTTTTAGTTTTTAAGACTCTTATCTTCTTTCTTTTTCACTTGGATATCAAACATTGTGAATCCTATATGTCGCCTTACTACATTGATGTATGGGATATGCCCAATTGACATAATCATATTGAGATGGTTTATGAGATGAGATGTCAAATGAAGACTGTTATATTTTATATATCCATATGCAATAAAAGTAGAAGACTATGTTATCTTCCTATACATAGGGTCTATGTATATTTGATATAAATATTATGTATATGTAGAGGTCTATGTAAACCTCCGTATAAAAGTAATGAAAAGTTTTTAAAATTTCCGTATTTTTAACCAATGAATATAAGGATGGAAGCTAAGATGCTAATTTTTGTCCTCAAAGAGGGCAACTATGTCAGTTATGTCTAGGGGGTGCTCGTTGGATGGGACAATTTTGTTCTATTTTTTAAACATGAAAAATATAGAATTTGATAATGTTATTGTGAGAATAACTCCTTTCAAAAAATGAAATAGTTTATTATAATCGATACAAGTTATTAATAAGTTAAGACCATTAAAAATATACAGACACATAAATAATTTTTTTTGAAACTGGAAACGTTGTATTCCTCTGCATTAAGGGCTATGTTGGCGACCTCCAAAAGTGTTAGTTACACAGAAAGACCAACAAAAAACAGGACTACTTTCAAAGCTCCTATGAAATGCACTAGTTGAATTTCTTCTTCTAGGTTGATTTCTTTACACCAAAAACCTTAATTGGTAATTACTTTTTACTTAATCTTCTCTAACGTGCATTCTTTCCCAAAAAAAAAATCTATGATTTCTCTCCTTCCAAATGCTCCACCAGATACAAGCAGGTACGGTTCTCCACTACCTCCTATGGCTTTTACTACCTCCCATTTTTACCCAAAAACTTAGTAGGTCTACTGTATGTTCTGGCATAATCAATATTAGACTCATTGGATTTGTAAATAGAGCCCATACTTGTGTTGTTACTTTGCAGTGGAGAAACAAATGATTGTTTGTTTTCTAGGGCCTCTTTACAAAGATATCATCTTGTGGCAATAATTTTCGCCCTGTTTTGATGTTTATCATGTGTTAGGCAACCTTTTCTAGTTACCAACCACATGAAATACTTCACCTTAGTAGGGTCTACACTCTTACATATAGCACTCCAAGCTCCAGATTTCTTCCCCACAATTGTGGCCAGATCCTTTTTATACATTCTGTTCACAATGAATTGACCGTGATTATGATTCCCTATAACAATTTATCTGTTTGTAGATTTGTACAAGGAAAATCTGCAATCAAAGCTAGCATATACATTACCCACTCTATTTCCTAATCATTCAAAAATCTCCTAAAGAGTAAATTCCAACCTTTTAGGGACCAAACCTCTTTTATTTGCTTTCAAGATATAGACAATTTGAGAAAAACCAAGTGAATAAATTTTCCTAGTACCCAGACTAGTCTAGGCTTCTTTCCACAACAGAGCCTTATTTCCTCGACAAACCTTTATCCTTACATTGTATCTTAATATCAGCCATAGGTTTCTTACAATCCTCCATACTCCCACACCATATGTTTCTGTCACTTCCTCAGAACACCATTGATCTTCCTGACCATACTCGTTTTGAAGGATTTCCTACCATATCACTTGATCTTCCTAATTGTATCTCCAAAACCATTTAATGAGTAAGCTGTTGTTGTGTACCATTAGGTTTCTTACTCCCAAACCCCCTTATCTTTTGCACTGTTGAACATCCATCCATCAAACTAAGTTGTAGCTTTTCTCAATCTTGTTTCCTTGCCAAAGGAAGTTTCTCCTTAATGACTCTATACCTTTGACTACCTTGCCGGAATTGGAAAAAGTGACATCACATATTTTGGCAAATAGTCTAAAACAGAATTGATCAAAGACTCTTCCCCCATAAGGATAGATATTGATATTTCAAAAGTGCAGTCTCCCCTATGATTTTTCTAGTACATCATCCAAGATGCTAACTGATCTATCCTTAGCAGCCAATGGAATTTCTAGATAAATGGCAGGCAATCTCTATATCTTGCACTTCAATATATTATCCAGAGTTTGAATCTATTAGACCTCTTCAATAGTAAAAATGCTACTCTTCTTCCAATTCACCTTAAGTACAAAGCATGCCTAAAAATTACTAGAATAATTCTGATGTGACATAGTTTTTCCTGCTCTGCTTCACAAAAAAATATTGTGTTATCCGTATATAGTAAAGGGGACAAAGGGTCTCCTTGTCTAACACCTCTTTCCACAGGAAAAAAACCTACAGGTTCTCCATTAACCAAAATGGAGAACTCGTTGTTTTAATACAAAACTCAATCCACTTGAGCCATGTGGTGCCAAAACCCATTTGCCTAAAAGTGTTGATCAGAAAGTCTCAATTAATATCGTCATAGGCTTTTCCAATAATAAGTTTGCGTATTACCCCTGTCACATCTCCTCTAATCCTAGTATGAATACATTCATTAGCAATTAAAGCAACATCCATTATTAGTCCCCATTTAATGAAAGACATTTGATTTTTATTGACTATCTTTTCTATCACCTTCTTGAGCCTTTCTTCCAAAACATTGGCAATCATTTTATAAAACCCAGTAATGAGATTAATTGGTCTGAAGTCTGTTAGATAATTTCCCCCCACCTTCTTAGGAATTAGAGACACAAAGGTGACATTGAAACTCTTCAAAAAAACATTGGTGACAGTGAAAGTTTTGAAGGTTTTCATCAGATCTTCGTTTTTAGTTTCCAGAATGCTTGAAAGAAGGCCATGGTATAACAATAACGCCTAGGTGATTTATTACAAGCACACAATCTTATCCCTTCTAGCACCTCATCCTCACTTAATTATGTAGATAACCAGCTCTGCTCCTCCATTGTTATTTTTTGTATGTTAAGAATATTTAGTGTGAGTCTCCAATTTTCTACCTCCTTATACAAATGGTGGTAAAAATCCACAATAGAGTTTTTAATTTTCGCCGGCTCAAAGGATAACTCTCCATTAATCTTTAATGATTCAATGATGTTTATTCTCTTGTAGGTTTTTTTCATTATGTGGAAAAACTTCATATTTTTATCGCCATTCTTGATCCATTGAATTCTGGACCTCTGTTTCCAATTTTTTTTTTCATTTTTTCACCTTATTATATTCCATGCCCAAGTCTACCTTTAGAATCTGTTCATCACCAGTAATAGATCTAGTCTCTTGAATAACTTCCATCTCCCTTATTTACTTCAAAATTTGCTCCTTCCTTTCTTTCTAGTTCCCTGTATTCGCTCTGCTCCATTGCTTCAGTTTTGTTTTAAGAAACCTCAATTTAGTAGCTAGTTTGTTGTTTGGTCTTCCTAGCACTTCAAAGGAGCTCTACCATTCATGAAATTTACTTTTGAAACCTTCTACATTAACCCACCAATTTCAAACTTGAAATAATATATCCTAAAAGCCTTATCTCAACAAGTTAAGACAATGTGATTATGGTAAAAACCCAAGCTAGGCAGAGTAAGTTGCCTAATTTTAAGGAACATTTCATCCCATGGAAACGAGTATAAAAATCTTTCAATCTTGGAGGATTCCTATGATTTGGCCCTCCTCTCCAAGTGTATGAGCCCACAAATAATGGGGGATCAATGAAATTCAATTAGTTCATACAACTGGACAGATCGATCATTCCTCTAGAAAGCCTGATACAATTGGTTTTCTCTTAAGGAAATCTGGTAGTATTGGAATCCCCACATACTACCCAAGGCCCATCATAGAGACTCCTCATATCTCCTAGTTCTTCCCACAACAACATCCTTTCATTTCTATCATAAGATGCATAGACAGATGTGAGAAACAAATTTAGTTCTTGATCAACTCGATATAAAATACAAGTAATTGATTGGTTTCCATATTCCACCATCGCCGCTTTCCATAATCTTCTGTCCCTCATAACTCAAATTCCACCCTTGATGCCAATCGCTTCTAGACATATCCCCCCTATCCACCTATTCTCCCCTAATTGTTGTATATAATCCCCCACTTCCCCATTTAACTTTGTCTCCCCCCTAATTGTTGTATATAATCCCCCATTGCCCCATTTAACTTTGTCTTCATAAAAATAATAATATCTACCTCCTCCTATTTTATTCTAATTTTCACCAAATTTCTTTTTCTCCATGTTTAAACTACCAACATTCCATGATAGAACTTTTAAATTCATTGTAACTAGGTGGCATAGTTTCTCCCCCTGATCCTAGATTCACTCCTAGGTTCTCCATCCTTAAACTTCACATTAAAGATCATATTTTTGAGCTCTTTAGGGATTATCTGATTGTCCTTATGTTCTATAGCATTTGAGGCTAAGGAGACATTATTTTCCCTTATTTGATCAACTTTTAATAGAAGGGTCAAATCTTCGCCAGAACAACCATAAAAAGATCTTACCAAACATTTGGCTGAGTCAGAGGATATTGTCTTGTACCCATTAGTTTGTTCTCCCCTCTTCCTTTTTGCTGCATTCAGAGGCGTCACATTTGATAGGTGTCGGATCACTAAGAGTAATAAATTGTTGAGAATTCCCCTATTTCATCCCTTCATTAGTTTAGCATTTGTCACCCTTATTTCTGAAATAATCGGCTTTGAATGGCGTTCTCTCTATCGTCCAATGATGTACCATGATTTCACAGTACTTTCAATGCATTTTCCTTAAGTTTAGTGTGTGCCTAAGGCCTTTTTGTAGTAGTTTTAATGTATTTTTCTCTTTGTTTGAAGGAAAACTGTCCAGAAGGAAAATGCGGAAGAACTGTGATGAAAGTGCAAAAGTGATGACCTACGAGACATTGACAGTCCATAGACCCTTCGACGATCCATAGGTGGCAACCGTCGTATGAAGAAAAATTGGCGGTGAAGGAAGATTAGGGAATTCTGACCAATTAAGGGGCTACGAAAGCTATCGACTGACCGTCATATCCACGAGGGACAGTCCTATTCATCCGTCATTGCTAAAAAGACCAGCCCCTGTACCCATCTTGGAAAGATTCTAAGTGTGGAGAAATTGAAAACCCGTCGTGCACTCAAATGACCGTTATCCTAGTCCGTCGATTGTAACGGTAAGTTAGAGAAGAAAACAACTGAAAAAGATTTCAAGTGTGGAACACACGGGAGGCCTCGATGGGAGTCGTTGCCTCGATGGTCCGTTGGTTTAGTCATCGATTCAGACGCATTTTTGGGTAGGTTTTCCTTAAACATATTTTCTTTTTATTTTCGTACTTCTTTATCATAAATACTGGTGAAAACCTCATTTTTAAGGTTAGACTCTTTGTTGTTTTACTAATTTGTAATAGTGGTTGTTTAATATTGGTTTTAGAAAATACTTCATTTTTCTGGAATTGGTTATTGCATTATTTCCTAGAATTCAAGTAACTTTTCTAGATTTTCTTCAATCTCATCAAGTAAGTAGATGAATTCTTTTCTAATCAATATGAATTGTATAATATAAACATGGGTTTCTAAATTCACTAATGTTTTGGGAACCTGTAACGACCTGTTTAGTCGTTTTGAGCAGCAGATTTTATTTCTAGAAAAACTGGTTGAGACGACGGACCCCATGACGGATCGTCATTGGCACGACGGATCGTCATTGGCACGACGGACCGTCGAGGGTGTCTCGTTTCAAAACACTTAGAAATTCTGGAATTTGGGTACTGAAATTGATTCTCTGAACTTCGTAACGGAATGGCAGGACGGACCGTCGTGGGCACGACGGACCGTCACAGACCCTTTAATGGAATTGAGTCTCTGAACTCTGTGACGGAGCAGCAGGACGGACCGTCGCAGGCACGACGGGCCGTCACAGGCTGCGTAATCCCAGGTTGGGTCGGATTTCTGTTAAGTAATTTAAGGGGCGTTTTGGACTATTCCTGCTTATAATTATAAAGTTAGTGGTTTAATATTAATAACTCAATTACTTGGGGGTTAAAAGAGGTAACCTTCGGTTAATTAGTGGGTAAATTCCTCATCTTTTATACTTAATTATATGATAATTAGGGTAAAAGAAAGAGGGTTTGAATAAGAAAAAATAGAAAGAACAAAGAGAGGGAGAATCGATCAAGAGAGAGAGAGAGAGAGGAACGAAGAGGAAAGCAAGGATTTTGAGGATTAGCTTTCTGATTTCAATTCTTCGGTGGAGGTAGGTTATGGTTTTTATACTATTCGTAGTAGACTCTTAATAGCAAATGATATGTGTTGGTAATATTATCTCATCTTCTATATGCTTAATTGTATGCTTGAATGAATGTGATTATATGATTGTGATAAAATAAGAATGATGAAGCTATTGAATCATAAATCTTGAAAAACCCTAATCTCTTTGTTAATGATGATGCCTTGGTATAAGAGAAGGCTTGATGAACTAATGTAATGAGATTGATGAATGCCTTTGTATAAGAGAAGGCTTGATAAACTAAAGTAATGAGATTAATGATGCCTTGGTATAAAAGAAGGATTGATGAATTGATAGAATGAGATTAGTGGAGCGGGTTGTCACGAACCGACACGTAGAATTAGGGGATTGAGTGTCACGTTCTGACACATAGAATTAGGGGATCGGGTGTCACGAACTGACACGTAGAATTAGGTGATCGGGTGTCACGAACCGACACGTAGAATTAGGGGATCGGAGTGTCACGTTCTGACACATAGAATTAGGGGATCGGGTGTCACGAACCGACACGTAGAATTAGGGGATCGGAGTGTCACGTTCCGACACATATTAGTAAGGGATCGGAGTGTCATGTACCGACACAAGAGGAATAAAGACAATGAATCATGAAAGATGTTAATATACTCAATCTAATGAACCTAATTCCCAAATGAGTATGGTATTGAGGCTTGAGTCCTCATGTGTGAACTTGGCGGTAGTTATTAATGATTATAGTACTTGTTGTTGCTACATGTTGAGTATTGTAGTTGATTTTATAATATTACTTGATATATATTGTTTTCTATTTTGAGTTGGCTGATGATACCTACTCAGTACTTGTGTTTGTACTGACCCCCCTACTTGTATGTTTCTTTCTTTGTTATTTGTGGAGTGCAGCAAACGGACCGTCGTCTTCAACTCAACCGTAACTCTAGCCAGTCTTCATTACACCGGATTTCAGGGTGAGCTAATGCTTCTAGCTTGGACTGGATCTTCCTCTTCACGTCTTGATGCCTTGAACTTCTGGCATGGACTTGATCATATATGTTCTTGTGGTGATGACTTCCAGATCTTGGGGAATAATAGTTGTTGAATTTTTGAAGTTATTGAATTGTTTTTTTATTAATGAGTTAAGTCTTCCGCATCATTTTTGTTTATTATGTTTAAAATGTTGGGGTTTAAATTGGTTGGTTCGCTCACATAGGAGGGTAAGTGTGGGTGCCAGTCGCGGCTCGGTTTGGGTCGTGACAAACTTGTATCAGAGCATTAGGTTCGTTGGTCCTCATCACAAAGAACGAGTCTAGTAGAGTCTTAAGGAACGATAGGGGGACGCCTTTACTTTCTTTGAGAGGCTATAAGACTTTAGGAAAATTCCATTCTTTCTTTCTTTGTTTCGTGCTATTACTTGGATCCAATTGGTATCTAGGTGATACAAATTGGTATCTGACCATCTTCACTCTATTTCACAGATGGTTAGAACTAGAGCAACGACTGCACCAACACCAACACCGGCGAGACAAGAAACGCCAGAGCCAGCCACTGGGGCTGTAACTCGAAGAGGAGTAGTGGCGAGAGGCCGTGGAAGAGGTCGTGGGAGGACGTCCTCTAGAGGAAGAGGACAAGCACCTAGCTCATCTGGTACTAGGGCGGTGACTCTTCCACCAATAGAGGAAGTGCTAAGAGAGGGTGAGGAAGGGGAGAATGAACAAGTGCAGAATGAGGAATTGCCACCCCAACCTACCCCAGAGATGATCAATCAGGTTCTTGCTTACCTTAGCGGGTTATCTGATCAGGGCCCAGGCACCTCCAGTGTTTTCTTCTGCACCAACACCTCCGGTTCCGGAGGTACAACATGCAGCTACTATGGCTCCCCGCATGGATGCCTCATTGGAAATAGGCACGTTTCCTCGGTTGACTACAAGGCCTATAATGACAAATGATCAGCATGAACTTTTCAGTAAGTTCTTGAAATTGAAACCTCCAGTCTTCAAGGGTGCTGAATCTGAAGATACCTACGATTTTCTGGTTGACTGTCATGAGCTACTACATAAGATGGGTATAGTAGAATGGTTTGGTGTTGAGTTTGTGACTTATCAGTTTCAAGGGAACGCCAAAATGTCGTGGCGGTCACATGTTGAGTGTCAACAGACAGAGGCACCACCTATGACTTGGGCCTCATTCTCTAGCTTTTTTATGGAGAAGTATATCCCCCGGACTTTGAGGGATAGGAAAAGAGATGAGTTCTTGAGCCTAGAGCAAGGCAGAATGTCGGTTACTGCATATGAGGCTAAGTTTCGTGCATTATCCAGGTATGCAACCCAACTTTGTTTCAGTCCACAAGAGCGGATTCGCCGTTTTATGAAGGGATTGAGGTCAGAATTGCGGATTTCAGCCTTACAGGTAGCGGCTACGGCAAAATCCTTTCAAGAAGTGGTAGACTTCGTGATAGAGGTGGAAGGAGTGAAGCCAGATGACTTCACCATGGCATCGACATCAAAAAGGTTTCTAAAGGGAGGTGAGTTTAATGGTTCTTACTCTAGAGGACAGGGTTCCGGAGGTTACTCAGTCCGACCAATTCAGTCTTCACTACAAACTGTAGTTGGGGGTCCACCTCAGACCGGTCAACACTTCTCTGAGAGACCTATGCTTGACTCCATAGAGTGTTATGGATGTGGGGAGACTGGACATATTAGGAGGAATTGTCCAAAACAGAGTTATAGACCCCCAATAGCTAGATGTAGAGGTGGTCATGCTAGAGGCCATTATTCTGGAGGACGTGGTGGTCGAGGTAATGGTGGTCACCAAAACGGCCGGGGTGATGGGCAAACTGGAGCCACTACAACACAACATGGTAGGGGCAACGGACAGACAAGTAATGGGGCCCATTGTTACGCTTTCCCTGGGAGATCCGAAGCGGAGACATCTGATGCTATTATCACAGGTAATCTTTCGGTTTGTGATTGCATGGCTTCTGTATTGTTTGATCCTGGATCCACATTTTCTTATGTATCTTCTTCATTTGCTACTGATCTTAATTTACCTTGTGAATTACTTGACATGCCTATTCGTGTTTCTACTCCGGTGGATGAGTCTGTGATAGTTGAAAAAGTATATAGGTCTTGTTTGGTGACTTTTGTGGGAAGAAACACTTATGTAGATTTGGTTATCCTAGAAATGGTTGACTTCGATATAATTCTGGGTATGACTTGGCTTTCTCCAAATTTTGCAATCTTGGATTGTAATGCTAAAACTGTGACATTGGCCAAGCCCGGAACAGATCCGTTAGTGTGGGAGGGTGACTACACTTCCACTCCGGTGCGTATCATCTCCTTTCTTCATGCTAAGAGAATGGTTAGAAAAGGGTGTTTAGTTTTCTTGGCACATCTCAGGGATGACACTACCCAAGTA
This sequence comes from Solanum peruvianum, assembly GCA_027705065.1. Taxonomy (NCBI): domain Eukaryota; kingdom Viridiplantae; phylum Streptophyta; class Magnoliopsida; order Solanales; family Solanaceae; genus Solanum; species Solanum peruvianum. The sequence continues at coordinate 45,253,685 of JAKWJD010001759.1, forward strand.
CCTCCAATTGAGTCGGTTTTGATAGTCCGTGAGTTTCTGGATGTGTTCCCTGCAGATCTTCCTAGTATGCCACCGGATAGGGATATTGACTTCTGCATTGATCTTGAACCGGGTACTCGCTCCATTTCTATACCCCCTTATAGAATGGCTCCCGCGGAGTTAAGGGAGTTAAAGGCCCAACTTCAAGAGTTGTTAAGCAAAGGCTTTATTAGACCAAGTGCATCTCCTTGGGGTGCTCCTGTTTTGTTTGTGAAGAAGAAGGATGGAAGCTTTCGAATGTGCATAGACTACAGACAACTGAACAACGTAACTATCTAGAACAAGTATCCTCTTCCTCGCATCGATGACTTGTTCGATCAGTTACAAGGTGCTTGTACCTTCTCAAAAATCGACTTGAGATCTGGTTATCATCAATTGAAAATACGGGCAACGGATGTGCCCAAGACTGCCTTTCGGACCAGGTATGGGCATTATGAGTTCTTAGTAATGTCTTTTGGGCTTACGAATGCCCCTGCCGCTTTCATGAGCTTGATGAATGGGATTTTTAAGCCATATCTGGATCTTTTTGTCATCGTATTCATTGATGATATATTGGTATACTCAAAGAGCAAGAAAGAACATGAGGAGCACTTGAGAATTGTATTGGAAATGTTGACGGAGAAAAAGCTTTACGCCAAATTCTCTAAGTGTGAGTTTTGGCTAGATGCAGTGTCCTTCTTGGGGCACGTGGTTTCTAAGGATGGAGTGATGGTGGATCCATCTAAGATTGAAGCAGTGAAGAATTGGGAGAGACCTACTAATGTGTCAGAAGTAAGGAGCTTTGTTGGTTTAGCTAGCTACTACCGCCGATTTGTTAAGGGGTTCTCTTCTATTGCTTCCCAATTGACAAGCTTGACTAAGAAGAATGTTCCATTTGTATGGTCGGACGAGTGCGAAGAAAGCTTTCAGAAGCTCAAGACCTTGTTGACTACTGCACCAATTCTTACCTTGCCAGTGGAAGGTAAGAATTTCATTGTCTATTGTGACGCATCCTATTCGGGTTTGGGTGCAGTGCTAATGCAAGAAAAGAATGTAATTGCTTATGCTTCAAGGCAATTAAAGGTGCATGAACGTAACTATCCGACCCATGATTTGGAATTGGCTGCGGTAGTGTTTGCATTAAAGCAATGGAGGCACTATTTATATGGGGTGAAGTGTGAAGTCTATACGGATCATCGTAGCCTACAGTATGTTTTTACTCAAAGATTTGAATTTGAGACAGAGAAGATGGATGGAACTACTGAAGGACTACGATATCACTATTCTGTATCATCCGGGAAAAGCTAATGTTGTGGCAGATGCTTTAAGTAGAAAGGCAGGAAGCATGGGAAGTCTAGATCACTTGCAAGCTTCTAGACGCCCATTGGCTAGAGAGGTTCAGACTCTGCTAATGACCTTATGAGGCTAGAAGTTAATGAGAAGGGAGGATTTTTGGCTTGTGTGGAGGCAAGATCTTCCTTCCTTCACAAGATTAAGGGAAAGCAGTTTAATGATGAGAAATTGATCCGGATCCGAGATAAAGTGATGCGAGGAGGCTAAGGAAGCAACAATTGATGAGGAAGGTGTGTTGAGGATTAAGGGAAGGGTCAAGGGTATGTGTACCCCGCGTCGATGATTTGATCCACACTATTCTGACAGAGGCTCATAGTTCAAGGTATTCTATACACCCTGGTGCAACCAAGATGTATCGTGACCTAAGGCAACACTTTTGGTGGAGTAGAATGAAGCGTCATATGTTGATTTTATTGACAAATGTCCAAACTGTCAACAAGTAAAGTATGAACACCAGAGGCCCGGAGAACACTTCAGAGAATGCCCATTCCGGAATGAAGTGGGAGAGAATTGCAATGGACTTCGTGGTTGGTCTTCCCAAGACAATGGGTAAGTATGACTCCATTTGGGTGATTGTTGATAGGTTAACTAAGTCTGCTCACTTCATTCCGGTCAAGGTGACTTACAATGCAGAGAAGTTAGCCAAACTTTACATATCGGAAGTGGTTCGATTGCATGGGGTTCCACTCTCTATCATATCAAATAGAGGTACGCAGTTTACTTCTAAGTTTTGGAAACATTGCGTGTGCGTTGGGGTACTAGGTTGGACCTTAGTACTGCGTTCCATCCTCAGACCGACGGTCAGTCTGAACAAACGATTCAAGTGTTGGAGGATATGCTTCGTACATGTGTGATAGAATTTGGTGGCCATTGGGATAGCTTCTTACCCTTAGCGGAGTTTTCATACAATAATAGCTATCACTCAAGTATTGACATGGCCCCATTTGAAGCATTGTATGGTAGGAGATGTAGGTCTCCCATTGGGTGGTTTGATGCATTTGAGGTTAGACCTTGGGGTACTGACGTTCTGAGGGAATCGTTAGATAAAGTGAGATGCATTCAAGAAAAGCTTCTAGCGGCTCAAAGTAGGCAAAAAGAATATGCAGATCGAAAGGTTAGAGATCTGGAGTTTATGGAGGGAGAGCAAGTCTTGCTGAAGGTTTCGCCCATGAAAGGGGTGATGCGGTTTTGTAAGCGAGGTAAGCTTAGCCCAAGGTATATTGGTCCCTTTTAAGTAATTAAGCGAGTAGGGGAGGTGGCTTATGAATTAGACTTGCCTCCAGGACTGTCCGGAGTACATCCGGTATTTCATGTGTCCATGCTAAAAAGATACCATGGGGATGGAAACTACATCATTCGTTGGGATTTAGTCCTGCTTGATGAGAATTTGTCTTATGAGGAGGAACCTGTCGCTATTTTAGATAGAGAAGTCCGTAAGTTGAGGTCGAGGGAGATTGCATCCATCAAAGTTCAATGGAAGAATCGACCAGTTGAAGAAGCCACTTGGGAGAAGGAGGCTGATATGCAAGAAAGACACCCACATCTGTTTACAGATTCAGGTACTCCTTTTCGCCCTTGTTTCTTTTCTTGTGATCGTTCGAGGACGAACGATGGGTAAATTGGTATCTATTGTAACGACCTGTTTAGTCGTTTTGAGCAGCAGATTATATTTCTGGAAAAACTGGCTGAGACGACGGACCCCACGACGGACCGTCATTGGCAAGACGGACCGTCGAGGGTGTCTCGTTTCAAAACACTTAGAAATTCTGGAATTTGGGTACTGAAATCGACTCTCTGAACTTCGTAACGGAATGGCAGGACGGACCGTCGTGGGCACGACGGACCGTCACAGACCCTTTAATGGAATTGAGTCTCTGAACTCTGTGACGGAGCAGCAGGATGGACCGTCGCAGGCACGACGGGCCGTCACTGGCTGCGTAATCCCAGGCTGGGTCGGATTTCTGTTAAGTAAATTAAGGGGCGTTTTGGACTATTTCTGCTTATAATTATAAAGTTAGTGGTTTAATATTAATAACTCAATTACTTGGGGGTTAAAAGAGGTAACCTTGGGTTAATTAGTGTGTAAATTCCTCATCTTTTATACTTAATTATATGCTAATTAGGGTAAAAGAAAGAGGGTTTGAATAAGAAAAAATAGAAAGAACAAAGAGAGGGAGAATCGATCAAGAGAGAGAGAGAGAGGAACGAAGAGGAAAGCAAGGATTTTGAGGATTAGCTTTCTTGATTTCAATTCTTCGGTGGAGGTAGGTTATGGTTTTTATACTATTCGTAGTAGACTCTTAATAGCGAATGATATGTGTTGGTAATATTATCTCATCTTCTATATGCTTAATTGTATGCTTGCATGAATGTGATTATATGATTGTGATAAAATAAGAATGATGAAGCTATTGAATCATAAATCTTGAAAAACCCTAATCTCTTTGTTAATGATGATGCCTTGGTATAAGAGAAGGCTTGATGAACTAAAGTAATGAGATTGATGAATGCCTTGGTATAAGAGAAGGCTTGATAAACTAAAGTAATGAGATTAATGATGCCTTGGTATAAAAGAAGGATTCATGAATTGATAGAATGAGATTAGTGGAGCGGGTGTCACGAACCGACACGTAGAATTAGGGGATCGGAGTGTCACGTTCCGACACATATAATTAGGGGATCGGGTGTCATGAACCGACATGTAGAATTAGGGGATCGGGTGTCACGAACCGACACGTAGAATAAGGGGATCAGAGTGTCACGTTCCGACACATAGAATTAGGGGATCGGGTGTCACGAACCGACACGTAGAATTAGGGGATCGGAGTGTCACGTTCCGACACATAGTAGTAGGGGATCGGAGTGTCACGTACCGACACAGAGGAATAAAGATAATGAATCTTGAAAGATGTTAATATACTCAATATAATGAACCTAATTCCCAAATGAGTATGGTATTGAGGCTTGAGTCCTCATGTGTGAACTTGGCGGTACTTATTAATGGTTATAGTACTTGTTGTTGCTACATGTTGAGTATTGTATTAGTTGATTATAATATTACTTGATATATATTGTTTTCTATTTTAAGTTGGCCGATGATACCTACTCAGTACTTGTGTTTGTACTGACCCCCCTACTTGTATGTTTCTTTCTTTGTTATTTGTGGAGTGCAGCAAACGGACCGTCGTCTTCAACTCAACCGTAACTCTAGCCAGTCTTCGTTACACCGGATTTCAGGGTGAGCTAATGCTTCTAGCTTGGACTGGATCTTCCTCTTCACGTCTTGATGCCTTGAACTTCCGGCATGGACTAGCTTTTTATTTATTTTAGCTTCTTAGAATACTCTTAGTTTAGTAACTTGATCATAGATGTTCTTGTGGTGATGACTTCCAGATCTTGGGGAATAATAGTTGTTGAATTTTTGAAGTTATTGAATTGTTTTTTTATTAATGAGTTAAGTCTTCCGCATCGTTTTTGTTCATTATGTTTAAAATGTTGCATGTATTGATAATTCTTTTGTTTAGATGTATTTTTAACGAGTGCACGCGTTACAACTTGCCTTGTTGCTACTTGCCGGACAAAGGAGGTAGATAACAAGAAAAAAATTATCAACATAGATTTAGAATACAGTGTCTAATAGGCTAGTGTCAATTGGTGTGAAGTAACAACTAAGTCATACATCGATTATGATGCTTAATATAAGGTAAAGGTAAGGTTTAGTAAATCATACACACATAGCAGGACCAAGGTGCGGATTGAAATTTCCTAGTTGCCGGACTAAGGAATTACGGATACATAACTTACCACTTTTCCTGCAACATACTAGGAAATGATTGTTATGGCTTTAATTTCCGCATTATGAACTTGTGGCTAACACTAATTCCCTAGTTACTCTCATCACATGATAGATATCAAATATTCATACATGCTTCTTTTTTACTTAGAAATATTTAATTCCTTCTGTTATTTAAAACCCCCCTTTTATTACCTGTTTTCAAAAAGGACTTGATTAAATAAAAGTAATTGTAGCTTAAAGTTAAGTCTAAATCATTTAGCTAGTGGGATCAACTTCAACCTCATAGTTAGATTCTTTACTTGATAAGACCTTTTAACTTCTTTTGGTGAAGTAAATTTGACTGTATCAAATTTTGGTGCTGCTGCCGAGTAAAGTGGCTTTTACATTAACTTGAAGCACATCATCAAAGTTTAGTCACCAATTTCATAATTCTACTCTTTCACTTTGTTTTTGTCTCTCGCGGGTCTAGCTTTATTGTATGCCAAGTACAGAGAGTTGAGGAGAACCAATACCTCCACTTCATAAAGAAATAAATCGCACACTTCATAGTATGAATTTTCAAAACAACCCTGCTTATATCGAAGATGAGATCAACCCTGAATATCCTTTGCCGATTGATTCTTATAATAGAGTGGTTATTAATAACCGGGCGATGAAGATCCGAGGCGGCAAGCTCCTGCACCACGCCCTCAAGAGTAGTATATGGGAAATGTTAACATTAATGACTCTAATGGGCCACTTGTTCTACCTCCTTTACCACAGGGTGATACTTTTGTGTAAACTAGTAGTCTGATACACATACTCACAACTAGTGGTTTTTTTCGGGACTATCTTCTGAGGACCTACATGCTCACACCGCCAAAGTGAGGTCGGTGTTTTAGAATTGTGTGGGGAGTCGTAATTTGAGCATGGAATTCATTGGGTAAGAGTGTTCCCTCTCTCAATGACATGAGAGTAAGCTATATGGTTTACCGAGTTCACCTATAACTCAATGTATACTTGAAATCAATTGAGGGATGTGTTCTTAGCACGTTACTACCCAGTGTCTAAGATGTTAAACCACAAAGATAGTGTGAACAACTTTGTGGCACTATCGAGAGAATTAGTCAATAGTTCTTGGGATAGGTTCACCTCATTCTTAAAAAATGTCCCCAATCACTGCATCGATGATGACTCACTGAAAGAGACTTCTATCAGGGATAAGATGATAATAATAAAGCAGTATTGGATACGATAGCAGGTGGTTCTTATGGGGAGTGACCTAATGCTGAGTTCAATGTTAAGTTAGAGAAAATATCCCCAAATAATAAATCTTGGACCACTAGGAAGTCAGGTATTTGGAGAAACACTTCAGCAGTTCATTCCGCACCCAACCCAGCCACAGATGATATTCATGAAAAAATGGTACAAATGATAACTGAGCTTGGGCTGTTGTGAAAACACATCTCTAGGGATGCAAAAAAGTTAAATGCAGTGAACTACTTGTCTGAACCACCACCGCCGACTGATTAGTATTACTATAAGGACTCTTATGCCGTAAATGTGTAGATGGGGGGTTTTCGTCCAAACGCCCAAGGCTCCAATCAGGAGAATTGGCGCAAAGGTCAAGAATATCAAGGTCGGAACGGTGGTTATTACAACCAAGAGGGTCATTATGTCCGACATAGGAGTTACAACTGTGATAACAACTTCAACTGGACTAAATAAGGTAGTATAAATGATAGGAGTAGGCCCTATGTTCCACATCAAAATTGTGAAGTTACTTTTAGGGATTGTGGAGATAGTAAGGCGCGAGTTGAGGATATGTTGCAGAAAATTATGAGGAAGTTTGATGCTAGTGATGAGAAGACTAATGAGTTGAGGGGTGACTTAGCGAGTATTTGGAAAAAAGTTGATGCACATGCATTCGCGATCAAGCATCTTGAGTTGCGAATAGCCTAATTGTCTTGGACAGTGAAACCACGCCAATCGGGCACGCTTCTTAGAAATACTGTCCAAAATCAAAAAAATGATGGACCGTGTATCACAGTCAAAACTCGAGGTGGTAAGCAAACCATTGACCTACCGATGCCGTCTTATTTGAAAATGTGATAAAAGGTGATGATAAGTTAGTTGAGGTTAGTTGTGAGTTAGGAGACAAAACAGGGAAAGAAGTTGAGGTACACCAAAAGGTGACCCCCATGCCTATACCAATACCTTTATTCCCACATAGGTTAGATAAAAATACCGAGGATGTTAAATACCGACGTTTTATCACTATGCTGGAACAACTTTCCATTAATGTCCCTTTGATAGAAGATATTAAACAAATGCTCAGTTATGCCAAATTCAAGAAAGATATGGTCCCTATGAAAATATTGTTTAGTTTTGTGGAGGATTATAGAATGCAGCATTGTAGCGCTATTGCTAAACGATCTCTACAATAAAAGAAAGATGATCCCGGTGCCTTCACTATTCCATGTACAATCGTGTTATTACACTTTGCGAAAGCATTATGTGATCTTGGTGCAAGCATAAATCTCATGTCTCTCTCTATTTAAAATAAGTTGGGTTTGGGTGACCCAAAGCCCACTGCGATGCGGCTACCTATGGCTGATCGAACGGTGAAGATTCCTACTGGGATACTCCACAATGTGTTAGTAAAGGTGAAGTCATTCGTATTTTCCAACCAATTTCGTGATTCTATGATTTTGAGGTTAATTTTGAGGTTCCTTTTATTCTTTTGAGGCCATTCCTTGCTACAGGTAGAGCCTTGATTTATATGGAGAAAGGACAAACAAAATTTTGATGGAACAATGAAGAAGTGACGTTCTACATTTGTAGGTCCGTGAGGTAGAGTGGAGAGATCCATTCGGTATCTACCATATCTCATGGGATTGAAAAGTCATATCATATACAAATACAAAAGTGTCTGGGTGTAGAAGCACTAGCGGCAGTGATGATGAATTTTCATAGTGATTGCATTAAAGAGTATCGGTCATTGGTCGCGACACTTGATCAAGGTGATATTTGGTTTAAACAAAAGAAATTAGAGTTACATATGAAGCATTGCGAGTCTCCACCCGCGAAACCATCCATAGATGAGCCTCTAAAAGTAGAATTTAAGGCTCTACCACCTCATCTGAGGTATATATTATTGGGAAAAGCTGACACTTTGCAAGTAATTATTGCATCATATTTGAATATGCATCAAGTGGAGAGTTTGGTGGAGGTTTAAAAAATGTTCAAAAGATCTTTTGGGTATACTATTGCGGATATTATAAAATTCCTCCTAGTATTTGGTCACATAAATTCCAACTCATTCCCGATCATAGGCCAAGTATCGAGCACCCGAGACGTTTAAATCCACCTATGCAAGAGTTGGTGAAGAAGCAAAATTATTTAGTGGTTGTGATGCTAGAGTGATATATCCAATCGGCGATACTCCACAATGTGTTAGTAAAGGTGAAGTCATTCGTATTTTCCAACCGATTTCGTGATTCTATGATTTTGAGGTTAATTTTGAGGCTCCTTTTATTTTTATGAGGCCATTCCTTGCTACAGGTAGAGCCTTGATTTATATGGAGAAAGGACAAACAAAATTTCGATGGAACAATGAAGAAGTGACGTTCTACATTTGTAGGTTCGTGAGGTAGAGTGGAGAGATCCATTAGGTATCTACCATATCTTATGGGATTGAAAAGTCATATCATATACAAATACAAAAGTGTCTGGGTGTAGAAGCACTAGCGGCAGTGATCATAAATTTTCATAGTGATTGCATTAAAGAGTATCGATCATTGGTCGCGACACTTGATCAAGGTGATATTTGGTTTAAACAAAAGAAATTGGAGTTACATATGAAGCATTGTGAGTCTCCACCCGCGAAACCATCTATAGATGAGCCTCTAAAAGTAGAATTTAAGGCTCTACCACCTCATCTGAGGTATATATTATTGGGAAAAGGTGACACTTTGCAAGTAATTATTGCATCATATTTGAATATGCATCAAGTGGAGAGTTTGGTGGAGGTTTAAAAAATGTTCATAAGATCTTTTGGGTATACTATTGCAGATATTATTAAAATTCCTCCTAGTATTTGGTCACATAAATTCCAACTCATTCCCTATCATAGGACAAGTATCGAGCACCAGAGACGTTTAAATCCACCTATGCAAGAGTTGGTGAAGAAGAAAAATTATTTACTGGTTGTGATGCTAGAGTGATATATCCAATCGGCGATAGTAGTAGGGTGTGCCCTGTTCAATGTGTACCTATGAAAGGGGGAATGACTGTTGTCACCAATGAGAAAAAATGAACTTGTCCCGATGAGACAGGTGACTGGATGGACGGTGTGTATGGACTACCGGAAATTAAATGCATCGACCAAGAAGGATCATTTTTCAATGCCCTTCATGGATCAGATGTCTGATAGACTTGCAGGAAAGGGGTTGTACTGTTCTCTTTATGGTTATGCAGGTTATAATCAGATTTCTATTGAACCTAAAGATCAAGAGAAAATCACTTTTACCTATCCTCATGGAACCTTCGCGTTCAAGAGAATGTCATTTTGGTTATGTAATTCACCTGCCATGTTTCAGAGATGTATGATGTCAGTTTTCTCCGATATGGTGTTAGACACTATTGAGCTATTTATGGATGATTTTTTAGTGGTTGTTGACTCATTTGAGCAGTGGTTCAGTCATTTTCTAGGTGCTTAACAGGTGTGAATATTTTAACCTTGTGGTAAATTGGGAAAAATTTCACTTCATGGTGAAAGAAGGTATTGTATTGGGTCATTGCATTCAAGAGAAAGGTATAGTTGTTGATCGAGCTAATATTGAGGTGATATAGAGGCTTCATCCACCCATCTTTGTAAAAGGTGTGAGAAATTTTTTTTGGGCATGCAGGCTTTTAGCGGAGGTTCATGAAGGAATTTTAAAAGATTGCACATCGTTTGTGCAAGTTTCTTGAGAAAGAGTTTAAGTTCTATTTTGATGAATCTTTTCTCTAGGCTTTTGGTGAGTTGAAGGAAAAATTGGTGTCTGCACTTATCATCATTTTCTCTGGATTGGAGCACGAAATTGGAGGTTATGTGTGATGCGAGTGGGGTTTCTCTTGGTGCTGTATTGGGACAAAGAAGGGACAAAATCCTTCATCCAATTTAGTATGCTAGTAAATACCTAAATGAAGCCCAAAAAAACTACACCATGACTGAACAAGAGCTCTTTGCAATAGTTTTGGCTTTCGAGAAATTTCTCCCCTATTTGATTGATACGAGGGTTATAGTGCATACTGATAATTCTTCTTTCAGATATTTGATGGCAAAGAAGGATGTGAAACAGAGGTGGATTCGTTGGCTATTACGATTGCAAGAATTTAAATTTTAGGTGAAAGATATAAGAGGGACCAAAAATCAAGTTGTTCATGACTTTTCCCGATTAGAATATGAAGCAATGAGGAAATTAGGTGAAAAGGCTAAAATTGATGATACTTTCACTAATGAGCACGTACTGGCTACCTCCCAAGATCTGATTCCATGGTTTGCAGATTTTGCGAATTGTATGGCTAGTGACATTGGCCCACCGGACTTGTTCTTGCATCAAGGGAAAAAGGAAATGCATGATGTGAAAAGCTCTTTTGGGATAAGCCATACTTATATAGGAGCTTTTCCGATGGTCTTATTTGGCATTGTGTGCCGAAAGTTTAGATGTTGAGTGTTTTGGAGGCATGCCATTCTTTGCCTGTCGGTGGGCATCATAGTGGTATCCGGAATGCTCACAAGATCATGCAATGTGGCTACTATTGGCCAACCATCCACCAAGATTCTCATGAGTTCGCCAAGGCATGTGATAGATGCCAAAGAGATGGTGGCATTTCGAGAAAGTAAGAGATCCCTTTAATTCTAATTTTTGTGATTGAATTGTTTGAAGTGTGGGGTGTTGAATTCATGAAACTTTTTGTGAGTTCTCATGGGATAATGTACACTATTGTAGCACTCGATTATGTCAAAATGGGTAGAAGCTATTGCACATGCAAATAATGAAGGGAAAAGTTTCACCACGTTCTTTAAAAAGAATATTTTCAAGATATGGCAACCCAACTGGTATTATCACTGAAAGGGGATCCCACTTTTTCAACAAAGTGTTTAAGGGGTTACCGCGAAAATATAGGGTTCGCCATAATGTGGCAACTCTTTACCAACCTCAAACTAGTGGGCAAGTTGAGGTCTCAAACAGGGAGAGTAAGTAGATTGTGGAAAAAAATGGTGAATTCTAGTAGAACGGATTGGTCAAGGAGGCGTGATGATGCTCATTGGGCCTACCGGACAGTATACAAGACTCCCATAAGTATGTCCCAATAATAACTTGTTTATGGGAAGACTTGTCATTTATCTGTTGAATTAGAACATAAGGTCATATGGGCACGATGAAGTTGAAAAATGGATTGGAATGAGGCTGCGTAATAGAGGTTAAACGGGTTGAATGAGCTTGATGAATTTCGCTTGAAGTCAAATGGAAGTCCAGCACTCTACAAAGGAAATATGAAGAAATACCATTACCAAAAGATTTATAAGAGCAACTTTTTTATCGGGGATTTGATGCTTTTGTTCAATTCTAGGTTGCGCTTGTTTTCGGGCAAACTCAAATCCAAATGGACTGGTCCCTATTTGATCACCAACTATTCTCTCATTGTGCGGATGAGTTTAAGAGGAAGGGGGTTGTGATGTTCAAGGTGAACAGGATAATAATCAAAATCTATCTAGGGAATGCTGAAACGACCAATGAAGTGATCGAGGCATACCATATTGTTGAATTCATAGTAGTCAAAAGTTCTCCATCGTGTCGCGATGTTAAATCAAGCGCTGATTGGGAGGCAACCCAATATGTATCCTCTAGCCAACTATATGTTTTTCATGATTTTGTAGGCATAATTTTGTATTTTTGTTTTTATTACTTATGTCATGTCTGAATGTTACTTTAATTTTCTTTAGAAGTGTTGTCTAGAGCGTAGAGTAGGGCCATGTCCAGAAAGTGTCCACAAAACACAAAGATATTATTTTAATGAGTGTTAAATGTCTAGGGACCAAATCACAAGAAATTTACAGAAAATTTGTCTGGTGCACCCCTCGACAGACCGTTGTCCCTTGGAAGGACCATTGGTAGGATCTGTCGTGCCTATATATATTTTATAAGTTTTTTAAGTTAGGGAACTGTCGACAGAGGGGTAGATGGATCAACAACAGACTTATGGTTCATCGATTGGTAATAATCGATCCCTCAACCAGCAACCCGACCCGACCTATCCGGCTACATAATAAAAGTTTTTAAACTATATATCGATCCCTCAACCACCAACCCGACCCGACCCATCCGGCTACATTATAAAAAAATTTAAACTATTAAGCTACCCACCTCTTCACATAACCCCCATAACCATTTCCCCCGCTATTTCTTCTCATTTTACACAACTTACTCACCTATTAAATGCCATTCTATCATCATATTACCACACTTCCCCACATCTTCAAAAAGCAATTCTTTCCCTAAATCTTCCATATTGTTCAATCTCCTAGCCGGTCGGTGTTGTTGTTGGTGTTGCTGCTTGTCAAGTACCAGTTTTCATACTCCTTTCCTCCACTAAAGTTTCCAGGTATGTTCTTTTGATCTGCTAGATTAACTATAGTTAATCTTCATGTTAACATGATGTCTTACCTTCTGGGTCTCAAATTTGGGACCCCTTTGCATGTTAATAACATACAACTAAAGTCCTAAGTCCCTTAGAACACTAAAATTGAAAAGCGATAAGGGTGTTTCGTTCAAAATGTGTTGCGTTGGCATGTTGTGTTTCTGATGTAGTCTTTTGATTGGATGTAGAATTGACTGTTCAGACTATGATAATTGATGCCCTTGGAATGATGAAATGCTAGGCTAAATGTTTGGGAAACTTAAGCTCTCTAAGGATACGCTAAATTAATAGATTGGGGGAAAAAGATAGCTGCAAAATTCATCCCTGAAGGAAAAAATGAGACCCCATCGACGGACCATCGTTGGAGTCTGTTAACCCCAACATCCCTTTCTTAGTCTAAGTGACCGTTGATAGACCCCACTGATAGACCTTCGTCCCTTCGACGGTCCATCTTGTACAACCGTTGACGTTGTCATAATCTTTGTTTCTGATTTTCTAAAAACCTCTTCTAAGTGTCTGTAGACGGAGCTCACTGATGGACCCTTGTCCTTTTGAAGGTCCATCCTACACAACTGTCGGCGTTATAAGAATCTTTGTTTCTGATTCTCTAAAAAATATTCTAAGTGTCCCTCAACGGACCCAACTAATAAACTGTCATCCTTTGACGGTCCGTCCTGCATAACTGTCGACGCTGTCATAATCATTGATTATGATTTGCTAAAACTATTTTGTCTTATGATGCTGATAGTGCTATTTCTACTCTACCACCACAGAGTGATGTCCCTCTCCGCTTGATGATTATCCCAACCGGTTGTGTGTCAAGGGTTAATATCAAGTATATGTTGATGCCAAGGTGCCCAACGATAAGGGGTCATGATTCAGACCCTAACACTCGAGCGGCGGGTTAAATGGGAGACTTCCAACTATGTCGCTGATCCATTCAATATTCACCAGACATCTGTTGCAGTGGACTACTCAAAATGTGGGCCACTATAACAAAGTAATTATACGAGAGTTCTACGCCTCCTATATAGCGACTATCTGGTCTAAGTTTGATAGGTGGGCCAATCTAGCAAGACCTACACCTTTGGAGTTCGTCCGATTCCGCGGCAAGCGGGTTGATATTTCTTTGCCATCCATTCTCAGGTTTATCTTAGGCACATAATATGATGCCACCAGGACCCCTCTCACCGCTGAGTTTGACTATCGGTGGAAGTTAATCAAGGATGGCCGGTTCCAGCATAAGCCGGATGTGAGAGAGACCACCAAGCGGTGGATAGAACAGCACCTCTCCGTTGTAAGGCTGCTGATTAGGTTTTGGAAACCAAGGGGAGCATCAAGAAGGCTAACCTCACCTTCACAACCAAATTTTTTTGTCTACTTGTCCGAAACTGCCTTTCCCCACTACTGTTGATAAAATTGTCACTTGGGATCGTGTAGTGCTGATGGCTGCAATGGTTGCGGGGTTTGAGGTGGACTTCGCGTGGCTGTTGCAGGCGGTGATGCATGAGAGGTACATTAAGGCCACTACTACTTACCCCTTCACGTGCATGGTCTTTGAATTGTGCAGGTCTGCAGGAGTGACGGTGTGGCACATTGATGTGATCAAGATCCCACTCGGTACAGTGGATATTGTCCTAATTCTGGATGAAGCCAATGAGTTGACTCCCCACAAAGGGCCCCATCTACAGGTGCAGCGGCTCTGTGAGACCCTGACAACCACGGTAGAGCAAGCCTTATCGGCTAATCCGGCTACATCCGATCATACTGATACCACCCCGGTTTAGCCTATCCTAGGTGCTAGCACTACTCTTAGCTCCTCTCACTCGACTCTTTCTTCTATACTGGTCCTGCTTGCTAGGGTCCAGAAATTAGGGGGCCAAATGGCAACACTTCTGCATCACATCCAGCCTTAGATGTAGGGGTTCATTACAGAGGGGGATGAGCGGTTAGATAGGAAGATGACCAGGCATACTGAGCGGCAGATCAAGGAGTTCCACCAGTTCTTGGATGCATTTGCATTGCGGGTTCTAGCCTAGCTAGCCCCTACATTGGATGTGACTACTCTCCAGGCTGTTGTGGAGAGTATGAGAGCAGACTTAGATACCATATTGCAGGCTTGGGTGCCTTAGTCTGATGCCCCTTCTGTAGAGCATGTTGAGGACCCGGTGTTGGCTGCCCTGTTCTGCACCACAGCTGTGCCACTAAATCCCCCACGAGATCGTGCATAGAGGCACCGAGTTAGAGATGATCATGATTCTCGGTCATGGAAGAAAGAACGCAATGAGTTGAAGGCCGTGAGAAGAGCCTCATTGATTAATGTGGAGGCCCACCAGTTGAGGGTTCTAGAAGTGGATGTTGGGGCGTCTAGCGCGAGAGTTGTTAAGGTTGAGAGGAGCACTAATGATGGTTTATTTATTACTGAGGACACCACTGATGGTGTCCCTACTAAAAATGAGCGGGTTTTGGGAAATCAGACCCGTCAGTATGTTGATCGTCGGCGCTTTCCACCTCAGATTTGTTTCACCTATCACCCTACTTTATATACTTATATGCATTGGGGACAATGTCATTTCTTTTTGTTGGGAGTGGGGTAAATAGAAAGTGAGTGATAGGGTGATGTCTCAGTAGCCCTACTTACGATCCTCTATTGGGGTTTTGTTGCTATTTTCCTTTTCCACAAGAGACTGGCTATTTTATTACTAAACTGGGATTTGTGTATATTTTTACATCGTATGGAAATGGAATCTGAAACATGATTGATAAACAAAATGATATGTTGATTAAATGAAAATATTACATGTCTATGCATAGTAACTGATGAATGTGTCGCTCTAAGAATGACATAAGATAGACCACGACATGACCCTAAATAAAAAACTTGAACTAGCTGTGATAATCTGGTAGAGTAATGAGATGTAAAGTGAGTGTGATGAAAATTTAAATAGTCCACCAATGGTACTTAGCTAGAACAAGCCTATTTAGTCTTGCTAAAAGTAAGCTATGATGTATAATTAGGAAAGAATCAAAGACCATTGTTCAAGATACCTAGTTTTTAGCTTAGATAACAGATAACCGAATGAAATTAATCCCTTCTTGATCCAAATGATTTGAGCTTAAAATAGACCTTTATTTTTCACCCCAACTGATCTTTTTTGGGAACACTGTGTTGTCCTGGTCCCTCCCTCGACATTTGCGCATCATGTTAATAACAAAAGCATATGCTGAGGGTGGCTAATGCAGAAAAAAACCTTTGTCGTGGCCCTGACCCAAAATAGGGTATTGTGTGCCTTGACTCATGGCAAAACCATGAGTTGAGGGAGCCATTTTGAGGAATGCTTGGGAAAGTGGGGTTGAAAGAATAAAGAAAGAGAAAAAAAAAAAATTGACTCAAGAAAAGTTGAAAGTAAAGTGAATGTTTTTCTTTTAAAAAAACACTTACACAAAATGTGAAAGAAAGGAGAAAAGTAAGGAGAAATAATATATAAAAAAAATAAGTAATAGGTCAGAATAAAATGATGAAAAGGTAGGACGATTATCCGTTAAATCAAGGAGGGCTATAAGTCACTAAAATACATCCAAATATACCCTACCTGACCCTGAGTATAAGTTAAAATCTATGAAGTTCCTATCGTGATACTAAGAATCTATTATGGTGAACTTAAAGCAGTGAAAATAAGGGCAAGCCTATGAGAACATGTGTGAATGAGGTATGAAGTTCTTCTGAGAGCGAGTGTTGAAAAAATAATCCTTATACTCAAACTGAAATCATTGTGTGAAAAATGAGGATATTGATTTGAAGTAAGGACACTAGTGGCAATACCGTAAAATGGTACCTTAGTTATGGATCAAAGAGGATAGGTTTTGGTGTGTGGTGAGTCTGTTTCATGTTTAGATCCATATGTTCGAGCCTAATAGTGATATCATGCATAAAAAAATGACTGGGATTGATAGCCAGATGATTGCAAAAGATAAAATAAGGATACTCTTGTACAAAGGTTTTGTGGTGAGTCATAGTCTGTAGCTTGTGGACAAACAACAAATTTAAATTAAGAGTGTTGATGTACCGTGGTTTAACAGTACTTTCTATGCTTTTCCTTAAATTAAGTGTGTGTGTAAGCCCTTCTTGTAGTATTTTTAATGTATTTTTCCCTTTGTTTGTAGTAAAATTTTCCAACAGCAAAATATGAAAGAATTGTGCTGAAATTGCAGAAGTGATGACCTACGGATCCATCGACGATCCGTTAAATCCTCGATGGTCTGTAGGTGGGACCCGTTGTATGAAGAAAAATGCTACTGAAGAAATATTGGGAAATTCTGGCAAAGTGTGGGCCTACGGAAGCTATTGACGGACCGTCATTTTATCACGACCCAAATCGGGGACGCGACTGGCACCCACATTCACCTCCTATGTGAGCGAACCAACCAATCTAAACCTTAACATTTTAATACAATATCAACAAAAGTAATGCGGAAGACTTAAACTCATTAATAAAAACAATTCAAAACTATTATTATTATCCCCAAAATCTGGAAGTCATCATCACAACAACACATCTATCCTCAAATTACTAAACTAAGAATGTCTAATAAAACAAAATAATAGAAAGCTAGTCCATGCCGGAAGTCAAGGCATCAAGACTTGAAGAAGAAGATCCAATTCAAGCTAGACGCATTAGCTCACCCTGAATTTCTAAAAGTAGTGAAGACTGGCTAGATCTACTGTTGAGTTGGAGTTGACGGAACGTTTGCTGCATTCCACAAATAACAAAGAAGAAAACATAAAAGTAGGGGGTCAGTACAACCACAAGTACTGAGTAGATATCATCGGCCAACTCAAAATAGAAAACAGTATATATCAGTTAATATTATAAATCAACTATAAACTCAACATGTAGCATCAACAAGTACCATCAAGTTCATCCATGAGGGCTCAAGCCTCAATACCATACTCATTTGGGAATTAAGTTTGTTAGATTAAGTATATTTATCATCTTTCAAGATTCATTATCTTTCTTCCTCTTGTGTCGGTACTGACACTGTACTCCGAACCTCCACTATGTTCGGTACGTGACACTCCGATCCCCTAATTCTACGTGTCGGTTCGTGACACCCGATCCCCTTTTGTCGGTACGTGACACTCCGATCCCCTAATTCTACGTGTCGGTTCATGACACCCGTCCCACTAATGCTATGTGTCGGAACGTGACACTCCGATCCACTAATACTATGT
This sequence comes from Solanum peruvianum, assembly GCA_027705065.1. NCBI lineage: Eukaryota > Viridiplantae > Streptophyta > Magnoliopsida > Solanales > Solanaceae > Solanum > Solanum peruvianum. The sequence continues at coordinate 45,271,753 of JAKWJD010001759.1, forward strand.
GTCGGAACGTGACACTCCGATCCACTAATCTCATTCTATCAATTCATCAAGCCTTCTCTATACCAAGGCATCATCAATCCCATTACTTTAATTCATCAAGCCTTCTTTTATACCAAGGCATCATCATTAATAAGTAGATTAAAGTTTCTTTCAAGATTTGGGATTCAATAGTTTCATCATGCTTAATTTATCACAATCACATAATCATATTCATGCAAGCATACAATTAAGCATATCGACAGGTTTTACAATACTACCAATTCATATCATTCGCTATTAAGAGTCTACTATGAATAGCATGAAAACCATAACCTACCTCCACCGAAGAATTGGTGATCAAGCAAGAACTTCCAAAGCTTTGATATCCCTCTTCCTCGTTCGACTCTCTCTCCCAATCGATCAATCTCCCTCTCTCTTTTCTTTTGTTTTGTTTTATTCAAACCCTCTTTCCTTTACCCTAATTATCATATAATTAAGAATAAAAGAGGACAATAAAACCCACTAATTAACTTAAGGTTACCTCTTTTAACCCCCAAGTAATTAGACTTATTAATATTAACCCTCAATCTTTATAATTAAGGAAAGAATAGTCCAAAACGTCCCTTAAAACGTGTAAGAGAATCCATTCTGCCTGGGATTTGCGCAACCTGTGACGGCCCGTCGTGCCTGCGACGGTCCGTCACAAAGGTCGTCGCAACCTCCTGGAATCCAAGTGAACTGTGACGGTCCGTCACACCTGTGAACGGTCCGTCCTGCACTTCCTTCATGACGGTCAAAAACTCTTTTCCCGTACCAAATTCTCAAAAGTTGAAGTGTTTTGCAACGGGAGATCACGACGGTTCGTCGTGGATGTGACGGCACATCCTGCAGGTCCGTCACAATTTACAGAGAGTCGATTTTCAGTATCCAATTTCAGAATTCTAAGTATGCTGAAACGATGCACCCTCGACGGGCCGTCGTGCCTGTGACGGTCCGTCGCACTGCCCGTGGTCTTGGCCAGTTTTTCTAGAATTTAAATCTGCTGCTCAAAACGACTAAACAGGTCGTTACAATAGATACCAATTTACCCATCGTTCGTCCCCGAACGATCAAAAGAGGAAAGACAATGGTGAAAAGGAGTACCTGAATCTGTAAACAGATGTGGGCATTTTTCTTGCATATCTGCCTCCCTCTCCCAAGTAGCTTCTTCAACCGGTCGATTCTTCCATTGAACTATGATGGATGCAATCTCTCTCAACCTCAACTTGCGAACTTCTCTATCTAATATAGCAACCGGTTCCTCTTCATAAGTCAAGTTCTCATCAAGCAAAACTGAATCCCAACGGATGATGTAGTTTCCATCTCCCTGGGGGCAAGGCTAATTCATAAGCCACCTCCCCTATTCGCTTAAGCACTTCAAATGGTCCAATGTCCCTTGGACTTAGCTTACCCCTTTTTCCAAACCGCATCACCCCTTTCATGGGTGAAACCTTCAACAAGACTTGTTCACCTTCCATGAACTCCAAGTCTCTAACCTTTCGGTCTGCATACTCATTTTGCCTACTTTGAGCCGCCAAAAGCTTTTCTTGAATAGCTTTCACCTTTTCCATAGAATCTCTCAACAAATCAGTCCCCCAAGGTCTAACTTCAAAGGCATCAAACCAACCAATGGGAGATCTACACCTCCTCCCATACAATGCTTCAAATGGGGCCATATCAATACTGGAGTGATAGCTATTATTGTATGAAAACTCTGCCAAAGGTAAGAAGCTATCCCAATGGCCCACCAAACTCTATCACACATGCACGAAGCATATCTCCAACACTTGAATCGTTCGCTTAGATTGACCATCGGTTTGAGGATGAAATGCAGTACTAAGGTCCAACCTAGTACCTAATTCAGCATGTAATGTCCTCCAAAAACTTAGAAGTAAACTGCGTACCTCTATCTGATATGATGGAGAGTGGGACTCCATGCAACCGAACAATTTCTGTGATGTAGATTTTGGCTAAATTCTCTGCGTTGTAAGTCACCTTGACCGGAATGAAATGAGCGGACTTAGTTAACCTATCAACAATCACCCAAATAGAGTCATACTTACCCAAGGTCTTTGGAAGACCAACCACGAAGTCCATTGCGATTCTCTCCCATTTCCATTCTGGAATGGGCATTTTCTGAAGCGTTCCTCCGGCCTTTGGTGTTCATATTTACTTGTTGACAATTTGGACACTTGGCAATAAATTCAACATATCACGCTTCATTCTACTCCACCAAAAGTGTTGCTTTAGGTCACGATCATCTTGGTTGCACCCGGATGTATAGAATACCTTGAACTATGAGCCTCTGTCAGAACAGTGTTGATCAAATCATCGATGCGGGGTACACATACCCTCCCTTAATCCTCAAAACACCTTCCTCATCGATTGTTGCTTCTTTAGCCTCTCCTTGCAACACTTTATCTCGAATCCGGATCAATTTCTCATCGTCAAACTGCTTCCCCTTAATCTTGTCAAGGAAGGGGGATCTTGCCTCCACACAAGCTAACAATCCTCCCTTCTCATTTACTTCTAACCTCATGAGGTCATTAGCCAAAATCTGCACTTCTCTAGCCAATGGGCGTCTAGAAACTTGAAAATGAGCTAGACTTCCCATGCTTCCCGCCTTTCTACTCAAGGCATCTGCCACAACATTCGCCTTCCCCGGATGATACAAGATAGTGATGTCGTAGTCCTTCAATAGTTCCATCCATCTCCTTTGTCTCAAGTTCAAATCTTTCTGAGTAAAGACATACTGTAGACTACGATGATCCGTATAGACTTCACACTTAACCCCATATAGATAGTGCCTCCATTGCTTCAATGCAAATACTACCGCGGCCAATTCCAAGTCATGAGTTGGATAGTTACATTCATGGACTTTTAATTGCCTCGAGCATAAGCAATCACATTCTTCTCTTGCATTAGCACTGCACCCAACCCAGAATAGGATGCATCAAACAAACAATGAAGTTTTTACCCTCTACTGGCAAGTAGGAGGATAGGTGCGGTAGTCAACAAAGTCTTAAGCTTCTGAAAGCTTCCTCACATTCATCTGTCCACACAATGGAACATTTTGCTTCGTCAAGTTCGTCAATTGGGAACGAATAGAAGAGAATCCCTTGACGAATCGGCGGTAGTAGCTAGCTAGCCCCCAAAACTCTTATTTCTGACACATTAGTAGGTCTTACCCAATTCTTTACCGTCTCATCTTAGATGGATCCACCATCACTCCATCCTTAGAAACTACGTGCCCCAAGAAGGACACCGAATCTAGCCAAAACTCACACTTGGAGAATTCGCATAAAGCTTCTTCTTTCTCAACAACTCTAACACCATTCTCAAATGCTCCTCATGTTCCTTCTTACTCTTGGAGTATATCAGTATATCATCAATAAACACAATCACAAAGAGATCCAGATATGGTTTAAAAATCCCATTCATCAGGCTCATAAAAGCAGCAGGGGCATTCGTAAGACCAAAAGACATTACCACAAATTCGTAATGCCCATACCTAGTTCGAAAAGCAGTCTTTGGCACATCCGTTGCTCGTATTTTCAATTGGTGATAACCGGATCTCAAGTCAATTTAGAGAAGACACAAGCACCTTGTAACTGATCGAACAAGTAATCAATGCGAGGAATGGGGTACTTGTTCTTAATTTTTTTTTACCTTGTTCAACTGTCGGTAATCTATGCACATCCGGAAACTCCCATCCTTCTTCTTCACAAACAAACCGGAGCACCCCAAGGAGATGCACTGGTCTAATAAAGCCTTTGCTCAACAACTCTTGAAGTTGAGCCTTTAATTCTCTTAACTCCGCGGGAGCCATTCTATAAGGGGGTATAGAAATGGGGCGAGTACCGGGTTCGAGATCGATACAGAAGTCAATATCCCTATCTGGTGGCATACCAGGAAGATCTGCAGGGAACACATCAAAAAACTCACGGACTACCGAAACTGACTCAATCGAAGGTACTTGGGTAGTGTCATCCTTAAGGTGTGCCAAGAAAGCTAGACAACCCTTACTAACCATCTTCTGAGCACGAATAAAGGAGATAATACGCACCGGACTGGAAGTGTAGTTGCCCTCCCACACTAACGGATCTGCCCCAGGCTTGGCTAACGTCACCGTTTTAGCATTACTATCCAAAATTGCAAAGTTTGGAGAAAGCCAAGTCATACCCAGAATTACATCAAAGTCACCCATTTCTAATATAACCAAATCTACATAAGTGTTACTCCCCATAAAATTTACCAAACAAGACCTATATACCTTTTCAACTATCACAGACTCACCCACCGGAGTAGAAACACGAATAGGCATGTCAAGTAATTCACAATGTAATTTTAGACCATTAGCAAATGATGAAGATACATATGAAAATGTGGATCCAGGATCAAATAATACAGATGCCATGCAATCACAAACCGAAAGATTACCTGTGATAACAGCATCAGACGCCTCCGCTTCAAATCTCCCAGGGAAAGCTAAGCAATGGGCCTCATTATTTGTCTGTCCGTTGCCCCTACCATGTTGCGTAGTAGTGGCTCCGTTTTCCCATCACCTCTGCCGTTTTGGTGACCACCATTACCTCGACCACCACGTCCTCAGAAAAACGGCCTCTACCATGACCACCTCTACCTCTAGCTATTGGGGGTCTGTAACTCTGTTTTGGACAATTCCTCCTAATATGTACAATCTCCCCACATCATAGCCACTCTCTGGAGTCAGGCATAGGTCTCTCGGAGTAGTGTTGACCGTTCTGAGGTGGACCCCCAACTACAGTCTATAGTGAAGACTGTATTGGTCGAACTGAGTGACCTCCGGAGTTCTGTCCTCTAGAATAAGAACCATTAAACTCACCTCCCCTTCGAAACCTTTTTGATGTCGATGTCGTGGTGAAGTCATCTGGTTTCACTCCTTTCACCTCTATCACAAAGTCTACCACCTCTTGGAAGGATGTTGCCGTTGCCGCTATCTGTAAGGCTGAAATCCGCAATTCTGAACTCAACCCCTTCACAAAATGGCGGATCCGTTCTTGTGGACTGAAACAGAGTTGGGTGGCATATCTGGATAGTGCGCGAAATTTAGCCTCGTATGCATTAACCGTCATTCTACCTTGCTCTAGACTCAAGAACTCATCCCTCTTCCTATCCCTCAAAGTCCGGGGGATATACTTTTCCATGAACAAACTAGAGAATGATTCCCAAGTCATAGGTGGTACCTCTGTTGCTTGACACTCAACATGTGAACGCCACCACATTTTGGCGTTCCCTTGAAACTGATAGCTCACGAACTCGACACCAAACCTCTCTACTATACCCATCTTGTGTAGTAGCTCATGACAATCAACCAGAAAATCGTAGGCATCCTCTGATTCTGCACCCTTAAAGACTGGAGGTTTCAATTTCAAGAACTTACTGAAAGTTCATGTTGATCGTTTGTCATAATAGGCCCAGTAGTCAGACGTGGAAATGTGCCTATCTCCAATGTTGCATCCATGCGGGGGCCCTAGTAGCCGCATGTCATATCTCTGAAACCGGAGGTGTTGGTGCAGAAAAACACTGGAGGTGCCTGACCCTGATCAGACAACCCACTAAGATAAGCAAGTACATGGTTGATCATCTCTGGGGTAGGTTGGGGTGGCAATTCCTCATGTTGCACTTGTTCAGTCTCCCCTTCCTCACCCTCTCTTACCACATCCTCGGTCGGTGGAGGAGTCACTGCCCTAGTATCAGATGGGCTAGGGGCTCGTCCTCTCCCTCTAGAGGACGTCCTCCCACGACCTCTTCACGGCCTCGTGCCGTTGTTCTCCCTCGAGCCACAGCCCCAGTGGCTGGCTCAGTCGTTTCTTGTCTTTCCGTTGTTGCTGCTAGTGCAGTCGTTGCTCTAGTTCTAACCATCTGCGAAAAGAGTGAAGATGGTCAGATAACAAATTGTATCACCTAGATACCTATTGGACTCAAGTAGTAGCACGAAAGAAAGAATGAAAGAATGGAATTTTCCTAAAGTCTTATAGCCTCTCAAAGAGAAGTAAAGGCGTCCCCCTACCGTTCCTTAAGACTCTACTAGACTCGTTCTTGTGTGATGAGACCAATGAACCTAATGCTCTGATACCAAGTTTGTCACGACCCAAATCGGTGACGCGACTGGCACCCACATTCACCCTCCTATGCGAGCGAACCAACCAATCTAAACCTTATCATTTTAATACAATATCAACAAAAGTAATGCGGAAGACTTAAACTCATTAATTAAAACAATTCAAAACTATTATTATTATCCCCAAATCTAGAAGTCATCATCACAAGAACATCTATCCTCAAATTACTAAACTAAGAATGTCTAAGAAAACAAAATAATAGAAAGCTAGTCCATGCCGGAAGTCAAGGCATCAAGACTTGAAGAAGAAGATCCAATCCAAGCTAGACGCATTAGCTCACCCTGAATTTCCGAAAGTAGTGAAGACTGGCTAGATCTACTATTGAGTTGGAGTTGACGGAACGTTTGCTGCATTCCACAAATAACAAAGAAGAAAACATAAAAGTAGGGGGTCATTACAACCACAAGTACTGAGTAGATATCATCGGCCAACTCAAAATAGAAAACAATATATATCAGTTAATATTATAAATCAATAATAAACTCAACATGTAGCATCAACAAGTACCATCAAGTTCATCCATTAGGGCTCAAGCCTCAATACCATACTCATTTGGGAATTAAGTTTGTTAGATTGAGTATATTTATCATCTTTCAAGATTCATTATCTTTCTTCCTCTTGTGTCGGTACGTGACACTCCGATCCCCTACCACTATATGTCGGTACGTGACACTCTGATCCCCTAATTCTACGTGTCGGTTCGTGACACCCGATCCCCTATATGTGTCGGTACGTGACACTCTGATCCCCTAATTCTACGTGTCGGTTCGTGACACCCGTCCCACTAATGCTATGTGTCGGAACGTGACACTCCGATCCACTAATACTATGTGTCAGAACGTGACACTCCGATCCACTAATCTCATTCTATCAATTCATCAAGCCTTCTCTATACCAAGACATCATCAATCCCATTACTTTAATTCATCAAGCCTTCTTTTATACCAAGGCATCATCATTAATAAGTAGATTAAAGTTTCTTTCAAGATTTGGGATTCAATAGTTTCATCATGCTTAATTTATCACAATCACATAATCATATTCATGCAAGCATACAATTAAGCATATAGACAGGTTTTACAATACTACCAATACATATCATTCGCTATTAAGAGTCTACTACGAATAGCATGAAAACCATAACTTACCTCCACCGAAGAATTGGTGATCAAGCAAGAATTTCCAAAGCTTTGATATCCCTCTTCCTCGTTCGACTCTCTCTCCCAATCGATCAATCTCCCTCTCTCTTTTCTTTTGTTTTGTTTTATTCAAACCCTCTTTCCTTTACCCTAATTATCATATAATTAAGAATAAAAGAGGACAATAAAACCCACTAATTAACTTAAGGTTACCTCTTTTAACCCCCAAGTAATTAGACCTATTAATATTAACCCTCAATCTTTATAATTAAGGAAAGAATAGTCCAAAACGTCCCTTAAAACGTGTAAAGAAATCCCATTCTGCCTAGGATTTGCGCAACCTGTGACGGCCCGTCGTGCCTGCGACGGTCCGTCACACAGGTCGTCGCAACCTCCTGGAATCCAAATGAACTGTGACGGTCCGTCACACCTGTGACGGTCCGTCCTGCACTTCCGTCATGACGGTCAAAAACTCTTTTCTCGTACCAAATTCTCAAAAGTTGAAGTGTTTTGCAACGGGAGATCACGACGGTTCGTCGTGGATGTGACTGCACGTCCTGCAGGTCCGTCACAATTTACAGAGAGTCGATTTTCAGTATCCAATTTCAGAATTCTAAGTATGCCGAAACGATGCACCCTCGACGGGCCGTCGTGCCTGTGACGGTCCGTCGCAGTGCCCGTGGTCTTGGCCAGTTTTTCCAGAATTTAAATCTGCTGCTCAATACGACTAAATAGGTCATTACACATATCAACGACGGACCATCCAGTACATCTGTTATTGCAAACCGAGAGTAGTCCCACTACCGTTCTTGAAAAGATTCTATGTGTAGAGAAAAAGAAGCCATCAACGGACCTTCATGCACTCAAACGACCTTCATCGTGGTCCATCGATGGTAACAGTAAGTTGAAGAAGAAAGCAGCTAAAAAAGATTCCAAGTGTAGCACAACGGTGGACCTCGACGGTCCGTTGAGGCCTTGACGTTATGTTGGTCCGGTCTTGGACTCTGACACATTTTTGGGCTGAGTTTTCTTAAATAGATCTCCTTTTTATGTTAGGACATCTTTATTATAAGTACTGGTAAAAACCACATTTTTGAGGTTAGACTCTTCGTTATTTTTCTAATTTTTCATAATTGTTGTTGAACATTGGATTTTGGAAAATACATCATTTTTTTGGAATCTTTTATTGCATTAGTTTCTAAAATTCAAGTGATTTTTGGGTTTTTCTTCAATCTCATCAAAGTAAGTACATGAATTATTTTCTAATTAAAATGAATTGTATAATTACGAACATGTATAACTAAATCAATCACTATGATTTTAGGAACCATGGATAAATAACAAGGAAACTAGCTAAAATAACAAACCTAGAATGGTGTCTTGCAAGTATTGATATTATTTCATTTAGAAGTCATTTTAACAACTGCACGCGTTAAAACTCGCCTTGTTGCTATTTGAAAGACCAAGGAGGTAGATAATAATAAGAGAATAATCAACGTAGGTTTAGTATACACTATCTAATAGGCTAGTGTCGATTGGTGCGAAGTAACAACTAAGCCATATATTGATTATCATGCTTAAAATATGGTAAAGGTAAGGTTTAGTAAAGCATACACACGTAGCCGGATCACATTGCAGAGTTAAATTTCCTAGTTGACTTACCAAGGAACTAGGGATACATAACTCACCACTTTGCATGCAAGATAATAGGAAAGGACTTTTATAGCTAGAATTACCATGTTACGAACCTGTGGGGAATAGTTATGCCCTAACTACTCTCATCACTTGATAAATCTCAAATATTAATACTTGCATCTTGTTTACTTAGAAATATTTAATTCCTTTTGTTACTTAAAACCCTTCTTTTATTACATGTTTTCGGAAATGACTTGATTAATTAGAAGTAATTGTACGTTAATTTTATGTCTAAATAGTTTTCCTCGTGGGATTGACCCCAACCTCATAGTTGGGTTCTTAACACTATACAACCTCTTATACTTCTTTTCGAGAAGTAAATTTGTGCGTCTCATCTAGCTCGGTTCTTGACACTTCACTTCACATACTCTGTTCAATGCATGTTGAAAGAGTATTTTGGGCTTCTGTATTAGTAGGCCAAATGTTCATATCTTTAATAAAAGGCTCCACAACCTTTGTTGGAATTTTATCTAAATGGGTTGGCTCGCCCAAATATTTGATTTGGGATTCAGTTGACCTGGAGCAGTGGGCCCCCCTATGCAAGTACCATCACATCCAAAAGATCATTTTCCTATCTCCTTAGCCAAATTATGTTTGAATTCAACATCAGCTTGATGGCATCAACAACTTTTTTATATGGCTTATGGACCCCACAAAACTCCTTAAATGTATATCATTATCCTGAGGATCCTTTCTCGCTCTCCTTTGCCCTGAAACCTAGGAAGTCAACATTTGCTTTATAGAGTTAGCAACTTTATTCCTTTTCTTTTATAGCCTAGGAAAGACTTCTTCGCTTACAAGATCAACTACCTCAGATATGCAAATTCATGCTGGAGCTTCAACCCAAACAAAAGGGAAAAAAACAAATCACCATCTTGAATTTCAATTTCCCTGGAAATATTTTTAATGGGAGCTTTCACCTTTATTGGAGCCCATCGTAGATGGTTTTTTATCATGGTTTCTTCTATCGCAATCTACCCCCTACATTTGTCTCCTATCTCCTTCATAATATTTTCAGACCATAAATGGAGTGATAGACCAAGTACTTAAATCCAAAACCATTGAAAGGTGGTGTGGGTTGGATAAGCCTAGATGTCGGAGACCACCAGTCAAGCTCAAGTTCATTGCCCTGTCTCTTCCAATCATCAAGAAGAATGTATTGTGCATCTTTCCTCAAATTGAATTCCAACAAGAATTGAATGACATTCATGTAAAAAACATTAATATTGTGAAATCCTTTCCAATTTTATTTGATCCACCTTCTCACATCATTTCTTGTTGGGATCTCGTTGCGATCTATAAATCTTCCTACTAGGCATATCTGTAAAAGATATTTTCCATCGTGGTGTGAAGAAGCTGTTATAACGTCTTGTACCTTGGAAATAAATGGTTCTTGCACCAACCATCTTTTCTTTTACAGAGCATCCTTGTAGCTGCCTTCTCCTCTCTTTGAAGGATGAGTTATCTTTCGTACTGTTCGAGTACTATCTTTCATTAAAGATGTTCTATAAATGAAACTTTCAATTTGGATTACAAGTCCCAACCACCTCTCATTGTCTTTGGTTTTCTGCGATAACAATAATAGACCTCATTTGGCCATTGACCGTAATGATCGACAAAAAATGACCAAACTTGTTGAACTTCAAAGACAAAAAGATATTAGTTAAGACAACTCTGTATCTCAATGTCTCATACATTGTATCCCGGACTTCTGATGCGTCTCACAATCGTCGGTATAGAAAACCCAGAGCCCCTTTGCTCAAAGTCATCCTCCTAGGGTAGTTCCTAGAGTTTTCCACTTATTCAAACCATATGTCAGAAAATATTATAGTCTCTGTACTTTCAAAAGATTTCCTACCTAGTCTAAAGTAAATATGAATTTCAATTGTGAGAAAAAGGCTTTCAAAGAAAAGGAAGGATAGGGAAAGATTTAGGTGGTTGAGGACAACCGGAAAAGGGATCAGAGACCCTAAAGGGGTTTTTTAAAAGGAAGCACCGACAAAAATGCTGGGTGAATCTCTTTTTAAGTTATCTACTTGAAGTCTCTAACATAAATAAATTGTTTTAGAGGTAATCTACTTATTTGAGGTCAAACATTCACTACTTTTCGTTATTATTACTTTGTTACTCAAAACAAACTTATAGGGGGGGGAAATTAAATTTGAAACAAAAACAGAATAATATTATTGATCCTTTTATTATTTTTTCTTCATTAAATTGATGATGTGAACTTCCTTCTAGATGATTCATCAATGAAACACTATGACTATTTTATGTACGTCAAGTTGTTGCATTATGAAAGTACAAGTAGATCTAAATGTTATATTCTAGACTCATATTAAATAAAAATTTCGAACATTAAAAAACTAAAAATGAGTTCAGCCTGGATAACTCAATTGCTCAAAAATGTCTTACGACCTGGATGATAACAAATCTATGTTAATATACATATCTTCTATAGCTTATGATATTAATTTTATTTAGAGCATGTTTTTCTTTATATCCTTCAAATTAAGCTCACTGAGAGTAGTCCTAACTCACGCCAAAAATAATTGGAAGAGTTGAGTGAGCATAAAAAAAAAAGAATGGGCAAAAGTTTCGTTCAAGTGAGATCATATACATACCGATCCTAAAATAGTCTATACAATTAAAAGGAGACAACGAAACATAGAGGATAAACTTATATTAAAAGGGATAAAAATATAAGATATCCAGTGATGATAAAAAGTCATTTTAATCAGAAAAGTTCTCCAATATTAAGATAACATATATCATAAATTGACAAACACTTAAATCAACTTTCAATCCTTAAATCACTCATAATATCCAAAGATAAAATTAAGTGAAAACAGAACACGCACTTTCATTCTTTAATACGAAGGAATGACGTTGTGGATGAAAGCATTAGAGATTTGTAAGAGATCTTTTTATTGTATCTTTGACAATTTCAATAGAGAAAGCTTGCTTGAGCACTCAATTAACGTTTTCCATATAATTTGTAATAACAAATACATATACCAATACTTTGAAGAAACATAAACAACGTAGTTTAAAGCACATGCTAAAACATAAAAATTATTAACATAAGCATAAGTGAATTATTGTAAAAAAATATGGAAGTATCTGTAACATTTGAATGAAGCATAATATACAATGCCCCATAAAGAAAATTATTCTCCCCTAGTATCCAAATATTTAAAGAAATAGATCTTCTTAGGATAATAAAATTGTATTCACCGGTGTATTGATACAAAAATAGTGGTGTCGCATAGTCATTAATCAGGATCAAAGTACACAAATATTTATTTGTTTAGAAGAAGAAGAAATTCAAAACATTCGTTATTTTACAAGGAGAGGAAATTCCTCTCTTTATAGAAAACAAAGGGCATTGTGAACAAATTCTTGTTGTGTCTTATTAAGAATGTCACATTCATTGGGAAAGTTACAACCCTTCAATAAGGTTGCAACCTTTCATAAATTTCAAAACATTTCATGGAATTGCAACTTTAAATGAAAGTCAATACTCTTGATAAAATTCTCAACTTCTCATAAAAGGGGAATACTAGTTTTGGAAATAAAATAATTTAAAAGGAAATCCTTGTTTGTTGTGGCACCATGTAGGTGGGTCTGTCTTATCTTTGTGTGTGTGTGTGTGTGTGTATCTATCTATCTATCTATCTATCTATATATCTATCTATCTATCTATCTATCTATCTATCTATATATATATATATATATATATATATATATATATATATATATATATATATATATATATATATATATATATATACATATATATATATATATATATATATATAAATATATACTGAGAAAATCGAACGAAACAACTACTAAATAAAAAAAATTACCTCCTGTTGGATTGATTTAATTTATATAATAACCCACTATATCTAATTTATTTATTTGCTTGACAAAAAAAATCTAACCGAGCAAAGTTGTCATGACCAAACTCTCAACCAAAACTGAGACACAATGTTTGAACCATAAAATATCCCAAGCCAACCCTTTGTATAGAATATCTAAGAACTTCACATGAAAACTAAATTTGAAGCTATAAATAAATAACATAACTAAAATATATTTGAAAAATAAATCTATTACACTAAAATACTAATGTATTGAAGTCGCTAAACTATATGAGATGATTTGCTCGGAAAACCACTTGGGCTTCCTAAGAGATAACACAATTGAGGTGAATAACATTTACTAAATCATGGTTTAAGTCCTATGAATGCAACGAGGACCCGTTGATATACTCAAATTACACCTCCCTACAGAAGTATATGTGGTAGTAATCAAGTAGAGAACCCAACTAGTAGGTTTGGTCGATCCCACAAGGAAAATGGTTTAGACTTAACTTCAATGTACAATTATATTTATTTAGCCAAGGTTTTTCCGGAAACAAGTAGTTAAAGGGGGGTGGGGGTTGTGAAACATGTTTCTTAACACTTTTAAGAAGTGAAATTAAATTTTATAAAGTTGTTAGACTAACAATGGTATATATGTTCCGGTAGGTTCAAAACATCGTATTCCTAGCAATAGCAATTCGTTCCTAGTGTTTTGCCTGTAAAGTGGTACGTGATTTATCTCTATATCCTTGGTCCGACATCGTATCCCTAGCAATAGCACCTTGGTCAGGCTACATGTGTATAAGCTACTAACCCTTAGTTATTACGCCGCACCAATCGACACTAGCCTATTAGATAGTATCCCAATAAATCTATGTTGATAATTCTTTTCCTATTATAACCTCCTTGAACTGACAAGTAGTAACTAGACGGGTTTTCGTTGTCCACCTTTTAAAATACTTCTAAGTTAAAAGCTTTATTATTACATGCAAGAAGCTATTTGGGAATTGATTATTTGGTAGGTTTACTCTGTTAATTACCCATGGTTCCCACAACCCTAGTTGAGGATTTAGTTACACATGCAAGCAAGATCACAATTCATAATTTTTTAGGAAGAAATCATTAACTTACTTGAACAATAAGACTAAACCCAGAAAATCAACTTCAAATAGCAAGATGAATCTTCAAACTAAATCCGGAAATGGAAATATTACCAAAGTTTGTAAAACCCATTTCCAAATAAAACAAGAACAATATTAACAATCTCTAACCCAAAAAATGTGGTTTTAATCCCTATGTATAGAAAAAATTGTCCTAAATAAAAAGAAATAGAAAAAAGTAAAGATTGCCCAAAAATGAGACATTGATAGACAACCCCTACTGAGGAACATCGATGGAACGACGGTCCGTCACCTGCCTCTGTTATTCAGTACATCGAATATTTATCTCTCCTTCACATGGAACTTTCTCTGAATTAATCGACAGACCAATAACACGGTCCGTCGATGTCCTCCGTCGCTCCATCCTTCAAATTTCTTTAACTTTAGGTGCTAGAACTATATCTTATCAAATTAATAATCTGCCAATAAGGTTTGTCAATCCTTTACGTGGTTCCAAAATTGGTCCGATTTTCCTGTGTTTGTCCATTAGTGTGAATTGCAATCGACGTTCACCACCTACGGACCTTTGATTTAATGAAGGGACATCAATAGCCTTCCTTGGTCGTCTTTCTGGATTAATTTCAAGTTGCCTTCTTTGTTTTTATTGTGGACACCTTTTCTGAAAAAAAAAGCATAAAAATATACTAAAACTACTACAAAAAGTCTCTAGACACACACAACTCTTAAGAAAAATGCATCGAAAGAACCGTGAAACCATGATACATCAGCACCCTCAACTTAAATTTTTTGTTTGTCCCTAAGAGATACACTATGACTCAAAACCACATTTGTACAAAAGTATACTCTTTTGAGCTTTTGCAATAACATGGATATCAATCATAGATATTTTTTTGATTTAATGCATGCTTATGATCTCAGGTTTGATAAAGATAACTTATGTGGATCATACCATTGAGACCAAACCACTATGAAAACACTTCTACTGTTTTGCCTCTCACTAAGGGACCAACTTCAAGACATTGCAACTAGTGCCCTCACTTCAAAAAAATTTTCATTTTTCGGACAGTGATTTTAAGGTTGGGTAGAAGGATCTTTATTCAACAATCATACTTGTAAACAAGTTCATACATTGCTAGTACTCGTCGGCATAGGCTTGCCCTTATTTTATCTTCTTAGGTTCACCAAACTAGACTCTAGGATCATGCTAGGGCTCAGGGTCAAGTTTGGCACATTTGGGTATATTTTTAATGACTTTTTTCCCACCTTGAAATTTTCGCTAAGCTTTCTACCACATTTCATTGCCTTTTATGCCCTGCTTTCTTTGCTTTTCACATTGTCTTTGTCCCCTTCTTTTTTGTTATGACTCATTAATTTTAAAAACTTTTTCGAACTCTTTTCTTTGTTTTCTTTTATTAACATTTACAATGTAAGTGAGTCACATCTTTCACTCAGATTCTCTTTTCTTAAAAGCAATCAACTATTTTCGTACCTATTTTTGGGTTCTCACTCATAATAGTAACCCTCAACTCAAGGCTTTACCATGATTTGAGGTACACAATATCCGGGTGTTATGTAAGGGCCAAGAGTAGGTGATTATCTGCATTAGCCACGGTCACCATAGGTGTTTGGTGTATGTCGAGGTGGACATGTCCAAGGAGGGACCAGGTCCAAAACATTAATCCCTGGGAAGGTGAGTTGGTGAGAAAAAAATATGTCTATTATGGTCCAATATATTTGGATCAAAAGGGATAAAGCATATGTTTAGTTAGATTCATTTTAGGCTAGATTTTGCTAATTCGAACAAGGGCATACAATTTCTTCCTAGTATTCTAACATAACTTCACTTTGCAGGACAAACTGAGAAATTTCTAGCTAGTTACAAACTGCTGAACACTCCAAACTCATCGCACTCTCTTGACACCTCATTACACTATAAAATTTTTGGATTTCCGTGTTTAGGTGTTAGTTGAGGGTGATGCATCGGTTCCTATCTTTGCCATTCTTAGAGCCAACACATTTAAATTATTTTCACCTATTCATGCAAGTACTTTCTAGGACAAGATATCATTTCATTTAAACCATCATGCTTCATCCTTCATGTTTTTATACATTGTAAAAATAACGTGGTTCAAAGAAAATTAACCAGTCTAATGGGGAAAAAGAACACAGGCAAGAAAACTGCAAAAGAGGATTATGAGTTACGCTACTCAAACTTTACCCTAGTACTCAGTTTCCCTTTACTCATGCATAAAAACTTTAGTAAAGAGTGGTACGTGAAGAAAAGCTGAGGCGCATAGCGTCATCGATCTTTCATAAAGTGGGCGAGTTTGGTTTCTCGAAACGCAAACATAAGTGCTTGGTTAACCCTCAGTGGCCACCACATCAATATCTACACCATTAGTAGTGCTCATATCATCGGTCAACAATATGGAACTAGACGCCCCAACATCCATCTCTGGTGCCCTCATCTGATGGGCCTCCTCATCAATAAAAGAAGCTTTCCTTGCAGCCTCGAGGTCCGTCTTCTAATTCTTCCTCGCATGGGAATCATCTCTTATCTCAGTATTACGGCTAGAGCGGTGAATTTGGCATGAAAACGTGGCTTACACTGCAACTCAGTGGCTACTATTAACGAAGCGTCAAGCACCGTGTCCTCCTATCAAGGATAGCATCCACATCAACACTCAAACTAGCAACAGCCACTTGAAGAGTAGTAAGGTCAATGGTGGGGGCTGGTCGTGTTAGTACCCGCAACTCAAAAACATCAAGTTTGTAAAATTCAAGATGTGTTCTAGAGCCTAGCATAAGTGTCATAAGGTGTACACATTGTTTTATGGTCTATATTAATGAATATAAGTTATTTAGGAAGTCTAGAAATAAAAACATCCATGAACGTTCATGACGTCCGTAAAGTAGTTCAATCAGGTATAGTGTGACTTAGCCTATTTGACTAGCTTTTAGGAGTTGAAAAATGATGAAAATTGGTTGAAGGGTTTATAAAATTTATTTAAATAGATTCATGGTCAAAACGTCTGGTAGGACACCCCAAGGACAAACCAAGGTCGCTTGAGGAGGATCCTTAAAAGTTGAGTCAATCACTGCCTAGGCAGTGTGCACCCACATGAGGCAGTCGACGAAGCGTGTGTTGATCGACGTGTAGTTGATTCCATCCATAAAAAAATTAGAAAATACATTTAAGGGTCCCTTTTGAACACTCTCTAAACTCATCGACGGACATGCAGCACGAAAAAGGGGCCTGATCCGTCGATTGAGCCACGAGGCGTTGACAGGGTCTTGTATGTGAGGGTCCAATTTTGCTCCACATTTTTAACTCAGTCTTAACTAATTAATAAAGGATTTTTGTTGTTAGTTATGTATTAAGGTACGTCTAATTAACTTATTAACCTCCTATATAAATACCACAACCCCATTACACTAATAACAACTCACAAAACAAAACTCTCTTCTTTCTATCTTCTTTCTATTTTTATTGGAAGAAACCATTGAAGAGAAAGCAAAGGGAGGGTTTTCGGGTATTTAATTGTACAACTTCACCATCATTTAATAAACAAACATTGATGTATGGGATATAATTCACCTTATAGACCTCTTTCCTCAAAAGGTTCCTTCAAAGTATTTTCAAAAGTTGAGTTTTTAATGAATTGATTTTTATGATTTATTTCGGATATTATGAGTATATTAACAGGTATTAGAACTTAATTATGATATATACTAATTTTTTTCTATAGTTTATAGAAAATGACCATGAACCCTTAACCCTATGTTTGATCTTGATATGAATTAGGATGTATTGGTTCAATTGACTTTGTTATTGGATGAGTTACTATTAGATGTTGTTTTTAGACTAATAATGAATGAATTAGAGTTATTGAAGTCTTCATGCTAGTTCTTGAAAACATGATCTAGTTATAAAGTATGTTGTGAATTGACCTATGTATCTTGTCTTAGGCTATGATCTAGTATTGAATTTTGATGTAGTGATTCTTCTAGACTTGTTATCATGTTGGTTATTGACTTATGATAAAGTACACCCAAATTGGGTTGAATTTAGATGTTATGGTAAGACATTGTTGATGAACTATGAAGGAGACTTTGAATTTCTTATAATCTCTATCCTTTACTTCAAATTGAGGTTAATTATGATTAATTCATGATGTTTTATTGGAGTATGCCTTGTATTAGGATTTATAGGGTTGTACGATGATTAATTTAAATCTATTGATTATGATTGTGAGGTGTTGGCTTAAGATTTAAATGTTATAAGGTGGGTGAATAAATTATCAATGTGCCTTATCATGATATGAAGATATTAATGTGCTAATAGCACCTGTATGAATTGTAATGAAAGGATTTATACTCATGAAATTCTTATTGAGCTATTGATGGTTATGATTATACAAGTTTTAGAGCCTATGACCTTAACTAAGCTATGATTGATAATAAAGGCTTAAAGACATTTCGAAAAGGGACTCTAGCTTAGCACCGAGTGAACTAGAGTGAAGAGTGTCCTTAACCCCATAGGGAAGGTAAGATCACTAACTCACTCTTCAGATTGAAGACTACAATACATGTAAAATAAAGAGGGTCCCAACTATATCTCCTAATTCTTGAACTATGTTTCCCCGTTGGAATACAAGCTAGTTAATCCACGTAGTTGTTTTATTTCATGTTTTGGTACTACCTTAGCAAGTAGTCCACCTTCTTTCAAGGTAGGGTATTATGATATCGGATTCCATATTAGCTCATCTGTTCTATGTCTGTTCGAGCAAGATGTTCCTATCAAAAGGCTAAATGAACTTAAGGGTTAAACTCCAACTATGATAACCTAAGAGGTCTAGCTTAGTCTATATAGGGGTATGAGACTCCACCTAAGCATTGCACTGTTTAGCCTTGCGGGAAGTCTTAGGAGGATGGTATTATGTATTATCATGATTGTAATGCTATGTGACATGTATATGTTGAATTTGAACATTGTTGACTGTAGATGTTTATTAGTTTTACTTATGACTATGTGTTTGTTTATATTGTTTAAGTAAGATAATATGCACACCTAAATGCCATGTTATGATAAGTTGGATGTTAGTCATGATTCTTGTTGGGTTACTTTATTCAGTAAGGTTATGGAGCTTTACTTTGGCATAGCACTGGTTGACTTGATAGAGGTTCATGGGTACTTGAGTTTATTTGGTGATGTTGAAATGTACTCTTATTGATGCTTATTTCTATATGACTTGATGATAGATTTACTTAAATATGCATCTAATTATGTGATATAAATGGTTCTTGATGTTGTAGTTCTTGTGATGTACATGCCTATAGCTTAATGAACATGCATTATTGATTGGTATGGTCTTGTTGAATGTGCATAAAGATTTATAAATGAAAAGTGCATAGTTTATGAAATGAACCTCTTTCTTAGTATATTTTTATAGTTTGTGTGCATATGGTCTCATACTTAGTATAAGTGAGTACTAACCCCGTTTCTTTTTTTCCCCAACATTTAAGGTTCCGATCGTTGAAGTTCTTTGAAGATGACTTAAAAAAGGCTTGGATCTCTTATTCTTTCAAGTAGGGTAGGTCCTTAATTTACGAGGGCGATGCTACTATCTTCCTTATGTAGTTTCTTTTTAGTTAAATACTTCTACGGTTCTTTCTTTCCATTTAGTGTGAAACATTGTATGGCCCATGTGAGGCATTTTTAATTTGATATATGGGTGATGCCAAAGTTTTTACACTCTTTCTTGATGGTTATTATGAGATGAGACGACTTTCATGATTATTGTGTCTATTTTATATTTTATATACTTACGTGCAATAAAAGTAGAGGACGAAGTGATCTTACTATACGAAGGGTCTATGTATACTCAATATATATTTGTTATATGTATGTAGAGGTCTATGTCAACCTCCAAGTAGAAATAATCAAAAGTTTTAAATGTTTTGCAAAATTTGACCTATGAATGTAATGATGTAAACTAAGAGGCTAGTTTTAGTATTCAAAGATTACGTTGACGTGGGTTACTTCTAGGGGGTAAGCTCGGATGTGAAAAAGGCGCTTGTGAACAACCTCAATCATCTGCTCAGTCTTCTTGGCCACCCTCTTCTCTAATGTTTCCTATGAATCGACGATGGACTTTTTCATCAAAGGCTGCGTGTGGTGGAGAACTTTTTTACCTGCGCTAAAGGAATTAGTGCTGCAGATGGCGGTGTGCATTGGGATGAGATGGGGTCCCATCTAGCAGCATTAGTGGTGTCATCCGGGGTGGTGTATTCAGGCTCAGATGTAGCAGATCAGCCCATAGTGTTAACTCCACCTTCACTACCATATTCTCGTTCAATGGGGGACCGTCAATCCTGGGGACTCTTCGTTGCGCTGTTACGTTGACCTCATCCCTCATGAGACCTATATCGACTGTCCTCACAAGGTTACGTAGTGTGTCTCAATGCAAAATAGGTACCCCGGCGTCCTTACAAAGTTGGAAAATCAAAAAAGAAAAAGGGTAAGTAGTAGAGGTCTTGAAATCCCTCTCATGGGTCACCATGATCAGCATCATAGAAAAATATATGTCCAACCCCGTCACCAAGGATGATACGAACACTACCTTATCCGAAGTAAGAACATTAACTGCATTTGTTAGTGATAAATGTTGTCGGACTACAAACCAGAAGATCTTGGCCGTGAATGTGAAGGTGGCCTTCTTAGTCAACCCTAGGGGGTCTAACACCTAGTCATCCCTCTCACCATCGGTCGCCAAATGTTAGGCCAACCACCTCTTCATCGAATCTCTCTACTCTGTGGTCCTCTGAAAAATGCCAGTTTTCAACGTCTCCCACCTGTGGTCAAATTGTTGAGTAATAGGGGACCATTGTGTCTTAGTGGTGCGGACATTTTGGAACTGTGGGAGGGTGGCCTCCGAGATACTAACCCTGAAGTCAAAGACTAGAAAAAAGGTGAGTTGGTCCTTTTTGCAGGTCTTGCCCGCCTATCAATAAAGCCCCTAAGAGTAGCAACATATAAAGTGTAGAACTCCCTCACTTTCTCATCGTTGTAGGACCCCAAGCTCCACACCATTCACTTTAACTTATGCGAGTTGAATAATCTATACACCTGAGGGACTATATAAAACTCCTCGTAAGAACCCGACGCTCAACAGTGACCAACCGGGTTATCACCCCATTCTCATTCTACATTCTGGCATCTCTGTAGACCTAATACTGACCATCAACGCACCATTAATTAGGTTCCTTTACAACCGGTAAAGGAACATCTGCTCGGGGTGTAAGGGCAGACTCGTAGCTGGTAGCCTCATCAGATGAAGCATGGTGATGGTGTCCCTCTAGTTGAGAGGTCCCCTGAGAGATGGAACCAAAGGTAGTGAACTCATTCGACCCTCAAGAGTGGGCCTACCATAATGCGTAAGCTGATTTAGAGCCTGATGCTCCTTTAGATGAGACGCAACCTCGGAAGGTGAGTCGATCAGTGTGCGCTCCTCGTCAGACTGGAAAGATGTGACTATGCAACAACCTTTTTAGGGTTTCCCCCAGTGACTCCTGCAGCTGGTATTGGGGTTGCAGTACCCGGAAGAACGTATTACGGATCTTGATAATTGTAAGAATTAAAAACAACCCGATGTGTAGCAACGCGTACCTTAGATAGACGAAAATTTAAATTTTCCAGTGTAGGTGCCATTTATGGAGCTCAACTATGGACCGTAGTGAGGACCATGGTCCGCTGAGAAGGTCTGTCGATCTTGGACCGTAGACAATGGCCATGACCTACAAACCGTAGGTAGGACCACGGTCCATGGACAAGGTCCGTTGATATTGGTCTACATAAAACTCAAAGATCCAAAATGATTGTCAGGACCTACAGACGTAGGTATGACCATGGTCTGTGGAATAGGTCAATTTTTCATCATCCATAAACCCACTCTGTGAACCAAATTATGAAGGAATAGGATAGACCATAGATAGGATAATAATAAATGGACAAGGACTGTTTATCGTGGTTCACAGATGAAGGGAATGACCTATAAACCGTAGTAAGGACCATCGTCTTAGGACCAGGTCCGCCGGTCATTCCGATAGTAATTTACTTAAGCTTTTTTTTGTTCTTTTCCTATTTATTTTAACCCCTAATCGACGCCTTTTAGATCCTAAATTATTAGGTTATATTTAAGTCTAGAAACATAATTAAAACCCTCCTACGTCAAATCATTAATCGAAACATAGAAAATAAGAAGCAAGAAAGGAGAAGAAGGTCAAGAACTTTAGTTCAAGAACGCAAAAAAATTCAATCAGTTCCATCCCCGAAATCCAAAGATTTTTTTGTGGATTTCATCATCAGATATGTGAGATTTTACTAGTGGGTTCCTTTCACCTATTAGATCCCTAGTTTGAGTAAATTCTGGATTCTCTTATTGTGATTAAACGGAGGATTTCTAGAATTAGAGCATATCATCAAAAATTAGTTAGACATATATTGCAAATCATATTGTAAAGTTATTATTTATTTTATCAAATGAATTTCATAACCCTAGCTATTTATTTTGTTAGTTATTGAATGACACATGCTAGGTGAGATATTTCAGTAAATTCATATATACATGCCTCAGTTATAATGCATCATTATTAGATTAATTAATGCATTCTCAATTTGCATGTTTAGTTTTGAGCTATCCAGTATTTATAGAAATTCAGTAATAATATCGTAAGAACTTTATTCATTGGGAGTAGCATAATATCGAGTGGAATAGGGTTCAGCATACGTAATTAGTACCAGAACTACTAGCCAAGTAGGTTGTAAGTCCCCTCTGTGGGCATCAATTTAGTGGTCACGCTAGCATGCCTTCATACATATTTGCAGGTTATATTGGGTCCTCTCAATGGGCGTATACATCAGAATCAAAATTTAGCTTATTTTGTTTTATTATCAGTTATTAGTAGTTCAAACAGTTTAGTTAGACTCTCTTGCATTTACCATATTTATAGATCAGTTAGTATTCAGTATAGCGTTTTACAAAGTTGGTCCTTTAATCCGTTAGCTTAGAATTCAGAATATATCATGTTCAAATTATTATTTTTATTTTGTGCTCATTCAGTTATGTTTTATTTAAGCTTTATTGTGTCCTACATACTCAGTACCTTTATAGTACTTATGCATACGTGCACTACATATTCTTGTGATATAGGTTCAGGTCCTCAGCATCCATATCACGCTTAGATAGTTTTTTTTTATCTCCATTTCAATAGAATCAGTGGTGAGTCCTCATTTTCCAAGGACAAGAGTAATTAGTTCATTTCAGTCTTTTAGTTTCAGCTTTTGGTAGACTTAGTTGGGTCTGGTCCCTTCATATCTAGTCATGTAAAGGCTTATTTCAAACATAAATAGTTTCAGCTTATTATTGAGTTAATATTTCATTTTCATTAAACTTAAAAATTTCAAATATCTCAGTTATAGTACATGGGTATTCCCCATATTTTCACATTAAACTGTGATTTACCTTCCGCACCAGTTTATTATCTTTAGTATGCTCCTGATCATGCCAGCCGGGTTAGCTTGGGATCAATTGTTGTTTAAGGTCTCGTGTCTACCTCTCGAGGGTAGGTCGTGGCGTGAAAACTTGGCATCACAGTTATAGGTTTAAGTATCCTAGGATGTCTGTATATCAGGACTATGTAGGGTTCTTTTCATGTGTTTGAAGTGCACCGCACCTAATGAGAAAAATACTATGAAGTGTTTTAGGAAAATTTCACTTTCTTGATATTATTATAGTGCATTAGTATGATCTTCTTTATAATACATCATTATGCACTGAAGATCATGTCTACTCGTAGATCAGAGACAGGGAATGCTAATGCAGTTCCTCTACCAAATAAAGAGGTTCTAATAAAGAGTTTTAGAATGCCAATTCAACTTTTGCTCGGAGTAAGACATACCAGAACAATAAGTAGGTTCTAGTACTTACTAAAAAAATGATCGATTAGTGGCAACTAGAGTTTCTAATTTTTTTCGGATAAATCAGACTAAGTTTTTAGTGTCGCAAGTTGGTAAGGACCCACAAAAGTTCATTGATGAGGTCAAGAAAATATTTTGTGTGATGCAAGTAACATATAGTGATAGGTGAAATTGGTAAACTTCCAGCTTAAGGATGTAACTCACATATGGTTCACCTTGTGGAAAGACAACATAAACTACTTTGTCTTTAGTAACTAACTATAGCAATAAAATATAGTGTAAACCAGAAACTCTATCAGAACCTTTCCAAGTCTCTACTCCATTTTGTGACCTAGTTATAGCTAGACAGATGGACAAAAATTGACTTGTCATAGTCTCTCATAAAGTCACCTCTGTAGATCTTCTAGTGTTAGAAATGGTAGACATTGATATAATTTATGCATGGAATGGTTAAATTCCTGGTATGCCTCAGTCGATAATAGATTTAGGATTGTACACATTCAGTTTCCAGATAAGCAAATCTTATAGTGGAAAGGTAGTAGCTTAGTGCCTATGGATTAATTCAGTTTTTAACTTAAGGCGACAAAGATAATCTCCAAGGTTTATCCCTATCATCTAGTTCGTGTTAAGCATATCACCTTTGAAACCCAAACTCTTGAGTCAATTCCAGTATTTTATGAGTTTCTAATAGTGTTTCAAGGAGATATTAACATAGTCCCTCCCAAAAGGGAAATCAACTTTGGGATGGATCTCCTTCCAGATACCCAGCCTATTTCTATTCCTCCTTAAGAATGGCTCCAGCAGAGCTTAAGGAATTGAAAGAGATGTTGAAAGACCTTCAAGATAAGGGCCTCATCATACATAGTATTTTTCCATGGGGTGCACCAGTGTTGTAGGTAATGAAGAAAGATTGTTCTCTCAAAATGTCATTTACTATAAAAAGTTAAACAAGGTCACAATGAAGAGTAAGTATCTCATTCCCAGATTGCTGACTTGTTTTAAAAACGTCAGGGTACTAGTAACTTCTCAAAGATATACCTTAGTTAAGGTTATCATAAATGTATAGTCAGAGATAGTGACATTCCGAAAATTACCTTCAGAAATAAGTACGATCATTATTATATGTAGTAATGTTGTTTGGACTAACCAACGCTCCTACAACTTTAATGGATTTAATGAATAGAGTATACAAAATAGTACTTGGACTTGTTCATTATCGGTTTTTTGATGATATCCTTATTTACTCTAGGAATGTAGAAGAAAATGCGAGTGATCAGAAGTTGTTCTTAGACTCTCAAGGATTTCCAATTATTCTCTATGTGTAGCAAATATGAGTTCTTATTGTAATTCATTGCTTTCCTTGATCACATTGTATCTAGCTAAGGGATACGAGTGGATTTGCAGAAGATAGAAGCAGTGAAACAATGTCAGACCTACCTGTGCTACGAATATCATGTGTTTCTTAGGTCTAGCGGGTTATTAAAAAAGGTTTGTGAAAGGATTTTCATCCATAGCCTCACTATTAAATATGTTGACTCAAAAGATGATTCAGTTTCAATGGTCAGATGATTGTGAGAAAAGCTTTGCAGAATTAGAAACAAGATTGACTAGAAATCCTTTCCTGAGTGTACCAGTGGGTTCAAATGGTTATGTGATCCATTCTAATGCATCTAGAGTTTGTCTAGGTTGTGTGTTGATGCAGTGAGATAAGGTTATATTGTATGCTTCTAGAAAACTTAATGTGCATGATAAGAATTATCCAACTTATGACCTCGATGATGCAGTAGTGGTGTTTGCACTCACGATATAGAGATACAACTTGTATGGTGTTCATGTAGATGTTTTCACTGATCATAAGATCCTAGAGTATGTGTTCACCCAGAAAGAGTTGAATCTTCATCAGGGGATATGACTTGAGTTCCTTAATTATTAGGATATGAGTTTTCATTATCATCCTAGTAAGGCAAATGTTGTAGCAGATTCTCGAAGTAGATTATCTATGGGTAGTGAAGCCCATGTTGAGGAAAAAAGATAAGAGCTAGCGAAGGATGCTCAGAGGCTTTCTCACTAAGGGGTTCGCCTGATGAGCATATCAGATAATGGTGTAACAGTTCTGAATGGGGAAAAAGCTATTTTTGGTAGTGGATTTTAAGGAAAAGCAAGACAACGATCAAATATTGCTTGAACATGAGGGTGCACTCAACAATAAGAGAGTGGACGTTTTGTTCCAAGGGGAGATGGTGTACTTCTCTACCAAGGTAAATTGTGTGTTCCAGATTTGGGTGAGTTGAGAAAAGATATCCTTGCAGAAGACCATAACTCGTGATATTCTATTAATCTAGGTGACACTAAGATGTTACGTGATATGCGGGAAGTCTATTAAGAGAATAGTATGAAGACGGACATAACATATTTTGTGATTAAGTGCCCTAATTGCCTGTAAGTCAAGGTAGAACATCATAAACCAAGAGGTATGACTCAATAGATCGATATTCCTAATTTGAACTGGGATGTGATCAGTATGGATTTCATTACAGGGTTACGTCGTACTCTTAGATATCTGGATTTCATTTTGGTGATAGTCTATAAGATGACTAAGTCTTTTTACTTTTAGTGGTCAAGACTACAGCTTCGGTAGAAGGCTATGCCAATCATTACATTAGTGAAATTATGAGGTTACATGGGGTTCGTTTGTCTATCATCTTTGATATAGGTCCTCAGTTTACCTTGAATTTATTGAAGTCATTTTAGAAAGTCTTGGTACTTAAGTTTATCTCAGGACAACATTCAACATGTACACTGATGGACAGGAACATTGTACCATTCTGACCCTAGAGAATATGTTAAGAGATTGTGAGATCAATTTCAAGGGTAGTTGGAATGATCACCTTTACGTGATTCAGTTTCCTACAACAATAGCTACCATTCCATTATTCAAATGGCCTCTTATGAGTCTTTGTATGGGCGTAAATATAGATCTCTTGTTGGTTTGTTTGAAGTATCTGAAACAACTTTGATACGACCATATTCAGTCCTTTATGCTATGGATAAAGTGAAATCATTCGAGATAGACTTAATACAGGCCGAAGTAGTCAGAAATCTTATTTAGATGTAAGGAGAAGGAAACTAGATTTCCAAGTTGGTAATTTTATTTTCTTGAAACTGTCACTTATGATAGGGGTGATAAGATTTCGCAAGAAAGGGAAATAACTCCTAGATATGTAGGACCTTACAAGATCTTGAAAAATATTAGCAAGGTGGAATAAGAGTTAAAGTTGCCAGCAGACTTAGCAGCAGTGCATCCGATCATTCACATCTCGCTCTTAAAGAAGTGGGTGTGTGATCCAGCCTCTCTAGTGCCATTAGAGAGTGTGGTGGTGAAGTATAGTATTTCTTATGAGGATGTACCAGTTGATATTCTTGACCGTCAGGTTATAAGGTTGGGGACAAAAGAAGCCGTTGTAGTCAAGGTTTTGTGGAGGAGTCAGTCCATAGAGGGAGCTACTTTGGAACTAGAAGCAATCATGAAAGCAAAGTATCCTCAGCTCTTTCCGTTCGATTTCGATCAAGCTCGAGGTAATAGTTCCTCTTAAGTTTTGTCATTCATATGTAAATTCTACCTTAGAATCATGTTCCCTAAGTTTGTATTTGTATTTTTAGAATATTTTAATGTCACTACACCATTTTAGGTCGACGGCAACACTAAATCTTGACAACGCTTATAAAGTGTTGCCTAAAATACTTTTTTGGAACACTTTTAAAGTGTAGCCAATGATTTTGTCTTTTAGCTACATTAATTTTAGAACACTTCTAAAGTGTACTCTTTAATGGGAAAAACTACACTTTATTAGCGTTGTTAAATATGATATAATTGACAACACCTATTTATATATATGGCCACACTTCTAAAGTGTTTTAATTTTACAATTGAAAATACAACACATTATAAGTGTGGCCTTAAAATTTTCACTGAAATATTATATTCCCTCCAAACATTTTTAACTCTCCCTCCCATTTCTATTTGAAAAAATTATTAATAAAACATTAAAACTCTTTTCCCCAAATTGAAGAACACGGTCTGCATAGCCCCTCCTCAAGAAGCTCCTCCTCAGCAGCTGCCTCATTGCAGCGATCAAGTGAATCGTCGGATCTGGAGGAGGAGTGGACGAACTGAACTTCTTACATAAATTGAGATGACGAGTTAAGGCTTATTCCGCGTTAATAAAACTCTCACATCGCATCGTCTCATCCTTCACTTCTTCCGCACACAGCCCGCATATCCATTTTCTTTGATAACGCTCGCGGATCGTCTCTATGTAAGGCAGAGTACATTCCTCCATCAATCCACAACAATCGCATTTCGCGATATACACCAAGATCGTCGGTGCCGCTAGTTTTCCTCTCTCCGTAGTGAAGTGGTTGTTCCATCATATTCTCGTTGAATCATTCCCATATTGAGTTGTTCCTTCATATTCTCACAGAAACATCATCACATTGAAATGATTTTATTTAAATAGGGTTTATTAGTTACAAACTACTCTTGTTGATGCAGTTAGTAAAGGATGTGTCTTTCTAATGTAGCTATCAAGTTTACTTCATCAAGTAGAAGTGCACAAAGAGAAAGCTTTATCCCCTTCGAGATCACATCTTCAGAAAGGTAACACCATTAACATTTGTTCTGTTCATCCTCTGCATCTTATATACAATGAAATACTTGTTCTTCTAAATCAAGATAAGACGTTGAGAATAACCTTATCTATGAAAATCTAATATATTTGAACCATTCTACAAAAAGAACCTTGTAACTTTGATACTTGAGTGATTTACTTTAGTGAATTCTATCATGGAGCATGGACCGTCGTGGTCATGACAGGCCGTCGTGGTCATAACGGGCCGTCGTGGTCATGACGGGCCGTCGTGGTCATGACGGGCCATCGTGGTCATCCGTCGTGGTCATGACGGGACGTCGTAATCATCCATCGTGGTCTTGACGGGCCGTCGTGATCATCCGTCATGGTCATGACGGGCCGTCGCGGAATCCGTCGTCCCATACTTGAAAGTTTCTTCTACTACTTCTCTGATCTTCATGACGAACATGCAGGACGTACCGTCATGGCTACGACGGTCCGTCACGCTTTAATTTACAGATGAACAAGTTTCTTTTGGTAATTCTCTGATCTTCATGATGAACATGCAGGCCGGACCATCATGGCTACTACGGCCCGTCACGCTTTCCGTTAAAGCTGAAACTTCAAATTGATTAATGGTTAAATTTCTTAATTTTGTGTTCTTTCTTTATGGAAAAGATTTATTTACTAGAGGAATGTATATTCAAGCAGTTAACGTTGTTTGCGTTAGTTTGCGTGCATCATGGTTATTTTATAACACCAAATATTTTATATCGTTTCTTATGAAGTTTGAACCCTAATGCAATATCTTATTTGTGTAAGGAAATGGAGGTGGTCAAATTTGAAGTGGATGATGAAGAGTTTTTGAACTATTGTAAAAGTTTCAATACATATTTGATTTATTTTGTACAATTTAGAATATTGATCTATAAGTATGGGTATGTACACAACACATACTATCATTTGGTTGTACATGAAATATTTCTCGAAGTTTTATTTGTAATATATAGCTTCAATTTAATGATTAATTAGTTCATTTTGTGTTTTAGGTCACTTGTATGTATGTAAATATTATTATAATATTTGTGCTACATGTAGGCTTATAAATGTTGAAGTTACACTTTGTAAGTGTTGCTCTAGGTAGATAAAAAGTTACACTTTGAAAGTGTTGCAATAGATGACCAATAAAAGGCAACACTTTTTAAGTGTGACGAATAAATCTTAAAAGACAACACTTTTAAGTGTAGCTAAAGATGGCAACATTTAAAAAGTGTTGCCTAATGTCAAAGGTTACGGTTCTTTTGGGAAGCCCCTAAAAAGTGTTGCTGAATGTCCAAAAGTGTAGCCTTTTATCAAAGGCCATACTTTTTGCCAGTTTAGGCTACACTTACATGGTGTTGCTGTAGGCCGAAAATGGTGTAGTGTGTTTTTGGAATGAAGCACAGTCAGAAATTTAGTTCTCAGTTTTAGTGGTAAGGATTGCAGCTCAATTCTTCAAATTCTTAGTCTTCCTTAGAGGATGAATTTAATCAAGGTATAGAAAATGTAACAACCCATACCCTAGATAGAATAAAATTTAGATTTTCAAGAAGTGTAGGTGCCATCTACAGAGGCCACCTATGGAACGTTTTGAGGACCACCGTCCATGGACTAGGTTTGTTGATCTTGGTTCACATACCATGTTAAGGTCCTACGGACCATTGATAGGACCACCATTCGTGGGCGTGGTCCGTCAATTTTGGTCCATAGAAAATTCAAATTTCCCAAACGAAGGGTAGGACCTACAAACAGTAGGTGTGACCACGGTCCATGGACCATCTCCGTTGATCATGGTCTATAAACCCATTTTCTGAACCAAGCGATGAAGGAATAGGATAGACCATATATAGGACAATGGTTCATGGACCTGAACCGTAGATATTGGTCCACTGACGAAATCTAGGACCTACGGACCATAGTTAGGACCATAGTCCATGGACTAGATCAGTCGTTCACTTCAACAAGAATTAATTTAGGGTTTTTTTGGTCTTTTCCTAATTTTTTAAACATCTAAGATACTTTATATAAATCCTTAATTATGAGGTTTTAGTAATTTTAATCCTATAAACCTAACTATAACTTACCTAAGTCAAATTATTAATCAAAACATAGAAAATTAGAAGCAAGAAATTAGAAAAAGGTCAAGAACAATAGTTCAAGAACGCCACAAGGTTCTATAAGTTCCAGCCCCTAAATCCAAAGATTTATCTATGGATTTCATCAGCAGGTATATGGGATTTTTCTATTGGGTTTCTTTCACCGATTAGATGCCTAGTATTCAATCATCTCTTGATTCTCGTATCATGATTAAACCTAGGGTTTAAAGAAATACAACAGATAATCAGAAATTAGTTAAATATATATTCCAAATCATATTGTAAAGTTATTATTATGTTTATCGAAGGAATTTCAGGAACATAGATAGGTATTTCTTTAGTTCTTGAATTACACATGTTAGGGTTCAGCGTACCCAATTAGTCCGTGAACTACTAGACGAGTAGGTTGCAAGTGTAACACTCCGAAAATTCAAGGCCTAGCATAGAGCATAAAATGAGTTTTTAAAGGTTTAAATACTTTTTTATGGCCTAAAATAATGATTTGAAGTCATTCGAGATGTTTTAGAACCAAGATGTCAAAGGACGTCCATGATGTTTAGAAACAAGCCTAATTTAACTAGTTGTCATTGCTATGTTTGGGGATGGTTATGAAGGGTCAAATTAACTATAAAAATTGTAAAAATAGTTTGGTTACGTAGAGTGTAATATAGAGGTTCTAAACGTACAATAACAACGCCCGAATGAACACCCGAAGGGTCATAGAGGAGGACCTTAACATGGGTGGGCATACTGCAAAATGAGCCTGCGAAAGTCAAGAATCAGTGCACTACTATGTCCTATCCTCCATCAATGGCTGACCTCGTGTCCTCCTTCGGTGGAGGACGCGACGATCCGTTTGAGTAATGACGAGAATCATTGCACTACTTAAGTTAGGTGTGCAACTGTAAATTCACTCCACTTCAAAAATATACTTCGGGGGGTTCCTAAAGGGTTTTTGGGGTATCTCATACATTTTTAAAAACCTTTTAACACGTAGAATAATTCATTCTTCAAAAGTAAAACAAAAAATATCCTAAGAAATTCTCTAGAACTCCATTGAAGCAAAAACTCAAGGAAGGGCTTGGATTGGACATTAGAGTAGTGATTCTTCAACAAATTAGTGTATTAGAATAAATAAGTTGTGGTTTTTGATATTTGAAACATTATTCTTCACGGATCCAATCTTCATAGTTGTTTTCAAAGAGTTCTATAAAGATGATTTTTCTAAAATGAAATCTATCATTGGATTGTTGCATTAAAGATTTTAAAGCATTGATTATTTATTGAATTGTTGTTAAATACATTTTTTTAACTCAATTAACCTATGAACCTATCTAATTGATGAACCTAGTTTTTGACTACTTTATGGGTTAAGTGATATTGATCTAATTCTTGTGAATTCTAGTGTAGTTTTCTATGGGATATTGAATGATGTAATAATTGTATTCAATTGATGTCTAATTGGTTTTATATCTATAAATCTACATTGAACTTAGCTAGATTCATTGAGTAACATTATAATTGCATTGAATTATTTATTATGGCCATTGATAAGGGTTGTATGGTATTGAATTACATGATTTAGACATGGATTGGTGGCAGTCTACCGTAATTCTCTTTTTTTATTTTAATAAGACTTGGATTGTATTGTGATTGGAATGGTCCACTTATGGTGGCGGTGCTATGTTCTTTACTTTCAATTGATGTGGCCTTATCGACGTTATTTTATATATTATGATGATCATGGTCTTGTCATCAAACTACTTGAAGCATTATGATGATTTGTATAGTCTATTTATGTTGAATATGAGCATACATATCTACATGTGGTTAAGTGAGAATATGTGTTCTATTGATGATAGGTAACCATGTTAGACAATTATTGTCTTACGTGTGTAGTTTTAGTGTTGATGCATGATTATTCCTAATTGACTATATAAGTGCATGAGGTTATATGAATGATGTTATACTAATATACAGGATTACATAAATATGATAAGGGTCATACCTAAGTGTTATAAAGAAAGATATGCTATATGTGATAAAGTAGAGTATTTTGTGTCTTGTTTTAGTAGACCTGTGTCCTTTTCTTTTACATGTATAAATATATATGATTAAGAGATGTCTTGACTAGGCTAGCTTATTGCACCATTTTCATGTATTAATGAATGATATGGGAGACCTTAAATGATGCATGTACATGGAACTATGAACCTAGTTGTAAGATTATGTTATAAACTTGGAGTGAGAGCTGTAATGGTATCCTTGTTGTACATAATGATGGAAATAGGGATTATCTGGAACAACATCATATACTCATTAGGAAAGTCATGATGAGCTATCTTAGTCGCCGTTGAAAGGTAGCCTTAGTGGACCTCTTTTGTAGGGTTAACGTGATTGGGTTATGAATTAGAAAGGAACCTCTTCATGTGATCCTTTAATATAAATTACTCCATTAGAACGAAGTCTAGAACCGAGTGAGTATGTTATAGGGAAGATCTCTACTTGACACATATACTAGAGTACAATGTATCTCTAGACCTTCATATTCACTAACAATGTGCCTAAATGGGATGTGTGCTAGTACTACTATTGGAAAGTAGAACACCCTCATCGGAGTAGGTTAGAAATTCGGATTCCATATCTACCTATCATGGTGTATGTTGGTTATTGCTTATTCACATCATATGGGATACCTACTAGCATTAGGGAAGTTCTATGAAGTTTATGTGGTGGTATGAGACGCTATCTAGAAATTGCAAAATAGGCTTTTAAGGTGTTAGTTATAGTCTCTACGTCCTGTCCAGGACTATTACGTGAATGTCCTTATATGATAAATGAGTCTTAAATGAACTAATTAATGTAATGACTTAAGTTAATAAACCATGTTAATGAATAAGTACTTATCAAGAGTAGTAAAGGATTGTCTAGTTAAGGTGTGAAGGGGGCACATGAATGGATACTTCGTATATTACCTAGAAAAGTCTTAAGAATGAATCTAGTTATGGAAGATGGTTGATTATGTGGACATGATCTTAGAATTAGGTAGTCTTAAGGATTATTTAGGTAATCTTTAAGAGGTCAATGATGGACATTATATTCTTGATTTAATTAAGTAAGTCTTTTAATAACCTTTGGTAGGAGAATGTCATATCATCTATATGTTATTGTATTAAGTGAGAATGATTCTATCTTAGGTAATCATAATGACCTCTTAAGTGTGTGTTAAAGGATTGTATGGGCGGTCGCTTCACAACTCACTCAAGTGAGACTTAGGATCACCTTTGGTAGGACGATCTCATGTTCATGTGGTTGGTATATTCTAAGTTTGTATATCTAATTATAGGTGGTCTTAAGGAGCATTTAGGTTTGCCTATAGAGAGTGCATGGGAGGTCTCTCTTTATTTTACGTAAGTGAATCTTAGGATAAATTTTAGTGAGGGAATCACATGCTATAAAGTGTCTATGGTGAAGCTATGAAACATCACAATACAGGGAAGGAACTTCATTGTAACAGTTATATAGGTCATTGTAACATTTGTTATAAAAGTTTTAAATTTCATAGGTCAATTATTATGTGTTTCTAAGGTCTTATATTTTATTCTTATGATTATTGTATAATGTTTTAATAAAAAATAGCATGTTTCTAATAAATGTCCATATTCATGACTTTACGCATTATGCCATATTTAGTACAATTGTTTGTACTAACTACATACATTTTGTTATATCTAAAGGTGTAGGTGGAAGGTGAGAGAGATCGTGAAGAAATGTTGGATTCTATAGTCGTTCAAGAAAAGTTGAAGTATGTCCTCATTTTACTAGCTTGGATTCTAGAGTCGTTCAAGCAAAGTTAAAGTATGTCCTCATTTGACTCGAGGGCATACATATGTCTTTTATTTCAAATATTTGTAATAGATCAAGTATTTCTTATATTCGTATTGTATGGGCCATGTCCCAAGTATTCTTGAGTCTAAGAATGTCATATGTTTAGACTTAGTATTTATATGATCTTATATGAAAATATGTTTTAAGATGTTTGTGTGAAAAGTTTCAATACAACAGTACTTTTCATACTTGTATATGCGATGAATGTTACGGAAAGGGCTTGTACAAGACCTCTGAGAGGTCAACAACGTGTGCCGCACTTTGAGAGTGTCATATCTTATAGGGTGTACTCTCGTGATGCAAAAATCCTGGTATAAGAGCATAGTTTTATGAAAGTGGTCTTTGGAATGAAAAAGTCTCATAAAGCAACATCTAGTAGAGTGTTGACTATCCGTGTGACTCGCGACACATCTATGGGCGAGAGGCTATAGGACTATAGAGTTTCACTTTCTTCATCAATCTTTTGTAGTGCCTTTAGAGTTAAGGTTGTAAGTGTCTATTCCTAATCTTTTCTCTTGTGTTTATAAGAGATAAATACAAGAAGGATGACTGCTAAAAGGTTGGAAGAAGGAAGGGTAGAAGTGAAAGTTTCTTCTCAAGTTGAGAAAGTTCCTCAAGGTGCTCTAGGTGATCAAATCCTTATTGGAGGTCAAGGTAATGAGGTTCCAGTTCTTCCCGGGACATGACTAATGGTGAGATTAGAGAGTCTTTACTTGCTTTAGCCCGACCATTGACTACCCATGCCAATATTTGTATGGAACCTAGAATGAATGTTGTGGAGAGCACTATGACATCCAGATTGACAAATCTTATGAGGATGAATCCCCTCTTATCTTTATTGGCTCTAAGGTTGGAGAGGATCCCAAAAAGGTTATTGATGAGGTGTATAAGATAGTGCATGGTATGGGAGTGACTTCTAGGGATAAAGCAGAGTTTGTTTCGTATCAATTGATAGATGTGGCCAAGTGTGGTACTCACAATGAAAAGGGAATAGCCCAGTTGAGTCTTTTCCTATAATGTGGGAAGAGTTTAAGGAAGCTTTTCTATGAAAGTAGTTTCCCCGTGATAGGAGGGAAGTTAAGGTTGAAGAGTTCATTAATCTCAAGCAACGCATCATGAGTGTGGAAGAGTATTCTTTTAAGTTCACTATGTTGTCTAAATATGCTCTTTCCTTGGTTTCTATTTCTAGAAGTGAGATGAGTAGGTTTGTAACGGGTGTTGACGACCTTTTGAGAGAAGAATGTCGTATGTCCATGCTACATGATGATATGACCTTAGCTAGAGTTATGGTGCATGCTAAATCCATAGAGTTGTCCAAACATAAGAGGATGTCTAGAAATTTTAAGAGGAGTGGACTAAGTGAGAAAGATCCACCAAGGTTCAAGCAGAGGGATAAAAGTTAAGATGGACCTAGTGCTCCTAACGTCAAACTTGAGAAAGGAGGTGGTTCTCTAGATTGCAAGTCTACTTGTGCTAACTGTTGAAAAAAACATTATGGGAAGTGTTTAGCCAGTACTTGTTGTTTCTTTGGTTGTGGTAAAGATAATCATAAGGTGAGAGATTCTCCTACCATTTTGGCTAGAGGAAAAGAGGGTAAGAAAGTTGCTCTTAATGTTCAAAAAGATGTTGCTCCAAATAAGAGGAATTTTTAAGCACTCTAGCCTAGAGGATCAAACCTGAATGATAATGATGATGATATTTGTAAGTTCTTGTATTTCTTTAGTGTTATGAGTTACTTATTAGTAGGGGAGTGTGGTGAGTAATGATGTTTTGATTGATTGTCTCAAATCTTCTATTCAACTCAAGATTTACAGTATAATTTCCTAGAAGTATGTTGCATGTTGCATTGTGTTTGAGGGTCCCGTTGAAATTAAATTTCATTTATTCCTTGCATTGTGAACTTAATGAAGTTATGATTATGTTGTAAGATGTGTTTATGTTATTTTACCCTGCATATTAGCATGTTTCCATCATGAATTGCCTAAAAGTTATATTTTTGAAAAACTTTCCATATTTCACTGTAGGTTTGGCAGTTTACTGTAATATTTTTCAAAATTGAACTAGTTCGTTCTTTTGTCAAAAATTATTGCAATTTGGTTAGAACTGATGTATATGAGCATGATAATGAATATTAAATGATTTTTTGTTATTTTTAATGAAAGATGTGAGTTTAATGACATAATGAGTTGTACATTTGTTATTATCTTCTTCTTGTGTTGTGATTCTTTTAATTATGTAAAATGATATTTGTATTGTATAATATGTTTTATGGCATATTCATGAGTTTATAATTGAATAACTATTTTTGGAAATGTTCTGTGAGTGGCAAAGTGTCATTAGAGGACAAATATTGTTTAAGAGGGGGAGATTATATCACCCCTCAAATGACTTAGGTAACCTTACAGCCTAACATTGTTATAATGAATATATAAGGTCCTAAATTTTTCTATAATGTGGTATTGAGGCATTGTCTTAAGTTTTAGGTGTTTTGAACTAAAACGTCAAGGGACGACTAAGACGTTCAACGGCTAAGTCACATATGTGCCTCATGTGTTGCTATGTGCTTATACATGTGTTTCATGAGTATATAAGGTCGTTATATAAGTTATTATAGTTTTTATAGGTAGTGTGTCAAGTTTCATGATGTTTAAAGGTAAAAGGTCAAGGAATGTCCATGACGTTCGAAAGGTGTGGCTTGAAACAACCTTGTTTGTCTTCTCACGTTTCATCGAGTTTTATGAGTTTGTTTTGGATGAAATTAATGTGGAAGGTCCTAAAATTGAATACAAAATATTCTTTTTGGAAACTTCCGGGACACCATAACCAAGGACCATCCAAAGGTCCTTGAGGAAGGACCCAAGTTAGTGGCCAAAACTACCCAAGGCAGTCCCACCTACTGATGGAAATCGACGTCTCATGGCCTTGTCGACACCCCGTAGGTGGACAACATCGATGATTACATATAGTACGCAGATAATATTCCATTATCCAATGTATGAACCCATCAACAAAGGACATGACGGTCAGCTTGTGGACTGACCCCTCGTCGATGGCCAGTCGTCTGTGAGCCTAGTTCCTGCGCAGGTTTACTGTTATGTTAGGGATGAAGTTGTAAATTAAATAAACTTCGATATAAGACTGTGGGATCTTCCTAAAGGTTGGTTTGTATATTTTAATAATTCTTATAAGCCTTTAACACAAAGAAGAATTCATTCTTCAAAATCAAAACACAAAATATCCTAAAAAATTCTCTAGAACTCCATTGTAGCAAAAAATTAAGGAAGGGCTTGGTTGACTATTTGAGTTGTAATAATTAAAATAATAGTGGATTAGAACCAATAAGGCATGGTTTTTTATGATTGACACTATATTCATCAAGGAGACAATATTCAAAGTGGTTTTCAAAGAGTTCGATAAAGATGAGTTTTCTAAATTGAAATCTACCCATTGGTTTTTGCATTAAAGGTTTTAAGCATTGATTATTGATTTAATTGTTGTTGATTTGTTAATTTTAACTCAATTAACCTATTAACCCATATAAATTATGAACCCTATTTTTTGACTTCTTTATTTGTCAAGTTATATTTGATCGAATGCTTATGAATTCTAATGTAGTTTTCAATGGGCTATTGGATGATGTAATAATTGTATTGAAATGATGTCTAATTGTTTTTATATTGATAAATATACATTGAAATGACCTAGATCCATTATGTATTGTTATAATTGCATTGAATTATTGATTGTGGCCATGAGTAGGGGTCTAATAGTATTGAATTGGATTATTTAAACATGGATTGAAATAGAGAGAATGGATTGGTGGTAACACTGCCCTAATTCTCTCTATTTTATGTTTATTAGATTATATGTATTGTGATTGTTATGGTCCACTTATGGTGGCGGTGCTACGTGCTTACATGCAATTGATGTGGCCTCGTCAGCGTTATTTTATAAATTATGATGATCATGGCCTTGTCAGAAAAATAGTTGAAGTATTATGATGTTTAGTGTATTTGATTTATGTGGAATATGAGAATACCTATATACATTTGGGTAAGTGAACGTATGTGTTCTATTGATGTTAGGTGATCATGTTAGACAATGACTATGTCTTATTTATGTAGTCTTAGGGGTTATGATTGCTTATTTGAAATTCATTGCATGAGTGTATGATGGTAATATTAAAGATGTTTTATATTAATGTATAGGATGACATAAAGATTATGAAGGTCATTCCTAAGTTCTTCAAAGAATGATATGCTATTTTTGATAAAGTAAAGTATTTTGTGCCTTGTTTTGCTTGACTTGTCTCTCTTAATTTATACATGCATAAATGATATGTGAGTATAGGATGTCTTGACTAGGAAAGCATAGTGCACCCTTTTCAGGTAAGAATGAACGATATTTGAGACATTAAATTATGTTAAGAAGGTCATGTACATAAAACAATAAACCTAGTGGTAAAGTTATGTTACGAACTATGAGTGGAGAGATTTAATTGTATCCTTATTCTAATGATTGATGGACTTAGGGATGATTGAATGGACGGTATCATATACTCCATAGGAAAGTCATGATGAGTTATCTTAGTCTCCATTGAAAGGTATCCCTAGTAGACCTCTTTGGTAGGGTGAATGTGATTAGGTTATGAATTAGATAAGGAATCTCTTACTGTGATCCTTTAATGTCAATTACTCCATGAGAACGAATGCTATCACCGAGTGAGTATGTTATGGGGAGTACCTCTACTAGAGACTGAGACTAGAGTATAATCTATCACTATTTATCAATAAAACTATAGTACATAAAACCCTTCATGTTTCTAAACCATGTGCATACATGGGATGTGTCCTAAATCTACCACTGGCAAGTAGAACACCCTCATAGGAGTAGGTTAGAACTACGGATTCCATGTCAAGCTATCATGTTTACGTCGGTGATTGTATATTCTAATCATATGGATACCTACTATCATTAGAAAAGTTCGATGAAGTTTAAATGTTGTTATCAGACTCTACCTACTTAATGCACAATAGGCTTTGAAGGTGTTACTTAGAGTTCCTAAGTCTTGTCCAAGACCATTACTTGAATGTACTTATATGATAAAAAGTCTTTAATGATTTAATTAATGTAATGAATTAAGTTAAGAAATCATGTTAAATGAATAAGTAGTTATCTAGAGTAGTTAAGGGTTGTCTAGTTAAGGTATGAAGGGGGCATAGGAATGGTGACTTCATATCTTACCTCGATTAGTCTTAAGAATTACTCTAGATAGGGAAGATGGTTTATTATGTGGTGATTATCTAAGCCTTAGGTAGTCTTAAGGATTTTTTAGGTAATCTTGAAGAGGAGGTCAATCATGGACTTTATCTTTTTAATTTCATTAAGTAAGTCTTTGGATAATATTTGGGAGGATAATTGAATATCACCTATATGTTATTGTATTAAGTGAGAATGATTCTATCTTAGGTAGTCTATAGGTTCTACGAAGTGTGTGTGAAGGGATTGTATGGGTTGTCGCTTCATAATTTACTCAAGTGAGACTTAGAATCACCTTTTGTAGGAGGATCTCAAGTGCATGTGTTTTCTGTATTGTAAGTGTGTATATCTCATTATAGTTGGTGTGAAGGATCATTTAGTTGTGCCTACAGAGTGTGTATAGGTGGTATCAATTTATCTTACTTAAGTGAGTTATAGGATTGATTTTTGTGAGTCCATCACATGCCATAAATTTTCTATAGTGAAGCTTAAACAATTCACTGTACAGCTAAGGAACATTACTGTAAAAGTGATATAGGTCACTATATGATTTCTTATAAGCGTTTTAAATTGCTTAAGTAAATTATTATGTTTTTCTAAAGTGTTGTATGTTATATCTTATGATTCATATATGTTGTTTTAATAAAAAAAATAACATGTTTCTAATAAAAGTTCGTTTTCATTAATTTATACATTATGTTATACTAGGTACAAGTGTTTGTAATAATTCCATACATTTTGTTATATGTTAAGGTGTAGGTGAGAAGGATCGTGAAGGAAATCTTTGATTCTAGAGTCATTCAAGCAAAGTTAAAGTATTTCGTCACTTGACTTTAGGGAATATACATGTCATTTTTTAAAAGTATTGTAATAAACTAAGTATTTTTTATATAGGTATTGCATGGGCAGTGTCCAAAGTATTCCTGAGTCTAAGAATGGCACATGTTGACACTTAGTGTTTCTATGATTTTATATGAAAATATATTTTAAGATATTTGTGTGATTATTTTAAATTGCGCACTATTTTTTATACTTTTTTATGCAATGAATGATACAGAAAGCGCTTGTACAAGACCTCCGAGACGTAATGTACCTGTATCACACTCCGAGAGTGCCATATCTTCTAGGGTGTGCTCTCAAGATGTGACCATGGGATTTTCCGATTCTGTTGAGTTTTCTTCCAAACCTCAAATTCATGATAAATTGTGATTTTGTATGACTTATTGAGTATATATTGTTGATTAATTGAGGCAATTTCATGTTAAGAACGTTCCCCTCCCCAATTTCTCAAATGTTGGATCCTAGTCATGAATTGATGGGAATTGAAGAATGGATTGATCATTAGTTTTGTTTTATCGGTTCTAATTCATGTATTGATTGACTTAGGTAAGGTATTGCTAGGATTGAATAAAGTTCTTGATGAATTCATGAAGAACCATAATTACCCTCACCCTATATTATTAATTGATGTTAATTGGGATAATGATGACGCAATTAACCTAGTTCTTTTGTTAATTACTATTGATTGATGTTACTACACCGATTGTTGGATGTAATTGGTTGGTAGATGGTAAGACCACGATTATGGCTATTGAATGAGACTAGTAAGTATTTTTGATCCTAACCTTTACTTCAATTATGATGGCTTGTGAATGATGATGTAGTTCAATTGATGCATGACTAGTGATTAGACTAAGTAGGTGTTTGTATGATGTTTAATTGAATGT
This sequence comes from Solanum peruvianum, assembly GCA_027705065.1. Taxonomy (NCBI): domain Eukaryota; kingdom Viridiplantae; phylum Streptophyta; class Magnoliopsida; order Solanales; family Solanaceae; genus Solanum; species Solanum peruvianum. Next base: position 45,313,378 of record JAKWJD010001759.1, read on the forward strand.
ATCGCCTATGTTATTGTGAGATATTGATTAATATGAAATGATAAGAGGTTGGTTACGAAGTACCTATGTGCCTAATTATGACATGATTATGTTATGCTAATCTCACATATGAGGGTTTACATGAATGAATATTCTCATGCAATTCCTAATGAGATAAGGAAATTGACTATACAAGGTATTAGACCCTATCACCTAAAATAAAATTTTTATTAATAAAGAAAGACAATTCAAAGGGATTCTAGCTTAGCACCGAGTGAAATTGTAGATGAGAGGTGACAACTTCCGAAGGAATGAAGGTAGGGTTCACCATAATCCTCACGGGGTGGATAGCCTTAGAGTACAAAAAGTTCATGGAGTGATGTTTCCATGACAGCCCCCAAGATCCATAAACTATGTTACAACTATATGAATAATAGCTAGTGATCCACCTAGATGCTATGTTCATGTTTGGTACTACTTTGACGCTAGACAGCCTTCCATCTGCGCAAGGTTTTACAACACCGGATTCCACACTTAGCTCTTGTGGTCTATGTCATATAGGGAAAGTGTTCCCAAAATTAAAATGAAATAATAGACTACACACTAACTAGGGTAACTTGAGAGAGAAGTTTCACATAGCCTAGGTAGAGGTATGGGACTCTACATATGCCTTGCAGTAGTTTGCATTGAGGAATTCCTTAGTAGTTGTTATTGTGTTCTAATAATGTATATGCTATGAATATGATGACTTTACATGTTGATAATGCTATATCTTGTTATTTTCACTTATGAACTTGCTATTGGTCTATATTGCTAAATGTGATGATTACTACTATTGATGTTATGTTGTATTGAGTTGGACGTCAATTATTATCGTTTGTTTGGTTTACTCGATTGAGTAACATTATGGGGATTTAATTGGGGATTCCACTTGTAGATTAAAATGTGGGTTATGAGTAAGGGTCTTGCCTATATTACAATGCACTCTTCTATGCGTTGACTTGACTATAACTTGATGATGTTGGTCTTTTACTGTACATGGGTTTACTTATGGATTATGTGAGTATTGGCTTATATGAGTTCTGACTGTGCATTAGGGTTTTCAAAGTATTTAGCATGGTTTTGACCAAATATCCCTTTAAGCATGATTTCAATTGTTTTATGTCCATATGCTCAAACTTAGTACAAGTGTGTACTAACCCATTTTCATGTTAACTAAAAATTGTAGGTTCCTGTAGTTGAGCTTAGTTGAAAGCCATTGAAGACTACTTTGATATACCATAAGTGTTTAGTAGGTCCTCAACATCCGAGGATGATGCCACTAACTTGCCATTTGTATTGTTTAGTCTTAAAGATGTTTTAGTTCATTGTATTTCTATCTTAACTTTCTATATGCCTATTTGAGGCCTTTATTGTAATGAAGTATGGGTCAAATCAAAGATGTCATATTCGACTTCTTAGGTTCGACCCATACTTCATTACAATAAAGGCCTTATATAGGAATATACAAAGTCAAGAAAGAACTCTATGTATGCGTGTGCAAGAAAAGAAGAAGACTAAGTAATTCATATACAAATGGTCTATGTATACTGGATATATATACTATGTTTACGTAAAGTTCTATGTAAACCTCAATGTAGAACTAGTAAAAGGTTTTAAATCTCCGCTAAGTTTGACCTATGAATGTAATGATATAAGCTAATAGGCTAGTGTTAGTTCTCAAAGAGGACGCCAACACCGATTACGTCTAGGGGGTACTCCCTAGATGTGACAAGCTTTGTATCAGAGCATGAGGTTGAGTATCTTTAAGATTGATGTATCATTAAACCACATCAATGTAGGTTCTTATTCATAATTTTGAAGCGCGCCACACTTATAAGTGAGAAGGTATATGATGCTTAGGAAATCCTCTTTTTTGTTGAAACTCCAATGTCATGCCTCTAGACTTTACTTTATGTGTGCTTTCACCTAAACAATGCATTTTTGATATAGGTATGAACTATCAAAGAAACGCTACACGTAGACTTTATGAAGAGATTGCTAATGCGAAAGTTCCTCCCCGTGGTAATCAAGATCCTCCACTTGAGAAAGTAGATAATGATGATCAAGCTATGACTAATCCTTTAGCCATGATGGACGATTATATAAGGGCAGCATTTCTCAAAATGGCACACACCATTACTACTTAATAACCAGTCTTCACTACTCAAGCTCAAGCCATGACAACCTAAACTAATCAGGACGTGGTACCACAAGGAAACCAACATGTTAGCATCATGGCCTCCCATTTAAGGGATTTAACAAGGATGAATCCCACTACTTTCTATGGGTCCGAAGTTAAGGAAGACCCCCAAGAATTCATTGATGAAACCTAAAAGTTCCTCAATGCTACGGGGTTGACTACTAATGAAAAGACCGAGTTAGCTACTTACCAACTCAAGGACATGCCCAAACTTGGTACATCCAATGGAGAGACAATTGGCCTTCGAGTGATGGTCCGGTTATATGGGAGATTTTAAAGAAGGCTTTTTTGATTGGTTCTTTCCTAGGGAAAACAGAGAAGCTAAGATGGAAGAATTCATCAACATTCATCAAGGATGTATGAGTTTAGTTTAATTATCTTTGAAATTCACTTAATTGTCAATGTATGCTCCTTTTTTGGCTTTCGATCCGAGAGATGTAATGAGTCGCTTTGTGATGGAAGTGCGTGATGATTTGGAAGAAGAATGTTGTTTGCCTATGATACACGATATATGAAAATTTCTCGTCTCATGGCACATGCTAAAAAATTGGAAGAGATTAGAGTGAGGAGGAAGAGTAAGGAAATAAATAGGGTCAAGCCATTTGATAGTGGTTCTTCAAAGGGTAGGCTTGATATTCAAGACAAGCCTAGATGAAAAGAGGTTTTCTAATGATGTTCCTTACAACTGTAAGGCTCCTGATGATAGGGTGTCTAAAATTAAGACTACAAATGGAAGGGGTAGTAATTTACTAACCAAGAAGCCAACTTGTGGAATTTTTGGTAAGAATCATTACGGTGATTGCCTCATTGGGAAGGATAATTGCTTTAGTTTTGGTAAGAGTGGGCATAGGGTAATGATTTCCCAAACATGAAGGGTCAAGAAAAAGGTAGTGGGAAATCTCAAGCAAGTGGCTTGAATGTGGATGGACCAAAAAGAATCACTTTTACGCTCTCTGCTTTAGGGGTGAGCAAGAAAGTTCTCCTGACGTTGTGACCGATATGTTACAAGTCTTCTCTATTGAAATATATGTTTTACTTTATTTGGGTGCTACCCTATCTTTTTTTACTCCTTTTATCTTTCACAAATTTTATGTATTACCTGATATCTTAAATGAACCTTTTATGGTATCTACCTAGGTGGGTAAGTCGATTGTTGCGAAAGGGGTGCATAGAAATTATCATATAATGTTGCTTAATAGAGTTATTTATGTATAACTAGTAGAACTTATATGATTGATTTTAATTTCATTTTTGGTATGGATTGGTTGCATGCTTGCTTTGCCTCTATAGATTATACTATGAGGGTGGTGAAGTTTAACTTTCCAAATGAGCCCATATTAGAGTGGAAAGTGGGCAAACTCTATTTCTAAAGGTTGTGTCATCTATTGTTTAAAAGCATGTAAAATGATCTATAAAGGGTGTTTATACCATATAGTAAGATTCCAAGATTTAGACTCTGAATTTATCCTATTGAGTCGGTCCCCGTAGTAAGGGAATTTCAAAAGGTATTTACTAATGATCTTCCCGATATTCCTACCGAACGGGAGATGAATTTTTGTATTGACTTTCTACCGGAAACAAATACCATTTGAATTTCCTCCTTATCATATGTCTCCGTCCGAATTGAAAGAGTTGAAGGGTTAAGTCATGGATTTACTAGACAATAGTTTCATCCAAGATATGATAAATATGAGTTTAGGGTGATGTCATTTAGGTCAACAAATGCTCCGGCGACATTTATGGACATTATGGATATGGTGTTATGAAGTTACCTAGATTCATTTGTCATTGTGTTTATTAACGAATTCTTGGTATATTAGAAAAATGAGGGTTAGCATGTAGACCCTTTAAGAATGCTTTTGCAAGTCCTAAAGGAACATCAATTATTTTCAAAGCATAGAAAATGTGAGCTTTGGTTGAGGTCATCGGCGTCTCTTAGGCATATCATCTCTAGTGAGGTAGTAGAGGTTGATTTGAGAAAGACTGAAGCGGTCAAAAATTGGCCTTGACCATTGGTTCCAACTGGGATTAGAAGTGTCATGGGTCTTGGGGGTTATTATAGAAGGTTTGTTGATGGGTTTGCATCGATTGGATCTCCTTTGACTACCTTGAAACAAAAGAACATGAATTTGTAATGGTAAGAGGCTTGTGAAAATGCCTTCCATATTAAGGAATAGGCTTACCTCCGCTACATTGTTTACCTTAACGGAGGGAAATGCTGGTTTTGTTATAAATTATGATGCATCTCGAGTGGGGTTGGGATTTGTTCTTATGCAACATGAGTAGATTATTGCCTCTTCCTCTAGGCAACTTATTATTCATTAGATATATTACCCAAATCATGACCTTGAGTTTGTAGTGGTAGTGTTTGCTTTGAATATTTGGAGACATATTTATGGGGTCCATGTGGATGTGTACCGATCAAAAAAGTCTCTAATATGTGTTTACACAAAAGGAGTTATATCTCCGGCAACATATATGGTTGGAGTTATTAAAATACTATGATATGAGTGTCCACTACCACCACGGCAACTCCAATGTTGTGGCGGATGCTCTAAGTCGTATGACTATGGTTGGTGTGTCCCATGTAGAAGAATCCAAGAAAGACCTAGTGAAAGATATTAATAGGTTGGATCATTTCGATGTATGGTTGGAAGATTCCCCTAATGGTGGATTTCTGGTCCACAATAACTCCGAGTAGTCTTTTGTGGTTGAGGTGATGTCTAAGAAACAGCTTGACTTGGCATTCATGGTGTTTAAAGAATCGGTTCTTGGTAAGCTTAATGAATCATTCTCCTTGGGGGGATGATGTTTTTAGGTATCAATATAGGTTATGTGTACCCAATGTTGATGATTTGAGAAATCGCATTCTTAAGAAAGCTCATGGGTCCTGTTATTTGATATATCATGGTTTTACTAAGATGAATCATGATCTTAGAATATTTTTTTTGTCGGATTACATGAAAAAGGACATAGCAGATTATGTTGAAAAGTTTCCAAATTGTCAACAAATTAAAGCCGAATACTTAAAGTTGAGTGGTTTACTTCAATAGATATAAATTCCTATTTGGAAATGGGAAGATACTAACATAGACTTTATAGTGGGTTTTCATAAGTCTTGAAGGCAAAATGACTCAATATTGGTAATAGTGGATAGATTGACGGAATCCACTCACATTATTCCCTTTAAGTCCACTTACACGGAGGATTATTATGCAAATATCTACATAGATGAGATTGTAAGTATTCATGGTATTTCTTTATTTATCATATCATATAAGGGAGCACAATTCATAACTAGGTTATGAAGATCATTTAAAAAATGGTTGGGTACAGAAGTACAGTTGATCACTGTTTTTCAAGTCCAAACGGATCGTCAAGAGGAGCGTATTATTCATACACTTAAAAATAACCTTACAGATTGTGGCATCGACTTCAAGGGAATTTAGGAAGAGCACTTCCCTTTAGTGGAGTTCTCTTATAACAATATTTACAATTCATCCATATCGATAGCTCCTTTTGGATCTTTGTATGGTAGGAGATGTATATCTCCGATAGGATAGTTTGATGTTTCTGACTGTTCACTTTTTGGTCCCGACTTGATTTATGATGCTTTGAAGAGTGTCCAATTTTATAACGGACCAATTGGAAACAACCTATAGCCAGCAGAAGTCCTATGCCGACAATAGGGGAATATAGTTATAGTTTGAAGAAATTGATAAAGTGTACTTGAAAATTTCACCCATGAAAGGGGTGATGAGGTTTGACAAGTAAGGGAAGTTAATTCCTCACCATGTGGGTCCCGCTGCAATTTTGCAAATAGTGGTCAAGGTTTCTTTTGAGTTGAGATTACTTAGTGAGCTATCTTTGGTTCACCCGGTTTTTCATGTTTCCATGCTTAAGAAGTGCATTGGTGATCCCGAGTCCATTCTTGCAATTGAAGGTATTGGAGTGGATGAGAATCTCTCCTATGAGGAGGTTCTGGTTCAAATTTTTTATTGACAAGTGAAGAAGTTGAGGAACAAGAGTTAGCCTCCATGAAAGTTTAATTGAGAACCACCTTGTTGAAAAGGCGACACGGAAGGCTGATGCGGACATGAAGTCCCGTTATCCACAAATCTTATCTAATTAAGGTTATTTATTACTATTAATAATGAAATAATGAGTTAATGTGATTTTTACTTGTTTTGTTGAGTCTATACTTTCTTTTATTAAACATTAAGTGTCATTCGGGGAATAATATTCTTAAGGTGGGATAATGTAATAGTCCAAAATGTCAAGACCTAATCTAGACTCTAAAATGAATTTATAAAGGTTAGATACTGCTTTATACATAAAAGAATGTTTAGAAGTCATCCGAGAAATTTTAGAGCCAAGACATCAAAGGATGTCCATGACGTCCAAAAACTATCCTAATTGAACTATGACATCACTATGTTTGGAGATTGATTTGGAGGGTCAAGTGAAGTCTTAAACTTGTAAAAAGAGTTTGGTTTGGTAAAGTGGAGTATAGAGGGTCTGAATGTCTCTTAACGCACCCCAAAGACCACCCGAAGGGTTATGAGGAGGACACTAATGCAAGTGAAGAATCAGTGGGCTACTGCGCGTCGCACAACAACATGGACCTTATTGTCCCAAAATTTATTTTTGGTAAGTAAAATGTGTGTTGACCCTGTGATGTTGAGCCACTTCCCAGATTTAGAAAAATCTTATTTTTGACATTTATACTTCACAAAAAGACCATTTTATTTAAGGGGTGTTTTGGGTAATTTAGGGGGTCATTATATATATTTTAAGAGTCATTTTAGAGTTTTTTTACTCACCCAAGCCAATTTAGAAAACAAAACCCAAAATCTATCACCTCTCTCTAATTGCTCTCTCCCTTAGTTCCTCCACTGAAGAATGGACAAATCTTGAAGAAGAAGGTCAATTTCTCTAGGGTTTCACTTCAATTTCGTGGATTAATATTCATTAATTTATGGGTCTTTACTCTTGGGATTCCTATGCCCATGACATCCCCTAAAAGTTGATTACTAAATTACCCAACTACATGGGGATTTCCAATTAAATGGTTTTTCTTTAAAACATCAAATTGATGATAAATTTTAATTTTGCTATGACTAATTGAGCATAAATTGTTGATCAATTAATGAAATTTCATGTTTGTCATGTTTCTTTCCCTGATTTCCCAAATCATAGATCTAGTCATGAATTGATGGGAATTGAAGAATGAATTGATCATTAGACTTGTTTTATATACTCCAATTCATACATGGATTGACTAGGGTAAGATATTGTTGGGATTGTATTAAATTCATGATCAATTCATAATGAACCATAATTCCCCTAACCCTAGGTTACGAGTTGATGTTAATTGGGATAGTGATGACGTAATTGACCTAGTTTATGTGTTAATTATTTTTTACTGATGTTACTACAACTATTGTTGGATGTCATTGGTTGGTTAATAGTAAGACCAAATGATTCCTATTGTAGGAGATTGAGTAAGTCTTTATGATCCTAACTTTTACTTCAATTATGATGGCTTGTGATAGATGATGTAGTTCCATTGAAGCATGAGTTGTGATTAGCTGAAGTAGGTGTTTGTATGATGTTTGATTTAAATGTCTAGACTATGTGACTGTGAGATATTGAATAAGATGATATGATATCAGGTTGGTAACGAAGTACCTATGGGACTTATTATGACCTGATGATGATGTTATGCTAATCTCACACATGAGGTTTTCCATGAAAGGATATTATTATGCAATTCCTAATGAGCTGTGGAAATTGACTATGCAAGGGATTAGACCCCATGACCGAAACTAAGATTATGATTAATAATGAAAGACATTTAAAAAGTACTATAGCTTAGCACCGAGTGAACATTTAGATGAGGGGCGACACCTTCCCAAGGATGGAAGGTAAGGTTCATCATAGTCCTCACGGGGTGGATAGCCTCATAGTCAAAAAACGTTCATACAGTGATTTTTCCATGACAGCCCCCAAGCTCCATAAACTATGTTGCCACCATAGGAATACTAGCTAGTTGATACACCTAAATTCTATGTTCATGTTTGGTACTACTTTGACCAATAGACCGCCTTCCATCGGTGTAAGGTTTTAAAACACTAGATTCCACACTTAGCTCTTGTGGTCTACGTCGGTTAGGGAAAGTATTCGCTAAAGTAAAATAGATTAATGGACTATACACTAACTACAGTGACTTGAGATGTTTTACTTAGCATAGGAAGTCGTATGGGATTCAACTTATCTCTTGATGTTTTTTGCCTTGAAGAAATCCTTTGGAGGTTGTTATTGTGTTCTCAAAATGTATATGCTATGAATATGATGACTTTACATGTTGATAATCCTATATGTTGTTAGTTTGATTTATGAACATCCTCTTGGTCTATATTGATAAATGTGATGATTACTACTATTTGTGTTATGTTATATTGAGTTGGACGTTACTTTTGATCCTTTGTATGGTTTACTCGATTGAGTAAGGTTATGGGGCTTTACTTGGTCATTGCAGTTGTAGATTAAATGGTCGTTTATGAGAAAATGTTTTGCTTATAATATGATGCTATAAACTCTTTTATATGTGGATTTGAGTATAAATTGTTGATATTGTTCTTCTGTTGTACATGGGTGCGACTTATGACTAATGTGAGTATTGGCTTATATGAGTTATTGATTGTGCATAAGGCTTTTCAAAGTAATTTGGCGTGATTTTGAACAAATGTTCCCTTTAACATGATTCCAATTGTTTTATGTGCATATACTCTTACTTAGTACAAGTTTGTACTAACCTCATGTTCTTGTTTACTACAAATTTTAGAATACGGCCGTTGACATTAGTTTAAGTCCATTAAAGAATACTTGGATATTCCTCAAGTATTCAGTAAGTCCTCACCTTTCGAGGACGATGTCACCATCTTACCATTTGATACATTTTATTCTTAAACATGATTTAGTTCATTCTCTTTCTTTGTTGATTTTGTATATGCATATATGATTCCTATAATTTGATGAAGTGTGGGTTGAACCGAACATGTTTTATTCGACTTAGATGTTTTAATATGCGACGTATTATAGGCTTATTGTGAATGTATTTTAAAATATATATATATATATATATATATATATATATATTATATATATATATATAGATATAGATATATATATATATATATATATAATATATATATATATATGTGTGTGTGTGTGTGTGTGTGTGTGTGTGTGTGTGTGTGGTGTGTGTGTGGCGCGTGTGCGTGCAATGAAAGTAGAAGACTAAGTAATCTTCATATACGAAAGGTGTATGTATACTTTTTATAAATATACTATGTGTACGTAGATATCTATCTAAACCTAAATATAGAAGAAGTAAAAAGTTTTAAATTTCCTCCATATTTGACCGAGGAATGTAATGTTGTAAGCTAAGAGGCTAGTCTTAGTCATCAAAGAGGAGGATGACACTAGTTACGTCTAGGGGGTGCTCCCCAAATTTGACAATAAGTCCCCTCTGTGGGCATCAGCTTAATGATCACACCAACAAGACTTTATACCATTTGCAGGGTATAATGGGTCCTCTCAATGGGGCGTATGTAGAGAACTCCATATTTAGCTCATATGGTTTTTTTATCGGTTATTAGTAGCTCCCACAGTTCAATCAGACACTCTTACATTGACTGTATTTACATATCAGTTAGTATTCAGTCTCAGAATGATATAAAGTTCATCATTGGATCAAGTTAGCTTAGAATTCAGTATATATCATGATCAGATTATTGTACTTTATTTTTTATTGTTCTATTCTATTTTATTCCATCATTACTTTATCCTACATGTTCAGTACCATTCAAGTACTGACTTATACATGCACTATATCTTCTTGTGATATAGGTTCGGGTCCTCAGCATCCAGATAATGCCTAAATCGATTCCTGATCTCAAGTTCAGCCAAATACATGGTGAGTCCTCATTCTATGAGGACAAGAGCCATGAGTTCATTTCAGTCCTTTAGTCTTTTAGTTTCAGTTTTTTCTATACTTAGTTGGGGCTTGCCCCATCATTTATAGCCAGATATTGGCTTATTTCATACATAGTTTAAACTTATTATTGAATTAATATTTCCTTTGTATTAAACTCATAAATTTTCAAATATCTCTTTCATAGAATATGGGTTTTCCCCATATTTTAATTTTAAATATTCATTTAGCTTACGCATCACTTTCTTAACTTTAGTTTGCTAATTATCATGACATAAGGGTTAGCTTGGGATCACTCATGGTCCTAGGTCCTCTATCTGCATCTCTGGGGTATCTCGTGGTGTGACAAACATGGTATCAGAGAACTAGTTTTTACTATCCTAGGATGTCTGAAAAGCCGCACTAAGTTGAGTTTATTAATGGGTGTAAAGTGCACTGCATCTAATGAGAGGAAGCTTATGAAGTGTTTTGGGAAAACTTCACTTTCTTGATATTTTTGTCGTGCATTGGTATGATCTTATTTCTAATCCATTGTTATGTGCTTAAAATCATGCCTTCTCGTAGAACATAGGCATGTAATCCTAATACACACAATGCAAATGGAGTTCCTCCAGTACTAGATAAGGACGTTCTAATGTGGAGTTTCAGAATGCTAATTCAGCTTTTGGCTCAGAGTATGACCAACCAAAACAATCAGCAAATTCAAGTTCCTACTAATAGAAATGATCGATTAGTGGCAGCCAGAGTTTGTGATTTTGTTAGGATGAATCCAACTATAATCTTAGGATCGCTGGTTGGTAAGGACCCACAAAAGTTCATTAATGAGGTCATGGAAATATTTGGTGTGATGCAAGTAAGTGGTAGAGATATATTAAATTGGTAACCTACCAGCTTAAGCATGTATCTCACATATGGTTCACTTAGTTGAAAGACAAGAGAGATTATTTTGTCTTTTGTAACTAAATATAGCAATAAGCTTTTGTGTCATACAAGAAACACTGTCAGAACATTCTCAGTCTCTACTATAGATGGTGACATAGTTATAGCTAGACGGGTATACACAAATTTTACCTGTCACAATCTTTCAAAAAGTCACCTCAGTAGATCTTGTAGAGTTAGAAATGTAGACTTCTATGTATTTCTAATCATGGATTGGTTACATTCCGTTATGTCTTAGTCGATTGTACAGATATAATTGTTCAATTTAATTTTCCAGACAAACCAATCTTAGAGTGGAAAGGTAGAAGCATAGCTCCTATGGGTCGACTCATTTCTTACCTTAAGTCCCAAAAGATGATCTCTAAGGTTTATCTCTTTCATGTAGTTTGGGTTATGGATACAATCTCTGAAAACCCATCTCTTGAGTCAGTTCCATTAGTCTGTGAGTTTCAAGAAGTGTTTTTGGTAAATCTCCCCAGAGTCCCTACCGAAAGGGAAATCGACTTTGGGATTGACTGCTTCCTTATACTTAGCCTAATTCTACTTAGCATAAATAATGACTTAATCATACCTTAAGGAATTGAATGTTCAGTTGAAAGACATTCTATATAAGGTCCTCAATAGACATAGTAATTCGACATGGGGTTCCCTATTGTCATTCGTCAAGAAGAAAGATGATTCTCTCAGAATGTGCGTTGAATATACAAATCTGAACAACGTCACAATAAAAATTAAGTATCTCATCTCCAGGATTGATGACTTGATTGATCAATTTTAGGGTGCTAGTCACTTCTCAAAGATAGAGCTCAGGTCAGGTTATCATTAGCTTAGAATCATAGACAGTGACATTTCGAAAACACCATTCAAAACTTTGTATGGCCATTATGAATTTATAGTAATGTCTTTTTGATTAACCAATGCTCCTAAAACTCTCATGGACTTATTAATAGAGTTTCCAAACAATACTTGGACTTGTTCGTTATTGTCTTTATTTATGATATCCTCATTTACTCTAGGAATGAGGAAGAACATGTGAGTCATCTGAGATTTGTTCTGCATACTCTGAAGGAGCTTCAGTTAATTGCTAAGTTTAAAAAATGTGAACTCTTGTTGAATCCCTTGATTTTCTTGGTCACATTGTCCCTAGTGAAGGGATTGGAGTGGATTTGCAGAAGATAGAAGCAGTGATACAATGACCTAGACCTACATGGGCTATAGACCTCAGAAATTTCTTAGGTCAAGCGGGTTATTCCAAAAGGTTTGTGGAAGGATTTTCATCCACAACCTCACCATTAACTATGTTTACTCAAAAAAATGGTCAAGTTTCAATGGTTAGATGATGGTGATATACTCTTTGCAAAATTAAAAACAAGATTGACTACTATCTTGACTCTACCAGAGGGTTTAGACGGTTATGTGATCTATTTTCATGAATCTATAGTTGGTATAGTTTGTTTGTTGATACCACCAGATAAGGTTATAGCTTATGCTTCTAGAGAATTTAAGGTGCATGAGAAAAACCGTCCAACTCATGACCTCGAGCCTGCAGCAGTGGTATTTCCACTCAAGATATGGAGACACTACTTGTATGGCGTTCATATGGATGCGTTCACTGATCATAAGAGCCTTATGTATGTGTTCACCCAAAAAGAGTTGAATCTTCGTCATAGGAGAGGACTTGAGTTCCTTAAGGAATATCATATGAGTGTGCATTATCATACTGGTAAATCAATTATAGTAGCACATGCTCTTTGTAGATTATCTATAGGTAGTGTAACCCATGTTGAGGAAGAAAGGAAGTATCTAGTAAAGGATGTTCACATGCTTACTTGCTTAGGAGTTCGCCTTATGGGCATATCAGATAGTGGTGTAAGAGTTCATAATGGGGAATTATCTTTTTTGGTAGTCGAGGTTAAGGAAACGAAAGACAATGATCCAATCTTACTTGAAATTAATGGTGTAGTCTAGAACCAGAGAGTGGAGGTTTCCTCCTATGGGGAGATGTTGTACTTCTCTACAAATATAGATTGTATGTTCCTGATGTGGGCGAGTTGAAAAAGCATATTCTTTCAGAATCCCATAACTCTAGATATTCTATTCATCCAGGTGCCACTAATATGTAGCGCGATCAGTGGAAAGTCTATTAGTTGAATGATATAAGAAGGTTATAGCATAGTTACTCAATGAGTGTCCTAATTGACAGCAAGTCAAGGTAGAACATTAGAAACCAGGAGGTTAGACTCAAGAGATCGATATTCCAACATGGAAGTTGGATGTGATAAATATGGATTTCATCACAGGATTATCTCGTACTCGCAGACAACACTACTCCATTTGGGTGATAGTTCGTAGGATGAGTAACTCCTCTCGCTTTTTGGCGGTCAGGACTCCGAATTCGGCAGAGTACTACCAAGATTTACATTAATGGAATTGTGAAGTTACATAGGATTATTTTGTCTATCATCTCGTATGGAGGTCCTCAATTTACCTCTCATTTCTGGAAGTCAATTTAGAAGGGTCTTGGTACTCAAGTTAACCATAGCACAACATTTTATCCGCAGTTGGATGGACAGGTAGAGCGTACAATTTATACCCTAGAGGATATATTAAGAGCTTGTGTGATCTATTTCAAGGGTAGTTGGGATGATCACCTTCACCCGATTAATTTTGCCTACAAAAATAGTTATCATTCAAGCATTCAGATGCACCTTATTAGTCTTTGTTTGGGCGTAGATATAGACCTTTTGTTTGTTGGTTTGAAGTAGGTGAACAAGATTTCATAGGGCCAGATTTAGTCTTTTATGAAGTGGAGAAAGTTCAACTCATTAGAGATAGGCTTTAGACAACCAAAAGTTTTCAGAAATCTTATGTATTTGTAACGAGAAGGAGATAGAGTTGCAAGTTGATTATTGGGATTTCCTTTAAGAGTCACCTACGAAAGGGGTGAGGATATTTTACAAGAAAGGGAAGCTTAGTCCTAGATATTTCGGCCCTTACAAGATCTTGAAAAGGATTGTAAAGGTCTCATATGAGTTAGAGTTTCCAGCAGAGTTAGCAGTTGTGCATCCGGTCTTCCACATCTCGATCTTGAAGATGTGTGTAGGTGATCCAGCCTCTGTAATGCCATTGGAAAGTATGGAGATAAAATATTGGATGTACTAGTTGATATTCTTAACCATCAAATTAGAAGGTTAAGGAACAAAGAAGTCGCTTGAGTGAAGGTTTTTTTGAGGATTCAGTCCATAGAGGGAGCTACATGGGAAACAGAAGCAGCCATGAAGCCAAATTTCCTCACCTCTTTCATTCCGATTCTACTCCACCTTGACCTAATAGTTCCTCATAAGTTTTTTGAGTCATTCATGTATAAATTCAACCTTAGAATCATGTTCCCTCCGTTTGTACTTGCATTTTGAGCATATTTGGATGTTATTGGAACTCAGCACAGTCACAAATTTAGTTCTTATTGTTTAGTGGTAGGGATTACATCTCTCTCCCTCTATATAAGCTATTTGTATCTTCATTTAAGGACAAATGTTATCAAGGGGTAGTTAATGTAATAACCCACACCCTTGATAGACAAAAATTCAGATTTTCCAGAAGTGAAGATCCCATGAACGGAGTACACCAACAGACCATAGTGAGGACTACAGTCTCTGGACCAGGTCCATTGATCTTGGTCAACAGAAAACTAAAAGATCCCAAACAACGGTCAGGACCTACGGATCGTAAGTAGGACCATGATCTGTAGGCCGACAACGTTTATCATTGTCCATAAAATGACTCTATAAACCAAACAACGAAGAAACATGTTCGATCGTAGATAGGACAACGGTCGGTGGACCAGGTCCGTCGATCTTTGTACACATACAATGGCCAGGACCTACCAACCGTAGTTAGGACCATTGTTTGTGGACCAGGTTTGTCGGACACTCTAACATTAGTTATTTAGGAGTTTTTTGGTCATTTCCTGTTTTGTTTGTCCACTTAAGCTATGTCGTTTAGATCCTAAATTATGAGGTTTTTGTATGTTGAAGACTAGAAACATAACTATAACATACATAAGTCAATTCATTAATCAAAACATTGAAAATTAGAAGCAAGAAAGGAGAAAAAGGTCAAGAACACTAGTTCAAGAACGCAACAAGGTTCCATTAGTTCTAGCCCTGAAATCCAAAGATTTCTCCGTGGATTTCATCACCAAGCATGTAATATTTCACTAAAGAGTTCCTTTTACAGATTATATCCCTAGTTTTAAGTAATTTCTTAATGCTCTTATCATTATTAAATATAGGGTTTCTACAATTATAGCTAATCATAAAAAATAAGTTGAATATATGTCCCAAATTAGATAATAAAGATATTATTTTGTTTATCACATGCGTTTTAGAACCCTAGCTATGAATTTCATTAGTTCTTGATTTACACGTGCTAGGTCAGATATTGAAGTTATTTAAAATATACATACCTCAGTTATTAATGCATCTTTATCAGATTAATTGTTTCATTCTCAGTTTGCATGTTCAGTTTTGAGTTATCTTGCTTTTACAGAAATTCAATTATAATGTCGTAATTGATTTATTCATTGGGAGTAGCATTATGACGAGTTAAACTATGGTTTAATGTACCCAATTAGTCCCAAAACTACTAGCCAAGTAGGTTGTAAGTCCCCTCTGTATCCATACGTTTATTGATCACCCTAGCATGCCTTGATACCTTTGGTACGGTATATTGGATCCTCTAGATGGGGCGTATACATCGGACAACACATTTAGCTAATGTGGTTTCATTATTAGTTATTAGTAGCTCCCGCAGTTTCGTAAGATTCTCCTGCATTGACCATATTTACAGATCAATTAGTATTTAGTCTCGGCATATTATAAAGTTGGTCATTACATACAGTTAGCTAAGAATTAAGAATATATCATTTTCAGATTATAGTACTTGTTTTTCTTGTTAAGTTATGTTTAATTTCATCTTTGCTCTATCTTACATGCTCAGTACCTTTCAAGTACTGACACACACATGCGCTATATTATCTTGTGTTGTAGGTTAAGGTCCTCACCATATAGATCACGCGTAGATTAATTCCCAATATGCAGTTCAGTATAATAAGTTACTCTTCGGGGACAAGAGTCATGATTTTGTTTCAGTCTATTAGTCTTCCATTTTAAATTTTTACTAGACTTATACGGGGTTTGTCCAATCATTTATAGTCAGTTAGAGGCTTATTTTAGACATAATTAGTTTTAGGTTAGTTTTGAGTTAATGTTTCCTTTGTATTAAAATCAAATATTTTCTAATATATGAGTTACAGATTTTGGGTATTCCCCGTCTTTAATTGTAAGGTGTGATTTAGCTTCTGCATCATTTTATTATCTTTAGTATGCTCCTGATCATGCAAGCAGGTTTACATTGGAATCAATTGCGGTCCTAGGTCCCGTGTCCGCGTCTTGGGTGTAGCTCATTGCGTGACACGACGAGATGGGGCCACTTACTTGGACTTGCCTCTTGAGTAGATAATATCTTTCTTAGGATCCATTCGTACCTGTAGGGCAGTTGTTAGTCTCACTTCAACAATACTACACACTCTAAACATACTGAGTGAAGAAAAGGCAAAAAATTACAACAAAGTTCAGTTCTGCAACTTCATGTCGACAAGCAGAATCGACGGTACACTTATTGGGTTTATTATTTGTCACTTAGAAATTCTTTTTACTTATTAACAATTTCAGACATCTAAGACCGAAATGAAGGATGTGCAGAATGGCTCATCGATCAATGATGTACCATAGTCTACGTTTGTCGCATAACACTTAGAATAATTTTTAGGATATGTGAAAACTGGTTCTCCAAATGAAACAACAAATGTGCATAATGGTCCGTTATCAATCGACTGACCGTAGTCCACTTCCATAATTTGAGACTTAAAAAAATTAAGGGTGGTCCAATCGACGAAGCCCATCGACGGCCCATCGACGAGGTCTCGTACTATTAGCCTGAGACAGACTTTAGGCTTTTTTGAAAGATAAACTTTTTTGGACAATTTTTAACCCACGTGAGTGTAGAGATCATTAAACACCTACAAAAATGAATTAGACATTCCTAGAATTTCGGTTTCACATAATTTGTGTTCTAATTCGTTCATTCTATGAAACCCTAAGTCAAAATTTCTAACATTACATAGAAAAACACGTTGTTGGATGACTAATAACTGATATAACAACATTATTTCATTTCGAGGGACGTAATACACGAGTTATTACCATGCAACATCAATAAATTTAGTCCCTTCAGTCAAGACCCACATTCGAATTTTTGTTAGATAACTATGATCGAGAATTCAATGTGTAAAGGAAATCTAAATACCTTCAATTCGTAGTGGTGTGGTTGTGATATGAACTTTGAACAGTAGCCTACACGCCCGAACTTTAGTCACCGGCCAAAGAACAATGGGGAAACAAGAGTGTTTGGGGAATTTGGGGGATTCGGATTTGGATTTATATGGAAGATGGGAGTATCTTGGTGTGTGAGAAATGAAATAAATAAGGGAATAAACACGGTTTTGGAATGAAATTTAGAAAATTTGAAGGTGGAATGAGTGTGAACCGTTATGTCCTTTAATATTACCGGCTTCGTTGGGTCGGGTCACTGGCATTTTGGATCTACAAAACCATGTCGACAGTTAGTAGGCCATTCAATGCTTTGTCGGCTGGGATCTTAATTTGCATCTAGACTTAGAAAATTAAGAGATATAACTAGGAACTAAGGACTCCATCGACGGTTCGTCGTTTGAACAAAGGCCCATCGATGGGGTCCATAGACCTATGCACCACACCATTTTTCTGCAATTTGTTTTCTTTTAATCCCTGCACATGTAACACCCATTCGGCCATTTTTGTTTTCTAGACTCTTTTGAGACACGCACCCTACAGTAATATGTAGTAAGCACTAGCGCTCAAGCAAGAATAAAATATGATTAAAAAATTACACGAGAAAGTATAACTATTTCTTCTAAGAAACTAAAACATATCGTTGACTAGATATTACACTTTGAACGCCACCCAAGAATCACTTGATTTAACTTCACTTCACCATGGAGTCTCCTTGATTACCAATACTTCATAAAGGTGATAGGAATTAACCACTTCATGGTTCTCCGTATGCCCCAGATAGATTTTAATCCTTTGCCCATTGACTGTGAACTTTGGCGCCCTCCTTCTTCTCTAACTCAACCGCTCCATGTGAGAAGACTTTAGTGATGAGGAATGGCCCTGTCCACTTGGACTTCATTTTACTCGAAAACAATCTAGTGTAGATTTGAATAGAAGCACATAATCACCAACCACAAATTTTCGCTTTTCGATCCTTTGGTCGTGATACTTATTTATTTTCTCTTTTTAGACTTCTTAAATTTAATAGGCTAGGCGAAACTCATCACACTCATTCTACCCATTTAGTCGTTAGTCCGCCGCTACATTCCAATCCATCATTAGTTTCTTCAACGCCCATATGGCTTTGTGCTCTATCTCGACCGACAAGTTACAAGCCGTCCCATATACAAGTTGGTATGCAAACATACCTACGGAAGTCTTTTATGTAGTCCGATAGGCCTAAAGAACATCATCAATCCTCCTTGACCAATCCTTCCTATTAGCATTCAATGTTTTTGAAAGGATTTGGTTGATTTCTTGATTGGGCATCTCAACTTTCCCGCAAGTCTGTGGATGATAATGATTAGGCACACTATGGATAACCCCATGTTTCTCCTATAGCCCTTTGAAAAACTTGTTTCAAAATTTACAGCCACCATCACTAATAATGGCGTAGGTGTGTCAAATCTAGAGAAAATGTTCTTTTTCAAGGACGTAGTGACACTCTTTCCTTTATTTTTAGGAAGCGCTATTGCTTTCACCCATTTTTACGCATAATCGACCGCCATATGTATATACTTTATCCCATGAGAACTTACAAATGGGCCCATAAAATCAATGCCCCATACATCAAACAACTCAATCACCAAAATAGGGTTTAAAGGGAGATTTTGCCTTTTCGAGATTCCTCCATCACATTGACACCAATCACATGATTTGGCGAATTCATGAGTATCTAAGTGAATGGTTGCACAATAGTACCCAAACTACAAAATCTTATGCATACTCCGAATACCATTGTTGTGCCCACCCACAGGCAAGGAGTGACATGCCGCCAAAACACTTAACATCTCAACTTCTGTTACACAAGGATGAATAATACCATCAGCAAAACTCTAGTATAAGTAAGGCTCACCCTAAAAGAACTTTTCCATATCATACATGAACTTCTTATTATGATGTAAAGAAAAGTCCAATTGAACTATATCATTAGCCAGATAATTCACAAAATTTGTGAATCATGGGATCAAATCATTAGAA
Source organism: Solanum peruvianum (assembly GCA_027705065.1). Taxonomy (NCBI): domain Eukaryota; kingdom Viridiplantae; phylum Streptophyta; class Magnoliopsida; order Solanales; family Solanaceae; genus Solanum; species Solanum peruvianum. The sequence continues at coordinate 45,332,948 of JAKWJD010001759.1, forward strand.
GCAGCCAATACATGTTCATAAGGTAATAAATACTCAATTTCAGCCTTCTCTACCACTTAACGCATAGCTTAATTCTCTAAACTAGACAAGTTATCGGCAACTTGATTCTCAGGCCCCTTCTGGTCATTTACCCGAGTCAAACTATTGAAGTAGTAGCATCCATATAATCAACCTTGGCTTCACATCCTTCTTACTAATCACGTACCTCAACGTGGAGTGGTCCGTATGCACAATGACCCTTGTGCTAAGCAAGTAGTAGCGAAAATTTTTGAAAGCAAAAACCACCACAAGAAGCTCTTTATCTGTTACTGTTTAGTTCTTTCGAGATTAATTCAGGATCTTACATGAATAGTAAATGGGGTGAATGATTTTATCCCTTCTTTGTCATAATACCACACAAAAAGAAACCCCACTAGCATCACACATCACCTGAAATGGCTTACTCCAATTTGGGGAAATAATAATGGGTGTAGACACCAACTTTTCCTTCAACTCTCCGAACGCTTTCAAACAATATTCATCGAAATAGAATTTGCATTCCTTCTTGAGTAGCTTGAACCAAGTATGTAAAAACTTTGAAAAAACCCTGTATGTCCAAGAAAACTTCTCACACGTTTTACAGAGATGGGTGGAGGAAGCCTCTCTATAACTTTAAGTTTTGCTCGATCAACCTCTACCCCATTTTCTGAAATACGATAGAAAAACACTACACCTTCTCTAACCATAAAGTGACAGTTTCTACATTATGAACTAGATTAAAATCCTTACACCTTTTGAGTACAACATCCAAATCGCATAAACACTAATCAAAGCACTCTTAAACCAGAGAAGTCGTCCATGAAAACCTCAATAGTGTCTTCAACCAAATATGAGAATATCGACATCATACATTGCTTGAAAGTGGCCGGTGCATTACACAATCCATGCCGCATTGAATGCAAATATCCCATAAAGGCAAGGTAAAAGTGGTCTTATATAGATCCTCAGAGGCAATAGATATTTTAATGTACCCCGAATAGCCATCAAGAAAACAATACAACTCTTTTCCTACAAGTCTATCAAACATCTAATCCATAAAGGTCATGGGTTAATGGTCCTTCTCATTACATGAATTCAAGTTGCGGTAATCCATACAAACTCTTCATTCGGACACTGTCTGCATTGGAACTAGATCGTTCCTAATATTAAGCAACACTATCATCACACCATTTTTAGGCATACAGTGAATAGGGCAGACACAAGTACTGTTTGCAATAGGATAAATGACTCTGACATCACCCCACTTGATGATCTCCATTTTCACTACCTCTTGCATATGTGGATTCAACCTTAATACTATTTTTGTGACCGGGCCTGAGTTGGATTTTGTGTTATGAAATACAGGGGGATCACAATAATGTCTGTGATAGTCAATCCAATGGCTCGTATTAACCTCTTCAAACCACCACTAAACACTCTCCTTGTTGCCCATTCAAATATGCTGCAATTATCACCGACAAAGTATCATATCTACCCAAGAACACAAAGTTGAGATGAGATGATAACACCTTACGCTCTAATTTTGGAGCCTACTCAATAGAGGGTTTCGCCGGTGGAGAGTCGCGATGCTTTATATCTAACTAAAATTTCTTTGGTTTTGAGTGATAATCATTTCGTTCGAGTTGAGACACTATAGACCCATAACGTTCAATACTATCACTCTCAAAATTCATAATAATTGTGTTAGTGCCTCGATGCCTAGTCGGTTTTCAATTCGTACCTCGGATATACTCTCAACCCTTTAGGATATAGCTGATACTGTTTGCTGCTCACCATTCTGCTTTTTGGACCTACAGATTATGAAAGTTTCTTCTTTATTGTTCAACCTAAACTTCATATTTCCTTTTTTCATATCAACTGAGGCATACCTGCTGGCAAGGAATGGCCTCCCTAGAATAACGGGAACCTCAAAATCAACCTAACAGCAAAGAATAAAAAAATAGTCGGAAATTTAATTGATTCCACTTTCACAAGCACATCATGGAGTATACCGATGGGCCTCTTCACTGTTTCATCGGCCATCAGTAACCCCACGTAGTAGGCTTTGTTTCATCCAAGATTAACTTCTTATGAATAGGAAGAGGCGTGATGTTTGTTGTTGCACCAAGATCACATAGTGCTTTAACATAATGTAGCAACTCAATTGTACTTGACTTGTGAAAGCAGCGAGATGTTCCTTTTATTTCACAAGAAACCTTGTATCAATAGCACTACAATGCTGCATTTTGTCATCATCCTCAAAACTCATTTTTCTCTTCTTTGTCATCATATCATTCAAAAACATAGCATAACCGAGCATTTGATCCAAAGCTTTTAAAAAAAAACATTGATAGAAAGTTGTTTCAACATAGTGATAAATTATCAGTATTTACCATATATGATGTTTATTGTTGCACCAAGATCACATAGTGATTTAAAAAAGTGTAGCAATGCAACAGTACATGGAATGTGAAAGCACCGAGATCTTCCTTTTTCTTCACAAGAAACCTTCTATCAATAGCACTACAATGCTGCATTCTGTCATCATCCTCAAAACTCATCGATCTTTTGTTTTTCACCATATCCATCACAAACTTAGCATAACCGAGCATTTGATCCAAAGCTTCTAAAGAGAGACATTTTTAGAAAGTTGTTTCAACATAGTGAAAAATTGTTGGTATTTACCATCCTCAATCTTCTTCACAAATCTTATAAGGAATGGAGGTGGAGGTCTCAGAAGGGTTACCACTTTATGAGACACCTCTACTTCAATAACCTTGTTGTCAACCAACCCTCTGCTATCCTCTACCACCTCTTTGTCTTTTCTCATATCATTCAACCAAAGAAGACATGGTGGATCAATTGTTTGCTTACCCCCTCGAGTAGTGACCGCCTTGCAATGACCATTTTTTTTAGGATTTTTGATGGGGTTTCTTAGAATAGTGCCACATTGGCGTGGATTCATAGTAGTAGAAAATTGTTCCATGTGTAGCTCAAGATGTTTCATCGAAATTCCATGTGCATCGACCTTCTATGAAATATTAGCTTAATTACCTCTCACCTCCTTCGCATGATCACCACTAGTTTCAAATCTCCTCATCATCTTTTGTAGAATAGCTTCAACTCGCGTCATACTACCTCAATCGTCCCTAGGATCAACATCCCTATTTCATAGGGCAATATAGGGGACACTTACATCATTCCTATTACCATAGTTACCCCGGTTGAAATTTTAATGGTTGTAGTTTCCATCTCGAATAATATTGAACCTCTCAATTATAGTATTTATAGTTACGACCTTGATTTTCTTGACCTTGGCGGTGATTCTCATGATTGGAGACTTGGATGTTTGGTCAGAAACCCCCCGACTGCTCATTCAGTGCATAGGCAGGCATCTCCTTCATTATAGTACTTATCTACCAGGGGTAGTGGTTTAGTCAAGTAGTTCACCTCATTTATATTTTATGCATCTCCGCGCACATGTTTCAAAATAAACCCTAGCTTTGTTCTCATTTGTGTCAACTCTTAACACATGCATCTGTTGTTGAGTTTTTTGTAGCTTGTACTTCAAAGGTGTTTTTCCTGGTGTCCGATTTTCTAGTGCTCCAAAACTTGTTGTTGCGAGATATCTTCTCCAACTACTTTGAAATTTCTGCATACGTGCACTCTCAATAGGAACCCCCTACAATACTGTCGATTATTGCTTTATTTTTATCATCATAACCCTGATAGAAGTACTCTTTCAATGAATCATCATCAATTTGGTGGATTGGGACACCTCTCACAAATGTGGTAAATATGTCCTAAGAGCTACTCACCGACTCTCCATGTAATGCGATAAAGATGATCATTTTATCTTTGTGGCAGAGATTCTTGGACACTTGGTAATACCTTGCTAAGAGAGCATCTCTAAACTAATCTGAAGTATAAATGGATTTGTAGGGACTCTCTGTAAACCATATGGCAGCATATCCTTTCAGTGATTAGAGGAAACACTTATATCATAGTGTGCCCTACCCACACAACTCTTACACACAGACCTCAGTTTGTCTATGTGACCATGAGGGTCCTCTGATGGTAGTCCTGACAATAAACCCCTCGCGGTGCGCATCTCCATCAAAATACTCGTCACCACAAAAGTGTGCCAGGTGGAAAAGGGGTCGGACACGAGGTCCATCATAGTCAGCAATGTTCCGGTGGTGCTGGGGCTGCATCCTCAACTCGTTCTCTAATTGATTTTCAACCTAAACTTAATTGTGTGCTTCAATCGGTAATGGATGTTGACAAATCACCCCATCACCTATATTGGCTAGGCTCTATTCATTTCCCATTCTTTGCAATGCATACACTAAAGCAAGACTTGAAAGAGACAAAACAAAAAAAAAAAGTAAATCACGAAATTGTGGACTAAATATCAATAATATATTTAAAGTTATCTAAAAGTTGGATTCCTGGCAGCGGCGCCAAAATTTGATAAGATCAAATTACACCTCCCTAAAGAAATATAAGTGGTCGTAATCACGTAGAGAACCCCACAAGTAGGTTGGGGTAGATAGCACGACGAAAATAGTTTAGACATAACTTCAATATACAATTATATCTATTTAGGCAAGGTTTTTCCGTAAAGAGGTAGTTAAATGGGGGGTTTGTGAAACAATTTTCTTAAACATATCTAATTTAACAAGTGAAAGAACTTAAAAAAAAGGAGTTTTTATCAAATTGTGATACTAACTAGGGTATATGTGTTCCCCATAGGTTCATAATGTCGAATCCCTAGCAATAACAATTCTTCCATAGTGTTTTGCATGTAAAGTGGTATGTTATATATCTTTGAATCCTTCGTCCAGCATCTCGAGAATTTCACCCCATTCCTTGGTCCAGCTACGTTTGTATAAGCTACTAATCCTTATCTTTACTTTATATTAGACATAAATAATAGATGTATGACTTATTTATTACTTCACACCAATTGACACTAGCCTATTAGATAGTGTCCCATTAAATCTATGTTGATAATTCTTTTTCTATTATTATAGTCTTGGTCCTGAAAGTAGCAACAAGACGAGTTCTAAAGATTGGACACCTTAAAAAATACTTCTAAGCGAAAAAACTTTTTAATAAATGCAAGAACCTATTTGAGAATTGCTTATTTGCTAAGTTTACTTTGCTAATTACACATGGTTCCCACAATCCTAGTTGTTCATTTAGTTACCAATGCAAGCAACATAAAAATTCCTAATTTTTAAGGAAGAAATCATGAACTTACTTCAAAAATAAGAATAAACCCACAAAATCAACTTGAAATTGCAATATAAATCTTCAAACCGAATCTGGAAATTTAGTTATTCCTAAAGTTTTGAAAAATCCATCTCCACACAAAACAAGAACAACACTGACAATGTCTAATCACAAAAACGAGGTTTTAAACCCTTTTTATTGAAAACATTGTACTACATTAAAAGGAATTTAAATAAGGAATATTTGTCCCAAAACGCGGCATTGATCAACGACCCCTACTGAAGGACCATCGATGGACCGAAAATTCATCGACTTCCTTTGTCACTCCAAACATAGAATATTTTTTACTCCTTTAGATGGAACCTTCTTTAAATCAATCGACGGGCCAACAACACAGTCTGTCGATGCACCTATAGTTCGTCGATGCCCTTAGTCGCTCCATCCTAAGAATTTCTCCAACTTCAGGTACTTAACTATCTCTGATCAAATAAACTGTTTATGATGGACAGACCGTCGATCCCTTCTGTAGTTCCATACTTAGTATGATTTCCTAGAGTTTCTCCATCAGTCTGAACTGCAATCGATTGTCACCACCTACGTACCGTTGATTGAAAGGTAGGCCGTCTATGTCCTTGTTAGGTCGTCTTTCTGCACTAATTTCAAGTACCTTCCGCGTTCTTATTCTGGACATATTTTATTTTAAAAAAACATAAAAACATGTTAGAACTAATAAAAAAAAGGCTATAGACACACTTAACTCTTTATAAAAATGTATTGAAAGAACCATGAAACAACGGTAAATCACTCGCCATAATACAACATATAGATAAGTTTAGTGGAACATCTGAGCGTAAATGTAAATATGGGTGCTAAAATAAACATTATAAAATGAAGTAGCACAATGTAGCATTAATACATGAAATTTGATTGTATACAAGGTAAGGGATGAGATCATGAATTCAACAAACAAATGAAAGAACTATAAATCTAGGCATGAGTATGTCACGACCAGATTAAGGACGTCATGATGCTTGTCTTTTTCCACCAATAAAATTTAACTTCAACCCAATAAAAATGAAAGAAAAGAAGAATAACATTAAAAAAAAAAAGATAAAGCGAAAAACTAATTCTTTGGCTAAAGTCCCTCAAAATCTAGTTGTCACGTGTACAAGACACTACATATATAAATACTCCATTAAGAAATAAATGCTAGTCACAATCATTGAATCTCAAATAGAATAGTGTAAAAAATGGGAAAACGAAGGTCCACGGAATGGCAACTTCGCAACTAACTTATCAACTCCTTGACAAGACTTGAGACCAATTAAAAGAGGAAGAGATAATGCAGGTCCAGGCTCACAAACTACACAAGTAAAGAAGTAAGGGGTGAATACCAATAACATAGTACCCAACAAACAACCTTCTAAACAAAGAGAATATCTAGAAATCTAATAAGTCTTACACTCCAATTGAACCTCATAACACAACTTTTACAGAAATGAGCCCAACCTAGGAATTCTACAATACACAACTCACGAGCTCAATATTCAAATTTCAAAAATCTACTGAAGCAAATAATTCCATCTCATTTAGATGTAGTTCAGTCACAAACAAGACGTACATCAGTATTTTATATCATGCAATTTACATGTATATAATTTATACACCAATATACAATAATAAACCTTTTCCGAGGACTATTATTTATCGACTTTATATCACTAGTCGGAATCATTTTCCATCACCTTTATTAAAATTGTGGAAACGACTTTGCCATATTAACGCTCGTTTGTAATGACCTCGCCCAAATAATACTAACGTCAACAAAATCCTTTGTGTGATATAACTTGTTAGTAAAGACCTTAGCCTTATGATCTCACATGTGTGATCACGGTGTTCGACGACCAATGCATGTAAGCAATATCACATCACACTAAAGTGACAATAGTTACACAATGTAAGCCCATAATTATGCTTCATTCGTATCATCAATAATTGTATAAATGTTTTATTAAGGAAAAATAGATCATCATGTTCAAGAGATATCTTTTTCATTTCAACCTCTTTTTTGCTCATTTAGACATAAAAAGTAGTCAATTTAGCCAATAATCTTATTCACATTACTCCCAACACACAAGCAACAATGGAAGCATACGAATTCAATTATATTACAAGGTTTAAAAAGACACTTTCCTTAGAAAATCAACAATTACTTCAATAGTTGAGTCTTCCCCTTCCGAAAAACTTCTTAAGACACACTATCTATGCCCAATCTCACAAATTTTGCTAGAAAAAATAATACCCACAGCAATCCTCCTAAGAGGTGGGTAAATTAACTCAAAACCCTTTTTTAAGATTAAGGTTGTAATATGAAATTTAATTCTTCAAAATGATGCTTAAGACTACAAAAACACATTATATAAAATCATGTTGGAAAAAAAATCAACACACCTTCAAAATCACCATTATATTTAACAACTTGGCTTCTTGAATAACCTTGACAATAGCCCACAAAAATCTCACATTTATATGTTAAAAATCACAACTAATTAATGGAAAATGAAGGAATGTTTATGATCAAACACCTATCCGAAGTTGTTACACAAAATTTCCATACAAAATCACCACCATGGGTTCCCAACAATAGAAAAATAAATGGGTTTTAACCTAGAAAATAATAGCAAAACCCATCTTAATGTCTCAAAACATACCAACCATCTAAAAAGGCGGGCGTCCCATAAGAGACTGGCCCACCGCTATATTCAAGGTCACTTAAGAGGATGACTTTTGCAAAAGTGAAGACGGCTGGCAATAGAAACTTTAGCCAATTAGAAACTCTGAACACACAAATCACATATGCAAATCAATTATACTCGATATTTGTAACTTAGTGGATCCGTCAAAGCACCAATCTTATTCTCCTAGACCCTACATCAATGGAAAAAAATAAACTATATGCCTAAAAGGGCTAAAATAAACTTAGGACCTCTCCTAAATCAACCAAGCCTCACCTATAACTAAAATCATCTCCCTAAATCTAGCAGAACTCTTAGAATTCTTATACGAATATCTGAACCCCAAAAGATGACCAAAATTAATTAAAAGACTAAAATTCCACAACTTACGACCTCAAGTCCTAAAGAAAACTAGAAATATAAAACCCAGAACCCTCACTGGTCAGATTTCACATTTTGGGACTAATAGTATAGACGAAATTGAATGACTACACTCGAAACTTCAAAATACCCCAGTTTCTTAACGAATTAGCCTTTAAAACACATAAATTTAAAAAATTCGCAATTTTAAAGCAAAGTTCTAAACCCACTTTTGAAACTGAAATATAAAATTAACCAAAATCGTATCAGGATAGAAAAAATGGTAAATTTATTTAACTTTTCAATAATGCATGCCGCGGTGATTACAAGAGTGATACATAAAACAACAACTAAAAGATTGACACTTTAAATTGGGACATATTTCATGGTATTACAGAAACAAAAAATGAATATGTAAGATAATATTTTGTGAAATCATATCTCAAAGGATGCATATCTGAAAATATTGTAATGATAATATCAAGAAAATATCAAATAAATTAACTAAATCTTTTTTGTGGAAGTTTCTCTTAATCGATATATACAATGTGAGATCACAATACACCACTGAATGCCTTACTGTGGTGGGTTCCCTATATCGTTCTAGAAAATAAAACATACATGTCTAATGCGGAACCACTAATTTAAGCTTTTCAGGGCGAAATAATCAACCAAAAAGTGATGAAACATAAACATACATAGAGATTTATTTCTAGTACTTGGTCTATCTAGAATCCTCATCAATAAGTGCTAAATATATTTCAAAAGCATACTATTATATCGGTGATAATTATATTTGTAAAGCTTATCGTTAATGTTTTTCAAAATCTCTTTGTTAAATATATCTTGAGACTATGCTCAAATGTATGAGAAAATCTATTCTTTCTTTCTAAAATTAATTGTTGAGATCTCTTTTTAAAATGTATCTCTCGAATCATGAAAAAGTTTTCTAGAACATGCATATTTGTAGATCCTCAAAATAACATGGTAATATTATAAAGCCTGTAAAAGCACATTTTGTAAATCTTACGTAAACATAAAAGTGACGTAAACATAAGGACGAAATCTTAATGTAAACATAATAATGAAATACAACAGTTTAAATCCATGATCACGAGTAAGTCAAAGAAATCATACAATTGGTTTAACATTAGTGACGTTGGAAGTCGGTTTGTAAACATTTACTATGAAATTTACATTATGAAAACATAGAACTTTGGACATGAGAATGCATGGAATACCTCATCGAAGTCCTACATACCTATATCATAGGAATTATTGGTGAAAGGTTTTGAGCTTGGAACCTTATAGATTTAACTTGTAAAATCATTCTATGAATTTCTTGGGAATGAAGGTTGGCAAAGAATCTTGATAGAAACCAGTTGGATTCTAGAAGAGACTCTAAAGCTTTGAACCTTTATATCTTGTGAAATTTAAAAAAGAAATATTAAAGTTTTTGATCTTTTAGAAAAAGTTAATTGGAGATTTTGAAAGCTACTATATATATAAGGATGCTATTAAGTTATAAGATACATTTATGAAATTCCATTGAGAGTAAAAGGTCAAGAATACTATTCTAAGAATGTAAGAATACCAAAAAAATTTAAAAAATATGACATTTCAATGTATCCGGTCGGGCAAATTGGTGGCTTGGAGGAACCATCACCAAAATGGGTCTTTCGATAGCAAAAATGAACAATTTTTGAATGTTTTCGGACAATTTCTACAATCCTATTAAGAAATAGGCAAAACCATTCTAGACATAAAGTAAAACAACGATAATTTTCTACTCTAAACTCTAATTGATGCAAACTTTATGGTGTTTTAAAGAAGACTTATAGTATCCTAATCTGATATGTCATGGACCACTGAAACCTTTATATATTTATATACATGGTCTTTTCCAGATGATCCTTTGTCACGACCCGAGCTTAAACGGAAGACGTGATCGGCACTCGAGGACCATTATTGTCCCCAATAGAACACTCATCCTTGCAGAATACAAGCGGAAGACTAACTCAACGATACAAATCTTAAAACGGAATAAAAATTAATGAAAGTGAAATACAAAACTTTTAACTCCATAGAAATATATAAAAAATATAATATATTCTATTAAGCTTTAAATAGACAAGTTATATCTTTTAAAAGTTCAATAAAAATCTATGACACTCTATTGTGTATTTATGAAGCCTCTCAGTGACAAAGATTGAAGCCAAGACAAGACCACAACATCCTAACAACTCATATGATTGAAAGGTAAATTAGATCTTGCGGAAGGAAGGTTGATCCCCATATCTAAAATTTAACTCCATGTGATATCAATGATACTCCTGTTGATGATCTTGAATACATGTATCTGCATCCTCAAAATATTTCAGACAAATGGTTCACTACGTTGAATGTACCAGCATGCAAGGGGAATTCTAAAGGATAACAGAAGGTTGAACTTGCTAAGAAAGAATTATACCTCTTCTCATCTGACGCAAATCAGCTCAGAAATAAGATACTCAACTCAAAGATAAGATACTTGAAGCTGATGACTAAACTTTTGATACTCAAGAACAAAGCAATAGTAAAAGATGCAATAGATGGATATCTTTATAAAATAATAAAACAACGTATTTTTTTTAACAATACGCAATAACATTTATTTATAAAATAAATTTCTTTATTTAGTTTTGGATAATTAATGAAAACATAACTTAAAAGCTCTCTTGGAATCAATGTTCCCTTTCCATCTCAAAACTCTTTTACAAATCTATGTTTCCTCTCAACTTAAATGTAAAAATGTTTACTCTTGAAAATACTTATTTTCCATATTTATTTTAAATAAAATGAACTTTAGTCTTAGTCTTTACTCAATTTCAATGCTTAAGTTAAAAGGAAAATTTAAAACATTTGTAAAAGACTTCATGAAATGTGGTGCATGTGGAATCATAGATATGAACGACTCGATGCTATGTTTTCAGTAGCCATAGATAGAACTTAATTCTGGGAACTTAATAATCTTAATGATACTACTTATTTAAATATTTCTAAACTAAGAGGGTTCATGCAGAATTATAAGAAGCAACTACTCAACTCAAGGACTCAAAGATACTTCTCATCTCAAGTTTGTTCGAGTTGTAGGATTCATTAGGAATTATGGGTATGAACAACTCAACTCAAACACTTCATGGGTATCATGTAACAGTTCCATGATTAGGAATATAATATCAAAAGGGTAAGTAACTCCATACCCAAGACATAGCACTTGAAGATACTACTGCCCTCTATGATACTCAATTTTTGCAGTCCATATAGAATTTATGGTCATAAACGACGCAACTTGAAGTTCAAATAATAACATGGAACTTCATGGATACAAATTTTCACACTCTCTAACTACTTCCTCAAATGTTCACAATTAAACTCAAAGGCTTTCTTCAGCTCTACTTTTTACACTTTGCTTAATTTGAAACTTAACTCTTAAAATAAAAGTTAAAATGTTTTCTGGAAGACATTGGAAAACATTATGAAATTATTTTGATTTAATTATTAACTTTTACACTTCACTCTTAATTTCTTAACCTAGTTCTTGACTTGACTCGTAAGTAATCTTTGAATTGAATTATGGATTAAAGGATTGTGATTTGTGATTGGAAAGATTTTATGATTTTTAGGAATGATTTGAAATAGATAAGCATGAGAAAAGACAATAAATCAACATCTGAAAGTGGGTCCGCTACGTGGAGAGGTTGTTAAAATTTAGTTTTTAAAAATGTCTTTTGAGGAAGAATTCTCCGTCATGGCTACGTGAAATGAAACAAAATATCCAAATCTGAGAAACAGTCTTGAGAAGCGCCACTACCCCAGGATTTTGTCCGACGAATTTTCTTCTTTGTTTTTTAGCTCTACACCCTATAAACCCCATGGGTTCTTCACCAAAATACTTAGAATTTATTAAATGTCAAAAGTATAACAGATTTTACTCAAAATTGAACCTAATATCACTGATAGGTCAAACATATCCTCAATTTATTCAATGAAACAAAATACTAGTGGAACTTATATAAACTCATCAAGAATTCAATGTCTAAGCTTCCGTGAACTTAATTTTGATTAAATTAACATGATTGGTGTGTAGGTGAACGAACAAAAAAATATGGAATCTTACATACCTGAAGGAATCATCTTCTTAAAGAACTTGAACGAAAACCTTAAAATGTGAACCCTAGCCTTACGTTTCTTGATTTTCTTAAGTGATGAATCTTTAGAGTGAATGAGAGGGTTTGATTCATGAGAACTGATTTTATATACGTTTAGGGAAATTTTTATGTTCTCCTAAGTATTTTTAGGACTAAAATTCCCCTCTAAAACAATAAAACAAGCTTCAGTCGGAATAATTTTTACCGGGCAGTGAGGTCTGTATTGGCTCTGCGTCACGGAGACATGGCAGAGCTTCTCCCAGGTTTGTGCGTGATTAGTAATTATGTCATAATTTTTTTCTCAGATCTTGTAATATAGCAAACCAAAAGGCATTGGAAGGAGGACTCGAACATATTATATTTAATATCTTATGGATCTCCTAATTCATTGTGTACTAAAAGTTACTTCCATTTGAAATTGACAAAAACTTAAAAAAATCTTAAGAATGACTTGAATATTTTTTGTTTGGTTCTTCTTGAACCTTAAGGTTCTAAATCTAATGACCTCAATAAAGAAGAAATTTTAAACTCCGTGCAAATATCTCACTCATTACAACGAATGGTTTGAGTCATAGTTCGAAAAACAATTGTGGGTGTTATACCCTTATATGACTCATGTGAAAAATAAGTCGATAAAAATGCTTAGAACTTGACTTGGCATTTGAGGACCTCAAGACCGTAAAACACATATGAGATGTCTCTAAGCATATGAAGGTTTAGGTTGTCCGTGACCTATCACATCAAAAAATGACAAGTCTTCTTTCCAACGCCATAAAGTTCGCGTTAAGAAAAGTTTAGAGTAGAAAGTAATTATTGTTTTACTCTACGTCTGAACTGGGAAATTCGACAATGAAATTTGTCCATTCAACGAATCACTGAATGGTTTTGCTTATCGCTAAATCATATTTTAGAAATATTCACAAAATATGCACAACCTGTTCGTTTTGGTGATCCAAATCCCACCTTTGGCGCTGGTACCTCCAAATCGTCAATTTGACAGTCGAGATTCTTTGAATGGTCATTTTCTTCAAACTTTTTGGTCTTCTTATGCTATTAACCTGACCTTTTACCCTTAACAAACTTTCATAAGTCTATCTTTTAACCTAATAGCATCCTTCTACATAGAGTAACTTGTAAAATCATTAGTTCTCATTTTTCCCAAAGATCAAAAACTTCAAGAATTGTTTCTTTATTTATACAATATCAATAGACTCAATGTTCTAGACTATCATTTAGAATCCTAAGGTTTTCTATCAAGATTCTCCCCCAACCTTCATCTCCAAGAAATTCATAGAAGGGTCTCTTAAGCTCAAAACTTGTTTCCAATAATTCATAACATTCAAGCATGTAGGACTTCAATAAGGAATTCCTTTTATTCTCATGTCCAAAGATCTATGTTTTTATAAAGCTACTTTCATAATTAGGGTTTCTTACCAAATTTCCCCTTCACCAACTTTTAATATCCAATTGCATGATTTCTTGAACTTAGTACTCATGATTATGGATTTTAACTGGGTTATTTCCTTTTTACGTTTAGCAAGATTTTCCATTGTTATGCTTATTCATTTTTACATTATGTCATGAGTGACACTTGAATCTTATCTTTTAAAACATGATTTTAGAGACAATATATTATTATGAAACATATTTTGAGGATCTACAAGTTATGCATGTTCTAGAAAAGTTTCCCGTGATTACAGAGATATGTCTTAGAAAGAGATTTAAACAATTAAGTATAGAAAAAAAGAATTGAGTTCCTAATATTGAGAATAGTCTCAAGATATATTTTAGAAAAAGATTTTGTACAAGAATCATGATAAAGTTAACAAAAATATATTATCAGTTATATGAATAGTATGTTTTTGGAATAGTATGTAGCACTAAATGTAGAAGAGTTCTAGATAGCCCAATTTCCAAAACTAAATGCCTCTATAGATTAATATTTCACGTTTTTTTTATTATTCATTTAACTTTGAGAAACTAAATGCCTCTATAGGTTAATATTTCACCTTTTTTTTATTATTAATTCAACTTTGAGAGGATTATATTAGTGGATCCACATTAGAAATGCATGTCTTCTACTCTAACAAGTAGAAAGATATGTGGCCCCCTCCCAAGTAACGCATTCATTGGTGCATTGTAATCTCACATTATGTATGTCGATTAAAAGAACCTTACACATAAAAGATTTAGTTCATTCATTTTACAATTTATTGAAATTGTCATTAGATGATTTTCATATATGCATCCTTTTAGATATGATATGTGAATATATGATCTCAGATATTCACATTGTTATTGATCATTTCACTCTGGGAGGCTTATATTAGTGGATCCACGTTAGAAATGTATGTTTTATACTGTAGCAAGTAGCAAGTTGTAGGTCATCCACCCAAGTAAGGAACTAAATGGTGCATTGTGATTTAAAAGAAACTTCAACATAAAAGATTTAATTCATTTATTTATACTAGGTAATTTTGCAGCGCTTTTCGCCGTCATAAATAACAATTGCAATTGAACTTGCAGATAATTCCCTTCTAATATCGATACATTAAAAATAATGGAAAATAGGTTCTTATAAAATATTAGAAATAATTCAACCTTGATAATTATTTGTATTTATCACATATCTTCAGGATCTCTGATACATTAATTATAGACGAAATAATAAATCATTCATTCTTTATGCAACATTAAAATGAAAAATAATGAAGAACATAAGAATATATATGCAAATGCATTTCGTAATTAAAAGAAATATTAAGTTGCTTATATTATAGAATTGTGATATATGTGAAAGGAAAAAATTCAAAATTTGTTAACAATTAAAAAGAAATTACGCTTGAATATGAAAGAAATTATAACTTTTGAGCTTGGATAATATATTTATTCAATTGGTAAATGAGAAATTTTATATCTATGTACAAATAAATAATATGTAAGGTTATCTATACTAAGTTACAGAATTTAATATTGAAGATCAATACATGAATTGTTGGAATGGATTACCGTAATTATTTTCTATACAATGAATATACATACTATGTGTGTATATGTTCAATATTATCGAAGACTATAACTTTGCAGAATCACAAACAACAGAGTTTAAATAAGTACACAAAAAGAACAATTACTATCATAAGCATAAAAATGGGTGTAAAAAAACATACCGGAATAATTGAATCAAATAAAAATAAAAAAATTGAGTCCATTTATTGCAAAATGTTCCTTTTAAAAAAACTATTCCCCTCCAATACAAGAGATTGAAAGATTTACATCTTCTCCAGATGGAACGATTTATTGATGCAAAAACAATGGTGTAAGTAAAGTCATATAACAGGATAAAAGTAAACGAATATTTAATTATGCGCAAGTAGAAGAAGAAGATCGGAATTTTTTTTTTTAATATGAGAGGAAATCCCACTATTTATAATAAAAAAGTGTAGTGTGAACAAAATCTTTATTGTTCCTTATCAAAAAGGTTACAACCATTTGAAAAAGTTACATTCCTTCGGAAATTTCACAACATGTCATAAAAGTCGCAACTTTTCATTAAGTCACAACTCTTCTTTAAAGTCGCAACTTTTCATCAAAGTCACAACTTTTGATAAAAATGGCAACTCTTCATGAAATTCATAAATTTTGATAAAAGTTGCAACTATTCATAAATTTCGCATCTTTTCATGAAAGAGGAAGACTAGTTTTTAAAATAAATAAAATTAAAAGGAAATTGTTGCTTGTGGTGGCTCCACGTAGGTGGGCCTAGGCTTTTCTTTTATATGATTATATGATTTTATGGATAATACAATCATAAAATTTTCAGATATTCATTCTTTTAAATATGGTATGAGAAAATACGATCTCAGATATTATTTTCTGTGTCTATAATATCACGCCATACATGTCAATTTTAAGTCTCAATCCATTAGTTTTTGTTTTATGTATTAATCTATAATGACCCAGTCATACGTTATAGGAAATTTCCATAAATTTCACATTTTTACCCTCCCGCTATCAATATTGGGTTATTTTTCATTGTAGTTTTAAGAGTTGGTTGCATTAAAAGTTCAGAATTTTGTATGCTTTTTAGTTTTAAAGGATAATTTTAACCAATTGATAGTGGGGTCTTTTCGAATTTCAGGTGTCGGAATGGAATTTCGTCGATTCCATTAGTCCCAAAATGTGAAATTTGATCTTTGAGATTTTTTGATTTAAAAATTCCAACTCTTTTTTAGTATTTTAGGTCACAAGTTTTGATTTTGTAGAATTTTAATCTTTGAACTAACTTTGGTCAACATTTAGGGTTTGGATGCTAGAATAAAAATTTCTAGAGTTCTGCTACATTCGATGGATGATTATGTAAGGTATTGTTTCATTTATGAGAGGTCCTAACATTATTTTAGCCTTTTAATATGTTTAGTTAGTTTTTTGTGGTTTTCGTAGATGTTGGGTCAAGGAGACATCATATTAGTTCTTTGACAATTCATTGAATAAGTAACATCGAGTATAATTAAGTTGCATATATGGTTTGTATGTTTGGAATTTGGAAAGAATATTGAGGATCCTCCTAATGTATTCAGAAATTGCTAAAGTTTCTCTTGTCAGTTGCTTTACTTTTGCGAATCTTATCCACTTAGGTGAACTTGACATATGATATGGGCATTTCTCTTAGGCGTCTTCCTTTTTAGCTTTGTAGTGTCTTTAGCTACATCGAGAGGGTTTTGTTGCCATTTTGGGGTTTAAGTCCCATTTTACTATTTTTGAGTTGTGGGGACCAATGGTGGTGATCTTTAAAGGAAATTTTGTTCTAGATCTGTAGATAATTATTCTTGATCCTAAACCTTCATTTCCATTAATTAGTTTTTCGTTTTAACATTAAAATGTGGGATTATTTTGGGCTAATGTAAAGGTTTTTCAAGAACCCAAGTTCATAACTAAAATGGTGATGTTGAAGGGTGTTGATTTCTTTTCCGAAATTATTTTCACTAATGAGTTTGCAAAGTCATAAACATATTTTTTTTGAGTATTAAGTTTAAGATTTTAATCTTAATTTAAAAATGGGGGTTTAAGTTGATTTACCCACATTTTAAGAGGATTGATATGGGTATTGCTTTTTCCAAAAGTGTTAAAAGCTTGTGCATATATTCTGTGTCTTCGAAAGTTTTTCAGTTGGGGAAGACTAATATATTCAAGTGATTATTTATTAGATAAATCAAGTGAATTAATCAACCTCGTAATCTAATTGAACTCATATGTTGCGTTTATTCATTTTAAGTTGGAATCAATGGGAATGAAATGAATGGTTCAATTGACAACTTGTTATGTCTAAATGAACCAAACTAGGGTTAAAATGAAAAAAGCTATGTTTTGAAAATTATGATGTGTTTTTAATTAATATAAAGCAGACTCTTTGATAGATTTATGATTGAATGCATAATAATTGACTTCAATTATTTTACTATTGTCTCTTCTATGTAGTGTGATATTACTTGAATGTTGGTCGTTGAATATATTGATCAGTCATGTGATGCTTATGAGTATCATGTCGAGTTAGTTGTCGGCGTTAGTATTATTTGGTCAAGATCATTAACGGTGAGTGTTAATATGAGGAAGTCATTTTATGCAATGATTATAAAGCTGATGGGAAATGGTTCCGGCTAGTGATTTAAAGCTGATGGAAAATAGTTCCGGTAAAAGATTGATTAATCTGAATGGGTATATAATCTGTTATCCATGAATTTCTTAGTTCTATAGATTGATGTACTTATTCTGTTTACTTAACTACTTGTGATTGAGATTGACCTATTTGATTCGTTAGATTGTTGAATTGCACAGTTTGAACTGTGCATATTGATATCGTGAGTTGTGTATTGTAGAATTTGTATGTTGGGATGATTTTTATGAAGGATATAGTTTTAGAAGGTTCCGTTGGAGTTTAAGAGATACTCAATTTCTATCAAGTTTCTCTGTTTAGAAGGTTGCTTGTTTTTTTACTGTGTTGTTGGTACTCAACCCTTAAATATCTATTTGAGTATGTTTTGAGTCAGGACCTACGTCATCTCTCCTTATTTTGATCACTCCGATTCTTGTCAAGGACATGAATAGGTCGTTGCCAGCTTGTCATTTGAAGGACCCTATTTTTTCCTTTTTTTACACTTTGTTATTTTTGAGAAACAAAGACTAAGGCTTGTATTGATTTCTAATTTCGTACTTACGTATTTGTTGGCTTGTAGACATGAAAACTACATTTTGGGGGCTTTAACAAGAATACTAACTTTTTTGCTTTATATTATTCTTATTTTTTATGTTATTCCGCTTTTCTTTCGTTTTTGTTGTGTTGATGGTGACTTGTGTTGGCGGGAAAAGACAAGTGATATAACGTCATTTTTTTTTGTCATGACATACTCATGCTCAGAGTTATATTTTTCGGTTGTTTGTTAATTGTTGATCTCATCCCTTACCCTATATACCAATACATAATACCAATACATTTCATATATTAATTCTACCTCTATTACTTCATTTATGATAATGAATTCAGCACCCATATTCAGATTTGTGGCCGTATTTTCCACAAAGTTCATCTACCTTAAGCATTGTGGACAGTCCTCCTCATATTCATTGGATTTAACTATGAGTTAGTGTATGTCATTCACTTAAATAATGTTAGCTTTTAGGAGGCCCACGATGTGGTCCTAGCAAATATCTCATTTAGTTTAGGGACTTTAAGACATTAGTATTTAGTTGTAATAGATTTATTTTTCAAGTCTATTTCAGTTATGATATTTACTTATAGCGTCCACTTCAGCTCTTATGTGATCTGCTTAGATATGTTCTATCAAGGGTTAGCTTGGGATAATTTGTTGTTCCAAACATTGTGTCTCAGTGAGAGTTGAAACTTCAATCATGACAACTTAGGTCAGTTTGATTTGAACTTTTTCATTAGGTAAATAACTAAATTAGTTATAGTGGTTTATTAACATAATAAAAGAAATCAAGCCAACTTAAAGTATGTTTTTTTTATTTTATTAGTCGGTTCGTATGATTTTCTCAATTTTTGTCACGACCCAAATCGGGGACGCGACTGGCACCCACATTCACCCTCCTATGTGAGCGAACCAACCAATCTAAACCTTAACATTTTAATACAATATCAACAAAAGAAATGCGGAAGACTTAAACTCATTAATAAAACAACTCAAACTATTATTATTATCCCCAAAATCTGGAAGTCATCATCACAAAAGAACATCTATCTCAATTTACTAATCTAAGAATGTCTAAAAAGTTAAAAACAAGTAAAAACTAGTCCATGCCGGAAGTTCAAGGCATCAAGACTTGAAGAAGAAGATCCAGTCAAGCTAGACGCATTAGCTCACCCTGAATTTCCGATGGAGTGAAGACTGGCTTGATCTACTGCTGAGTCAAAGTTGACGGAACGTTTGCTGCATTACACAAATAACAAAGAGAGGAAAACATAAAAGTAGGGGGGGTCAGTACAACCACACGTACTGAGTAGATATCATCGGCTAACTCAAAATAGGAACAATATATATCAATAATAATGTAAATCAACTACAATACTCAACATGTAGCAACAGCAATTACTTTATCATTAACAATTTCCGTCAAGTTCACAAATGAGGACTCAAGCCTCAATACCATACTCATTTGGGAATTAAGTTCATTAGATTGAGTATATTCATTATCTTTCAAGATTCATTATCTTTCTTCCTCTTGTGTCGGACGTGACACTCCGCTCCTCTAATTCTATCCTGGTGCCGGAACGTGGCACTCCGATCCTCATATACTATCCTGGTACCGGAACGTGGCACCCGATCATATACTATCCTGGGTGTCGGAACGTGACACTCCGATCCTCATATTCTATCCTGGTGTCGGAAACGTGACACTCCGATCCTCATATTCATTCTATCCTGGTACCGGAACGTGGCACCCGATCCATATACTATCCTGGTGTCGGAACGTGACACTCTGATCCTCATATTCTATCCTGGTGTCGGAACGTGACACTCCGATCCTCATATTCATTCTATCCTGGTACCGGAACGTGGCAACCCGATCCCCTAATTCATCAAGCCTTCTTTTACACTAAGGCATCATCATTCTCATTATATAATTATCAAGCCTTCTTTCACACTAAGGCATCTCATTCTCATTATATAATATATCAAGCGAATTAGGGTTCTTTCAAGATTTGGGATTCAATAGCTTCATCATGCTTTGTTAATTCATCACAATTCATAATCATAATCATGCAAGCATACAATTTAAGCACATAGCAGGGTTACAATACTATCAACACATAACATTCACTATTAAGAGTTCACTACGAATATCGTAACATAACCATAACCTACCTCCACCGAAGACTAGTGATCAACAAGCCAAATTCCCAAGCTCCTGTTTTCTCCTCCCTGTTGATCGATTTCTCTCTCTCTTTTGTTCTTTTCTTTTGTTTTATTCAAACCCTCTTTTCTTTACCCTAATTACAATTAATTAAGTGTAAAAGAGGACAATAAAACCCACTAATTAACTTAAGGTTACCTCTTTTAACCCCCAAGTAATTAGACTTATTAATATTAACCCTCAATCTTTATAATTAAGGAAAGAATAGTCCAAAACGACCCTTAAAACGTGTGGAGAAATCCTAAACTGCCTGGGATTTGCGCAACTGTGACGGCCGTCGTGCCTGCGACGGTCCGTCACACAGGTCGTCGTAGAGGCCAAAATCCTATTTTTCACCAAGTGTTCTGTGACGGTCCGTCACGCCTGTGACGGTCCGTCCTGCACTCCGTCATGACGGTCAGAAACTCGTTTCTTGTACCACATTCTCAAAAGTTGAAGTGTTTTGCAACGGGAGCTCACGACGGTCCGTCGTGGCTGTGACGGCCACGTCCTGCAGGTCCGTCACAATTTACAGAGAGTCGATTTTCAGTGCCCATTTTCAGAATTCTAAGTATGTTTGACAACGATACACCCTCGACGGGCCGTCGTGCCTGTGACGGTCCGTCGTGGTGTCCGTCGTATGGCCAGTTTTCCAGAATAAAATCTGCTGCTCAAAACGACTAAACAGGTCGTTACAATAGATACCAATTTACCCATCGTTCGTCCCCGAACGATCAAAAAGAAAAACAATGGCAAAAAGGAGTACCTGAATCTGTAAACAGATGTGGGTATTTTTCTTGCATATCCGCCTCCTTCTCCAAGTAGCTTCTTCAACCGGTCGATTCTTCCATTGAACCTTGATGGATGCAATCTCTCTCGACCTCAACTTGCGAACTTCTCTACCTAAATAGCAACCGGTTCTCTTCATAAGTCAAGTTCTCATCCAACAAAACTGAATCCCAACGGATAATGTAGTTCCATCTCCGTGGTATTTCTTCAACATGGACACATGAAACACCGGATGCACTCCGGAGAGCCCTGGGGGCAAGGCTAATTCATAAGCCACCTCCCCTATTCGCTTAAGTACCTCAAATGGTCCAATATCCTTGGACTTAGCTACTCTTTGCCAAACCGCATCACCCCTTTCATGGGTGAAACCTTCAACAAGACTTGTTCACCTTCCATGAACTCCAAGTCTCTAACCTTTCGGTCTGCATACTCCTTTGTCTACTTTGTGCCGCCAAAAGCTTCTCTTGAATAGCTTTCACCTCTCCATAGAATCTCTCAACAGATCAGTCCCCCAAGGTCTAACTTCAAAGGCGTCAAACCAACCAATGGGAGATCTACACCTCCTCCCATACAATGCTTCAAATGGAGCCATATCAATACTGGAGTGATAGCTATTATTGTATGAAAACTCTGCCAAGGGTAAGAAGCTATCCCAATGGCCACCAAACTCTATCACACACGCGCGAAGCATATCCTCCAACACTTGAATCGTTCGCTCAGACTGACCATCGGTCTGAGGATGAAATGCAGTACTAAGGTCCAATCTAGTACCTAATTCAGCATGTAAGGTTCTCCAAAACTTAGAAGTAAACTGCGTACCTCTATCTGATATGATTGAGAGTGGAACTCCATGCAATCGAACGATTTCTGAGATGTAGATTTTTGCTAACTTCTCTGCATTGTAAGTCACCTTGACCGGAATGAAATGTGCAGACTTAGTTAACCTATCAACAATCACCCAAATGGAGTCATACTTACCCATTGTCTTTGGAAGGCCAACCACGAAGTCCATCGCGATTCTCTCCCACTTCCATTCAGGAATGGGCATTCTCTGAAGTGTTCCTCCAGGCCTCTGGTGTTCATACTTTACTTGTTGACAATTTGGACATTTGGCAACAAACTCAACAATATCTCGCTTCATTCTACTCCACCAGAAGTGTTGCTTTAGGTCGCGGTACATCTTGGTTGCACCAGGATATAGAGTATCCGGAACTATGAGCCTCTGTAAGAATAGTGGTGATCAAATCATCGACATGGGGTACGCATACCCTTCCCTTAATCCTCAAAACACCTTCCTCATCGATATTGCTTCCTTAGCCTCTCCTTGTAACACTTTATCTCGGATTCGACTTAGTTCTCATCATCAAACTGTTTCCCCTTAATCTGGTCAAGAAAAGAGATCTTGCCTCTACACAAGCTAACAATCCTCCCTTCTCATTTATTTCTAACCTCATAAGGTCATTAGCCAGAATCTGCACCTCTCTAGCCAACGGGCGTCTAGAAGCTTGCAAATGAGCTAGACTTCCCATGCTTCCGGCCTTTCTACTACAAAGCATCGCTACAACATTAGCCTTCCCCGGATGATACAAGATAGTGATGTCGTAGTCCTTCAGTAGTTCCATCCATCTCCTCTGTCTCAAGTTCAAGTCTTTCTGAGTGAAGACATACTGTAGACTAAGATGATCCGTATAGACCTCACACTTAACCCCATACAAGTAGTGTCTCCATTGCTTTAGTGCAAATACTACCGCGGCCAACTCCAAATCATGGGTCGGATAGTTGCGTTCATGCACCTTTAATTGCCTCGAAGCATAAGCAATCACATTCTCTCTTGCATTAGTACTGCACCCAACCCGGAATAGGATGCATCACAATAAACAATGAAGTTTTTACCTCTACTGGCAAGGTAAGGATAGGTGCGGTAGTCAACAAAGTCTTAAGCTTCTGAAGCTTTCCTCACATTCATCTGACCATACAAATGGAACATTTGCTAGTCAAGTTCGTCAATTGGGAAGCAATGGAAGAGAATCCCTTGACGAATCGGCGGTAGTAGCTAGCTAACCCCACAAAACTCCTATTTCTGACACGTTCGTAGGTCTTACCCAATTCTTTACCGTCTCAATCTTAGATGGATCCACCATCACTCCATCCTTAGAAACCACGTGTCCCAAGAAGGACACTGAATCTACCCAAAACTCACACTTGGATAATTTCGCATAAAGCTTTTTCTTTCTCAACAACTCTAACACCATTTTCAAATGCTCCTCATGTTCTTTCTTACTCTTCGAGTATATCACTATATCATCAATAAACACAATCACAAAGAGGTCCAATATAGGCTTGAAAATCCCGTTCATCAAGCTCATAAAGGCAGCAGGGGCATTGTCAGACCAAAGACATTACCCAAATTCATAAGGCCCTACCTAGTTCGAAAAGCAGTCTTGGCACATCCGTTGCTCGTATTTTCAATTGGTGGTAACGGATCTCAAGTCAATTTTTGAGAAGACACATGCACCTTGTAACTGATCGAACAAGTCATCAATGCGAGGAATGGGGTACTTGTTCTTAATAGTTACCTTTGTCAACTGTCGGTAGTCGATGATGCACATCCGAAAACTCCCATCCTTCTTCTTTACAAACAAAACCAGAGCACCCCAAGGAGATGCACTTGGTCTAATAAAGCCTTGTTCAACAACTCTTGAAAGTTGTGCTTTTAACTCTCTTAACTCCGCGGGAGCCATTCTATAAGGGGGTATAGAAATGGGGCGAGAGTACCGGGTTCAAGATCGATACAGAAGTCAATATCCCTATCCGGTGGCATACCGGGAAGATCGGCAGGGAACACATCCAAAATTCACAGACTACCGAAACCGACTCAATTGAGGGTACTTGGGTGGTGTCATCCTAAGATGTGCCAAAGAAAGCTAGACAACCCTTACTAACCCATCTTCTGAGCACGAATAAATGAGATGATACGCACCGGATTGGAAGTGTAGTCACCCTCCCACACTAACGGATCTGCCCCAGGCTGGCTAACGTCACTATTTTGCATTACAATCCAAAATCGCAAAATTGGAGAAAGCCAAGTCATACCAGAATTACATCAAAGTCACCCATTTCTAAAATAACCAAGTCTACATAAGTGTGCTCCCCACAAAAATTCACCAAACAAGACCTATATACCTTTCAACTATCACCGACTCACCCACCGGAGTAGAAACACGAATAGGTATGTCAAGTAATTCACAATGCAAATTTAGGACCATTAGCAAATGAGGAAGATACATAAGAGAATGTGGATCCGGGATCAAATAATACAGATGCCATGCAATCACAAAACCGAAAGATTACCTGTGATAACAGCATCAGACGCCTCCGCTTCAGATCTCCCAGGGAAAGCGTAGCAATGAGCCCAATATTCTGTCCGTTGCCCCTACCATGTTGTGTAGTAGTGGCTCCATTTTGCCCATCACCTCTGGCCGTTTTGGTGACCACCATTACCTCGGCCACCACGCCCTCCAGAAAAAGCGGCCTCTACCATGACCGCCCCTACCTCTAGCTATCGGGGGTCTGTAACTCTGGCTTGGACAGTACCTCTTAATGTGTCCAATCTCTCCACACCCATACATTCTCTGGGTTCACGCGTCGGCCTCTCAAGAAGTGTTGACCGTTTCTGAGGTGGACCCCCAACTACAGTCTGTAGTGAAGACTGTATTGGTCGATTTGAGTGACTTCCGGAGTTCTGTCCTCTAGAATAAGAACCATTAAACTCACCTCCCCTTCGAAACCTTTTTGATGTCGATGTCGTGGTGAAGTCGTCTGGCTTCATTCCTTCCACCTCAATCACAAAATCTACCACCTCTTGGAAGGATGTTGCCGTTGCCGCTATCTGTAAGGCTGAAATCCGCAATTCTGCTGACTCTCAACCCTTCACAAAACGGCGGATCCGTTCTTGTGGACTGAAACAGAGTTGGGTGGAATATCTGGATAGTGCGCGAAATTTAGCCTCGTATGTGCATTAACCGTCATTCGGCCTTTCTCTAGACTCAAGATTCATCCCTCTTCTATCCCTCTCAAAGTGCGGGATATACTTTTCCATGAATCAACTAGAGAATGATTCCCAGTCATAGGTGGTGCCTCCGTTGGTTGACACTCAACATGTGAACGCCACCACATTTTGGCGTTCCCTTGAAACTGATAGCTCACGAACTCGACACCAAACCTCTCTACTACCCATCTTGTGTAGTAGCTCATGACAATCAACCAGAAAATCGTAGGCATCCTCTGATTCTGCACCCTTAAATACTGGAGGTTTCAATTTCAAGAACTTACTGAAAAGTTCATGTTGATCGTTTGTCATAATAGGCCCATTAGTCAGCAGCGTGGAATGTGCCTATTCCCAATGGTGCATCCATGCGGGGAGCCATAGTAGACCGCATGTCGTATCTCTGAAGCCGGAGGTGTTGGTGCAGAAACCACTGGAGGTGCCTGACCCTGATCGGATACCCGCTAAGATAAGCAAGTACTTGTTGATCATCTCTGGGGTAGGTTGGGGTGGCATTTCCTCATGTTGCACTTGTTCATTCTCCCCTTCCTCACCCTCTCTTACCACCTCCTCGGTCGGTGGAGGAGTCCACTGCCCTAGTATCAGATGGGCTAGGGGCTCGTCCTCTCCCTCTAGAAGACGTCCTCCACACGACCTCTTCCACGGCCTCGTGCCGTTGTTCTCCCTCGAGCCACAGCCCCAGTGGCTGGCTCAGTCGTTTCATGTCTTTCCGTTGTTGCTGCTGGTGCGGTCGTTGCTCTAGTTCTAACCATCTGCGAAGTAGAATGAAGATGGTCAGATACCAATTTTATCACCTAGATACCAATTGGACTCAAGTAGTAGCACGAAAGAAAGAATGAAAGAATGGAATTTTCCTAAAGTCTTATAGCCTCTCAAAGAAAAGTAAAGGCGTCCCCCTACCGTTCTTTAAGACTCTACTAGACCTGTTCTTGTGTGATGAGACCCACGAACCTAATGCTCTGATACCAAGTCTGTCACGACCCAAATCGGGGACGCGACTGGCACCCACATTCACCCTCCTATGTGAGTGAACCAACCAATCTAAACCTTAACATTTTAATACAATATCAACAAAGAAATGCGGAAGACTTAAACTCATTAATAAACAACTCAAACTATTATTATTATCCCCCCAATCTGGAAGTCATCATCACAAGAAAATCTATCTCAATTTACTAATCTAAGAATGTCTAAAAAGTTAAAAACAAGTAAAAACTAGTCCATGCCAGAAGTTCAAGGCATCAAGACTTGAAGAAGAAGATCCAGTCCAAGCTAGACGCATTAGCTCACCCTGAATTTCCGATGGAGTGAAGACTGGCTTGTCTACTGCTGAGTCGAAGTTGGACGGAACGTTACACTGCATTACACAAATAACAAAGAGGAAAACATAAAAGTAGGGGGGGGCAGTACAACCACACGTACTGAGTAGATATCATCGGCTACTCAAAATAGGGAACAATATATATTAATAATAATGTAAATCAACTACAATACTCAACATGTAGCAACAGCAATTACTTTATCATTAACAATTTCCGTCAAGTTCACACATGACGACTCAAGCCTCAATACCATACTCATTTGGGAATTAAGTTCATTAGATTGAGTATATTCATTATCTTTCAAGATTCATTATCTTTCTTCCTCTTGTGTCGGTACGTGACACTCCGCTCCTCTAATTCTATCCTGGTGCCGGAACGTGGCACTCCGATCCTCATATACTATCCTGGTACCCCGGAACGTGGCACCCGATCCATATACTATCTCCTGGTGTCGGAACGTGACACTCCATCCTCATATTCTATCCTGGTGTCGGAACGTGACACTCCGATCCTCATATTCATTCTATCCTGGTACCGGAACGTGGCACCCGATCCATATACTATCCTGGTGTCGGAACGTTGACACTCCGATCCTCATATTCTATCCTGGTGTCGGAACGTGACACTCCGATCCTCATATTCATTCTATCCTGGTACCGGAACGTGGCACCCAATCCCCTAATTCATCAAGCCTTCTTTTACACTAAGGCATCATCATTCTCATTATATAATTTATCAAGCCTTCTTTTACACTAAGGCATCATCATTCTCATTATATAATATATCAAGCGAATTAGGGTTCTTTCAAGATTTGGGATTCATAGCTTCATCATGCTTTGTTAATTCATCACAATTTCATAATCATAATCATGCAAGCATACAATTTAAGCACATAGCAGGGTTTACAATACTATCAACACATAACATTCACTATTAAGAGTTCACTACGAATATCGTAACATAAACCATAACCACTACTTCCACCGAAGACTAGTGATCAACAAGCAAATTCCCAAGCTCCTGTTTCTCCTCCCTCTTGATGATCGATTTCTCTCTCTCTTTCTGTTCTTTCTCTTTTGTTTTATTCAAACCCTCTTTCCTTTACCCTAATTACAATTTAATTAAGTGTAAAAGAGGACAATAAAACCCACTAATTAACTTAAGGTTACGTCTTTTAACCCCCAAGTAATTAGACTTATTAATATTAAACCCTCAATCTTTATAATTAAGGAAAGAATAGTCCAAAACGACCCTTAAAACGTGTGGAGAATCCTAACTAAACTGCCTGGGATTTGCGCAACCTGTGACGGCCCGTCGTGCCTGCGATGGTCCGTCACACAGGTCGTCGCAGAGGCCAAAATCCTTTTTTTCACAAGTGTTCTGTGACGGTCCGTCACGCCTGTGACGGTCCGTCCTGCACTCCGTCATGACGGTCAGAAACTCGTTTCCTTGTACCACATTCTCAAAAGTTGAAGTTTTTTGCAACGGGAGCTCACGACGGTCCGTCGTGGCTGTGACGGCACGTCCTGCAGGTCCGTCACAATTTACAGAGAGTCGATTTTCAGTGCCCATTTTCAGAATTTCTAAGTATGTTGCAACGATACACCCTCGACGCCGTCGTGCCTGTGACGGTCCGTCGTGGTGTCCGTCATATGGCCCAGTTTTTCCAGAATAAAAATCTGCTGCTCAAAACGACTAAACAGGTCGTTACAATTTTCTATTTTTAATTCTTCTAATAACACCGTTATTAAAAAAAGATGTTAGGAAAATAAACCACTATTTTTCATTCTTCTAATAACACCATCGTTGAAGAGGGTATTCTCTTGACCGTGTATTTCATTAAACATGTGATGTTCCCAATTAAAAAGACATATGATACCATTGGCAAATAAGTCAGTGATAATATTATTTAATGAAATCTAAAGGACATTCAAATAAATAAAATTTGGAAAAAAATAAATATTCAATAGAATATCTGAGACGTCGGGTTAGGAAAATTTATATAAAAAAATTCAAGAAAAGACGCAATACATGTAATCTTTTAAAGCATTTAAAAATCCAAAATATTAAATTATGTATAAACATTGTGAAAGATTGAAAACTAATTTGAAAAATACATGTAATGTAGATTATAATATATACTTTTTTTGTGTGTTAGACCATGAATATTTTGGTAATTGACTATTATTAATTTTCTCGGCAAAACATTTTTGAACTATCCATAGGGAGTTGGACGTGCAGTACATCAACCTCAACATTTTTTAAAACCATTTGGAAATATGAGGATCATTTTATATGAATTAGGTGATTTTTTTATAACGTAAAAGTAACCCCTAGACTATGACCTAAATCTGAAAGACACATCTTAAGTACAGTAAGATCCTATTAACCCCTAAACCCACTTTTTTCTATTAATTTTCTACATCTATTTGGCTTACGTGGCACTCAAATATCTTGCACGCATCTCAACTATGTGGAGTGACGAAATAAGCTACATAATCCAAAGATATACAAAAAAAATGAGTTTATGGGGGTAATAGGACCTTAGTTTAGTTGATGTGTTTCTCTGTAATGGGGGAGTACTTGTGTCTTTTACTAATGTTTTAGTTTTTCATATTTGTTAGCCCATGAATATTTTAGTTATATGAATTCAAATTATTTTTATAAAACCTTCATGAGACCCTCCTGCCAAGTTGATACCTAACTAGGTGAAGTCTTTGCAGTTTTAGAGGAGCAGAAGTCTCACTATCTTTGTAGAATATTTGGACATTTAAAAGCCTGTTTGCATGTATTGGATGATTTTCTCTGTTTTCTAATACATTAATCCATGAATATTTTGGTGGAATTAATTATATCAATTTTCTATAAAACCATTATGGAACCCTCTACAGGGACATCGAGGAGAAGTACGTGAAGCAACACCTTTTTACGACTTTTTTGGACTAGTGGCTCATTTTATAGAGATTAGGATATTTTCTTAATTTTTTGTTTTAGCCCATGTATATTTTGGTGATCTAACTTTTGGTTGATTCCTACTAAAAATCTTTACAAAACCCTCCGCAGGGAGTTGAAGTAAAACTAGGTGAAGTCTCGCTATTTAAAAATATTTTTTGAATTTAAGGTTATTTTCAAAAAATCAAATAGTCAATTTTCTCAATTATATTTTTGTGTTAGCCAATAGATAGTTTGGTGATATGGGTTCCTATCAAGTTTTGGGCAAACACATTAAGTAGCCCTCCATGAGGAGTTAGAAGAACACTACATGAAGGCTCACCATTTCTTAGTGAATTTTCAAGCATTGAGGGGTTAGTTTATAAGAACTATGAGATTTTTTCACACTTTTGTGAGAAAAACCCATCAATATTTTTTTGAGATGAATTTTGGTCAATATTTTTTAAAACCTTTATAAACTACACAACAAGGTGTTGGGGAGTGGTACATAAAGCCTCTTCATTTTACGGCATTTATGGGCATTTAGAAGCCAATTTAAAATATTTAAGCGATTTTATAGTTTTTTATTTTTTTGACCCATGAAACTTTTGTGATACACCTTTCGAACAATTTTTTTGAAAAATCTTTAGATTACCCTTCATAGGGAGTTGGGAGAGCAATACATGAAGACTTATAATTTTTATGACATAAGGGACAATTTTAAAAAAATTAGGTTATTTTGTTAGTTATTCGTCTATTATCCTCTGAATAATTTGGGTATTTGACTTGAGATAATTTTTTTTGCAAAACCTTTACAGGAGCCACATTAGGGAGTTGGGCAAGAAGTAAGTGAAACCTCACCATTTCCTACATGATTTTTAGCATTTAGGAGATAATTAACAACAATTAGGCAACTTCTTAATTTTTTGTGTTTGTTAGCACATGAATATTTTTGTGATATGTTGTCCCATCATTTGATTTTGCAAAACATTTATGGAACCCTATGTAGGGAGTTGAGGGAGAAATACATATAGCCTTGAAAATTTTGGGAAATTAGAGGTCATATTTTAGGAATAAGGAAATTTTCTCTATTTTTTTTATGTGTGTTAGTCCATTAATATTTTATTGAAATGACTCCACCTGTCTTTCTTGTGAAACATATGCACAGGTCTTTGTGATCTGATAGTGCTGAGTGGAAGGGAAGTCGCTCAACGGATAAAAGTTAATCTAGAAATAACATGTTGATCATCCTTCGTGCGGAGTTGGGATTACATTATGTGAAGCCTCATAATTACTTACTATTTTTTTGGGATTTAGGGGCCATTTAAATGAAATTAGGTGATTTACTATTTTCACGTGTAACGCCCTTGAATATTTTGGTGATATGACTTCTGGTCAATTTTTTTGCAAAATACATCTAAAATTCTCCGTATGGAATTGAGGTTGTCGTACATGAATTCTCACCACTTTACAATATTTTTGGTCATTGAATGTAACAGTTCAGAAAATCGAAAGTCAAATTAAAAAGGAAAGATTGCATTTTTGGCATAAATGTATGTTTTTATGAGCCAAGCTACAACCGATCGGATTTTATATATGTCATAGGAAGGCAGTTATTGGACTTGAGTTGAATTTTTGAAAATGTCATGTCTAGAAGATCTATGGATGAGAAAAATGAATTGTACAATCATTATGGGTCGTAGGATGTATCGTAACCATGAGTCCAGACCTAATGAAATATGGACTTTGGATATAAGAACTGTACATGACATAGGAAAGATTTTGGGGGGCGTAGAATGACTTTCATGTAATGGGATTGGACTTAGAGGATTTGTGGGTACATAGTTCTACGGGTTAGTTCTGCGAGCCGTAGAATGTTTAAAGCTTCATTAAAGGGTCCCATATAAATTTTTTTCAGTATTTTGGTCCCCTGACTCTGCAGTTGATCTGGAGTCATCCTGTAGCTTTAAGTCATGTTTAATTAGGTCTTTTCCTATTGTCTCAACACCTAAACTACATTGTTTATAGACTATTCCAATGACCTAATACTGGTCTTCTACTCCTATGTCTAACGATTCCCTCATATTTACTCAAAACCTAAATTCCCTTCAAATTCATCCTCTCTGATGCTCTCTCAAGCTCCAAAGAGTAAAACTAGCATTTCTAGGGCTTCAACAATATTCTCTCCTTATTTTAGGGCTTTGATCATCAAGGTATGTGGGATCATCATACATAAATTCTTTATATCCATTAGGTTCCAAAAGAATTTCAATTTTCTAATTTCATCTTCACTCGAAATTTAGGGCTTCATGTTATTCTCTGTGTGTTCAATTCGTTATATTCAATTTCTCAAATGCAATCTTATTAAGCATGATTTGACTCAATTAAATCATATCCAAGTGATTTCTTATGGACCAATGCCTATGCATATTTTATGAATGTTGACTATAATTATGAACTTATGAATTATGATTATGACTCATTGAATATTTTATGAAATTGATGATGTAACACCTCGTATCAAAAATAGACAAAAAATGCAGATTTTTAGAAGTTGTAGGTGCCAGCGACGGAGCCATTTACGGACCGTCAGTCAACTCCGTCTATAGGCCAGTCGATACTCACTTCTGAGTCACAAAGGATGATCGACCAGTACGGACCATCAGTAAACTCTGTCAATGATTAAATTACTTTCAATTCTTACCCACGAACAATGATCGACCAGTATGGACCGTTAATCGACTTATTGTACGTCAATTGACTCCATTAATGACCTTGATAACTTTTAAGTAAGGGGTATTTTAGTCTTTTCCTTATTTGTTTGGCCCCTAAGCTACGTCATTTAGACCATAAATCATGAGGTTTTTGTCAGTTTAAGCCTAGAAACAGAACTAGAACTTAATAAAGTCAAAATCATTAATCAAAACATAGAAAATTAAAAGCAAGAATCCTAGTTCAAGAATGCAGAAGAAAGTTTCCATCAATTCCAACTTTAAAATTGAATGATTTTTCCGTGGAATTCATCACCAGGTATGTGAGATTTCACTAGTGGGCTACTTGCGCCGATTGGTTCCCTACAAAATTCAGTAAGTTTGTTGATTCCCATATTAAGAATATACATAGGGTTTCTAAAATTACATTAGATAATCATGAATTACTTAGTAACATGTTCAAATTACATTATCATGTTATTACTAAGTTTATTGCATGAATTTCAGAACCCTAGTTATGCATTTCTTTAGTTCTTGAATTACAATTGCTAGGTCGGATATTTTAGTTATTCAGTGATACATATCTCAGTTATTAATGCATCATTACCAGGTTAGTTATTTCATTCTCATGTGAATGTTAAGGTTGAGTTATCCAATATTTAGTGAAACTCAGTCATAATAAGTTAACGACATAATTCATTGGAGTAGCATAATATGTAGTTGGACTAGGGTTCAGCGTACCAAAATAGTCCAAGAACTACTAGCAAAGTAGGTTGTAAGTCCCCTCTATGGGTTTCAATTTAGTGATTACGCCAGCATGCCTTTATATCTTTGAAAGAGTATATGGGTCCTCTCAATAGGGTGTATACATCGGACTCCACATTCAGCACATATATTTTTATTACCAATTATTTGTAGATGCAACAGTTCATTCAGACTGTTGGGGGTGGAGGCTGAATTAAGAAGAAGAGAGAGTTGCTTTGAAGGACTTATTTTATTATGAGGGGTAACCCTCCTTTTTATACAAAAAAAATGTACTACTTTGGCCAAGTGGCCGACACTACTTTTACACATGGCCTTTTTTTATTTCGGCCGACACAAGAAAACAAAAAACTTTTACGTAATGGCATTTACTTTTTACATATGGCCGACATATTACTATACATAACTTTATTAATTTACATAATGACCTTTACTTTTTATTCTAGCTGTACTTCTGGGATATAGTTGTCTTCACCGTCACATTTTGTGCATAGATGATCTGGGTATGTTTGGCCTACTAATTAACAGTATCTAGTCATCAATTTGGTGAGATAAAAATTTTTCTGATAGCTCTTGTGGTAGGTGGCTGCTCTGGTTTCAGCAAGCTCAATATCCATTGGCGTACTTCTTCCATATCTATTGTTTTTAGCTCTCGGCAATTGGAGTATATGATCGTCTGGTCTCGACTGTAGTAGCTCCAAATTGCATTTTCATTTAGATAATTGTTCGATAATTCATTCAAAATGGTAGCTATCCCAATAATCCTTTTATTTGCATAGAATTCTAGGATATTTACCCTTTGTATTTCTTCTTGTGCTTCTATTTTTTCCGGGATTATCATTTCTTTGGTTAACCGATTTTGATAACTTGTATTATAGGTTTAATTTTGTCGTATAATATCTCTGCAGTTGCTGAGTAAAACTTTATATGAAATAAAGTTCCTTTAGTTATTCTTTTATAATGTAGAAATGCTTTGTGTAGTTCTGGTATCTTAGCTACTTCTTCTCCCGTTGTCGTGTATACAGTACGTAAAAGTCCATAATTGTAGCAAGTTGCTACTAGATTTGAATTGGTACATGGTTGTGCTATAAGTTTATTATATCCCTTTAAGTGTTGGGTTAATAATTTTCATTTGGATTTTGGGTATTTTTAGCTCAGCGGTTTAGATTCAAAAAGGTTTGGATTTTGTGTATATTTTCTATATACGTCCTGGTGATATGGTTATATATTTGTTTATGTGAGTCCAAACTGGTTTTGTAGGTATTTATTTGTGGAGGTACAAATATGTCTTTTTGGGTATTTTCTGAAAGGTATATGGTTGGAAAATAGCTTATTCAGATTGGTATTTTTGTATTTTATCTTACCATCTTCCTTTTTTCGAGTTGGTCCTCCTATAGATGTGCTACCTGCAGCTGCATATATCATTCTGTTATGGGTTTTAAGGTGTTTCCCAACTTAACCTTCTAGCTCCGCATGTTTTGAGTCATGCTGCTGACTTAGCTCCGCATGTTTGAGTCATGCTGCTGACTATTAACTGTCTCTTTTAGTATTTGTACTTCGCTTTCTATTTTCTCCATTTTCGGACAAAGTATTGTCATTGTAGTTAGTATTTTTTCCATTGTATCTTTCTCTTGAGAGGTAATCTGCAATGAGATTTTTGTCAGTCTTGATTACTTCAATTGTAAATGTAAAATTTAATATATTCAATACTAATCTCCTTATTCCTTTTGTTGTAACTGAATCTTGTACATTTTTGGTTATCCACCACTTTACCTGTGTATTGTCTGTTCTCACAATAAATTTATTGTAAACAATATATGGTTCAAATGCTAATAAACATTTATATAGTGCAAACAATTCTTTTCTATATTTCCCATTTTATTTGTGCTTCTGAATATGATCCTGAGTGATATCTGCAATGGTGTTCTATTTTTCTTTGTCATATTTGTATTTTAGGACTCCTCCATAACTTTGATTGCTCGAATCCGTTTCAACAATATAATTAAATCATTTATTTTCATTGGGAAAATATAGTTTTGGTAGTTCTTACATAAGTTTTTGATATGTCTTATATGTTCTTTATCTTCATTGTCGAAATGATATTCGACATCTTTCTTAAGTTTTTTGTGTAATGGTTTTGAATATTCTGCTAATTTTTGTATGTATTCTCTTACTTGGTTTACTAATCATAGGAAGGATTGTAATTTCTTTTTCATATCTACATTTTCATCAAGAGTGATTATTTTTTGTACTTTGTGGGTTTGCATCTTTATCCCATTTTTATCTATTTGTATTCCTACAATTCTATCTGAGGTTTCATAATTTCTGCTTTCCTTTTACTTAGGCTTATACCAGAATGTTTAATTATGTGTATAAATTTCTCTAATAAACTGATATGTTCATCTTGTGTTTTTGAATACAATAATATCATCTATATAGACAATGCAATTTTCTAATTGATTAAAATAATTGTCCATAAAATGTTGGTATCTACCTGGTGCATTTTTATATCCAAATGGTACAACATTCCATTCATAAAATCCTTGTGGTACAGTAAATGCTGTTAGCTGTTTAGATTCTTCTTCTAGTTTCAAGTGATAAAATCCTGATTTACAATCGAATTTACTGAAATAATTTTATCCTTGTATCTGTCTTATTTTTAGTATCTTATTTGGTATTTGGTAATTATATGTTTTAGTTTTAACATTTAAGCTGAGATAATCTATGACCATTCTACTTTTACCTCGTTTTTGTTCACTATGTTTATTAACTATAAATGTTGGACTTGTATGTTTACTATTGCTTTCTTGTATATAATTATTCTTCAGTAGTTCATCTATATGTATTTTGAATTCTTCTAAATCACTAAAATTATATTTTAATGGTTTTTGTGTTATTATAATATTTTCATCTATTAATTCAAATTTTATTTCATCTTAGGCTTTTCACATCCTTGTAATAGATTTTCACTATATAATAATTCTACTTGTTCGTTAATTATTTTAACTTTGTCTATTGTCAATATTATAATTTCTAATTGTGTTATTTGATTTTTACTTATGTTTTCCATTTCCTGGTTTATTTTTTCACTTCCTTTTATCTATTCTGTGGGTTTACGTTGCTTGTTATTTACTCTTTTTGCTCTTATTTAATTTCCGCATGGTGTAGTAAACCACCAATGTGTTTTCGTTATAATATGTGCGTAAAATCTTTCTAAAAACGGCATTCCTAATGACATATCTTTTTTTGTAAATTCAAAATTGTACATTTCTTTTATTGTTAGTATTTTATCCCATATTTGTATTTTTATAATTTTTGCTTTATATGTAATCATACTACCTTCATTATTAAATCCTGTCACTATAATAGGTGTTTTTAATTTCTAAAAATTGTTTACCCGTACTAGATGATAGAGATGAACCTTAGAAATCATCTTGTTGGAATTAAGGTAAGAAATGAATGGACCCGTAGGCGCTAAGCTACTACCATTCCACTCTTAAATTGTTATATTTGGAAACTAAGAACAAAAAAGGTTAGTTCTAAAATCTACTGAGGGATAAAAGGAATGCGACTAATCCTTTCCTAGAATGACACTGAAGTCTACAATTTATAACGCTACATGATGTGCTTAGGTAACTTTCTGAGAGACTGTGTGACAGGTAAATTTCAGTATACATCTGACTTAAATTGGGTGACGACTGG
The DNA here is from genome assembly GCA_027705065.1 of Solanum peruvianum. Lineage (NCBI taxonomy): Eukaryota > Viridiplantae > Streptophyta > Magnoliopsida > Solanales > Solanaceae > Solanum > Solanum peruvianum. The sequence continues at coordinate 45,370,181 of JAKWJD010001759.1, forward strand.
AGTAGAGATAGAGAAGGGTTCTGACAGAGCTTTTGGACTAACATCAAACTTGACTGCTACATAACGAGTAAAAGAGTTTAGAGTAGCTCCTGGATCTTTCCACATGTTAGCCACATCTTTAAGCTGGTAGGATGAAAATTCAACCCTACTATTTCCAATAGCTTGCATCACTCAAAATATTTTGTTAATCTCATCAATGATACTTTGTGCGTCCTCACCAATTTGTTACCCTAAAAGCACAAGTAGATTCATACTACGAAAATCTTAATTTTAGTTCTCACTGATCCATCATACAGTAATTGGAAGTTGCTGATTGTTCTTGTTGGACATTCTCTGAGCCAAAATCTAAATTGACGTTCCAAATATCTTCATCGAGACAAATATATATCTAGAACTAGAGGAACGGTGATTGCGTGTTTTAGAACTCCATATGTAAACTCTATGAGGTGGCATGATCTTGAGTTCATAATTATTGATTAGAAAGGAGACCAGACACACGCAAAATAAGAATATCAACAAAGTAAAGATTTCCTAAAAGACTTCAGCCTCCTTCTCATTAGTTATGGTGCACTTCACACCCATGAGAATGAGTCTTTTGGTATTGGTTTTCATACATCCTAGGACACTTAAACCTAATACTTGATACAAAGTTTTTCATGCCTCGAGCTACCACCGAGATGCGGACACGCGACCTAGGACCACAAGTGATCCCAAGCTAACCCTGTTGGCATGATCATGAGCATACTAAAGATAATAAGCTGATCAGAAGCTAAATCATAATTAAAATAAAAATATAGGGAATACCAATATAGGCCATGTGTAAAAGTAGTGTTGGCCACATGGCCAAAGTAGTACGTTTTTTTGGTATAAAAAGGAGGGTTACCCCTCATAATAAAATAAGTCCTTCCAAGCAACTCTCTCTTCTTCTTAATTCCGCTTCCACCCCCAAATTTGTATCAGAGCAGTCAGGTAAAAAGAAGCTAACAAAATATAAGCTATTAAAAACAAATCAGAGATGACAAACTACAGAAACAACTATACTCATTTACATTCATGAGTAGCTAAACTGTTGTATTCCTAATAATCTCTTGTTGATTATAATTGTTTATCATGTTTTAATAATGTTAATAATCATCTTTAGAAAGTTTGCTACGAAAATATTCTGCGAGTAAGTATGCCCAGACTATGTCATCCTAAAGTTGAAACCATTAGGCAAGAAGGCCGATTAGGGGAGTAAACAGAGTTGAGGCGCTGTTAGGGTAACCGATCAAAGAAGAAACCGTAGTAGTGACCAGACGAGATGATTATTAAATCATTATTATTACATAATAAATAAGTATAATCTATTAAGAGGCTAAAGGAATAAAATTGTAGCAAAAACATGTTAAAATGAATTCTATCTACTAGAAGATGATGTTACTTACAAGATATTAATACTCTATATATTGAAAGGTCTTAATACTGATATAAAAAAAACAATTTATGAAAAATTATTGACATACAAAATAATCGAAGAAACAATCCAAGGTTGGGCAGAATTAATTATAACAAATGATTTTGACATAGATTTATATGATGATCTAGAATTATTCATATATCAACGATAGATTATTTATACTTGCAATTCTTGAACTAAACAAGAAATAATACTACTTGAAAAATTACTAATTGAAAATTTATTCAAATATTTGAGAACTAGAGAAAACAGATATTTAGAATATATTGAAAACAACGCTAATGAAATACAACGATTAGACCTACTTAAAAAAGAATATTTTAAAAGAATATTTTATTCTTAAAACTATGAAGAACAATCAAACATCAAATAAAGTAACTACCATAACAAAAACTAGATAGAAAGAAAAGTACAAAAGATACATATTAAGTTAAAAACCTTAAACATAGAATTTGAATTATTACAACTTGCTAAAACAAAAACTAGCAAAACAAATATTTTGATACATATAATTTCTAAATCAGAAAATAAATATGTTTGTTATCTGAAAAAACAATATGAACAAAGAAATATATAAGCAACAACTGATAGAGAAAATAATTGAAAAAGACAAGAGTTAAAATACAGAAAAGGAAGACTAGAGAAAATATGTTAGCAGGAGTATGTAATAAATCAATATTAGCACAAAGAAAAGTTATATCTATGCTAGAAATACAAATAAATTGCCTCGAATATAAATTACAACATGAATCATAATGAATAAAGAAGAATTTGTAGTAGCCGAAAAAACATATGAAAATCAAGAAGGATTTGTAATAAAAATAATATGTTAAAATTTTGGAAGACGATATAAAAAAAAGGAAATAACTTGTATTTAATGTTAGAAAAGAAAACAACAAAATTAAAAGATAGTTTAACAGCTATGGTAAGAATAACAAAGGAAAACGAAGAAATAGATAAATCAAATGAGATTGAAAAAATAAAAACACAAGCAAAGAAGGAAGTACAACATCTAGAAGAACTAAAAAATACAAAAATAAGTGAATTAGAAAGAGATTAGCTAAGCTAAAATTATTCTATGAAACCAAACAAAATGAAAAACAAATAGAAAAAGATAAAGAACTTGAATTGACTAATGAAATAAATAAGATGAAACAAAAATTAAATGAAAATCTTGAAATAGACGAAATAGGCGAAATAAATGAATCAGATACAATGAACGATCAAAAATCAGAATAAGTGATATAAGCGAAACATACACAAAATTCTAGAACAAATAAATAAGCCGAAAAAATTAGAAATAAATACAAGAGATATAAATCAACCTAGCACATCAAGAGTTAAAACCCCAGATAATAGTCCTAGGAGTAGTCCCAGATGGACAGGACCAACTTATTATACAGATAATTATGAACAATTAGATAGAACAAATGCAATATGGAATAGAAAATTAAATAAAAATGGACGCCTAGACCAATAACTGAACAATATAACTTTTTAGATTTAGATTGTGTTATAGATATAAATAAAGCAATTTTACTATGGGTAGGAAATATATCTTAACAACTAATTGATAACAAAATAACAGCAAAAGAAGCGCCAGGATATATAGAAAGAACATTTGTTGGGAACAACGAAATTATGGATAGGAAATTTACCCCCAGAAAGTCTAGAAACACTTAGGAGTGATAAGACAATAGATGGGTCTCCATCAACAACAAATGTAGATATACTAGATAAATATGAATTAGCAATAAGAAATGAATTTGGTGGCATGACTACAGAAATAAAAGAATAAAATAGAGAAAAAATAATAAATAGACAACTTATGAAAAAATTAGCTATATGTAAAATGTGCTATATAGACGAATACACATGTGCATTTAAACTATAAAGCAAGATATGATATAAATGAAGTAAAGAAATAAGACAACAATATTTTACAAAACTACCAGAACCATTTAGTACAAAATAATTAAAGATTGGAACAATGAAGGATTAACAAATACTTTAGGAGCTAGAATAAAATTTCTACATCAATGGTTTGTACAATTATGTGAAAAGCAAAAAGAAAAAAAATAAAATGGAGAAAGTACGAATGAAAAATCTAGCATGTTGTAAAGATAAAACAACACCACAGTTTGGTTGTACAAATAAATATTATAAAAAACAAAGACCTAAACGACACAAAAATTATAGAAAAACCAAAACTAGATATAAATACAAAAAACCAGGACAATGATATTATGCAAAAAATTATAAAATAAAAAGACCGTATAGACCAAAGAGAAAACTATCAGAATACACTTGTCTCAACTACGGAAAGATAGGACATTTAGCTAGAGATTGTAAGATACCTAAAAATACAAAAGGAAATCAAATTGCAGATATAATTATAGGCAATGACAAATACATGCAAATAGATTACATAGATTATGAATTAAGTGAAAATGATAGTATATATGAAGTATCGGATATAGAAATTGATTAGGAAATGAAGCAACAAATATTGATCTAGATAATGATGAAGAAATCTAATGTCTAGGGATGACATAAAAATAATATCCAAAGAAGACTATCAAAATGAAGAATTATCAGAACAAAAAATATATTTGATAATACAATCTTTGAACAAATAATAGTAAAATAATTACATTTAAGTGTTGAAAAAGTACTTGAAATACCTACCTTAAGAAATTGGTTCAAAAGACAAAAAGACGAATACTATGTAGTTCGCCAGAAAGAACACATCATTGATTGTAAAAATACAAAAGGAAAGGCACATATACCTTAATTAAATAAGAGGATAATAAATAAAGAAATACAAGATATAAAATCTAAAATACCCATAAAATACATACATTTAGGAGGAACATAAATATTGATAAAAGCCTGTTTTAGAGAAGGAATAGATACACCTATCGAAATATATTTAGCAGATAATAGACTTATATACCCTATAGAAAAAGCACAATTGGTGCAGTAAAAGGAAACTTAATATACCAAAAATTTAAATTTATAATAAGTGCCAACTACTCAGTAGCATTAACAGACAGAAATATAGATAAATCATTAGCTCTATATTGGAAAATGTTCGGAATAGAACTAGCACCAAGCAATAAAATTTTTATAGCAAGAGGTTAAAACTTATATATACTAACAACAAAAGATAAAGTAACGGCCAGAAATAAATTTGATAAAATAAAATAGAAAATCCTTTTGAAAGAATAATTAATATAATAGACAACAATGACTATAGAAATCATAGAAGAAGATTTAGAAATTGTAAAAGAATGATTAAGTACTTCAAATGTACCAAATACATTGACTAGAACTACCTCATCAAGAATGAGCACATCTAAAAGGAACTATGAAATCTCAGAAAATTCATTAAATACAGAAGAGATAACACCACACTACTTTTTTGTAACAGGAATAATAGACCAAAGAAGATATAGAAATTTTAATAAACACAGGACAAGACGAGAATTATATAACGAGAGAATGGTGTTAGAAACAGAAATTATAAAAACAGGAAACTTATGCCCCGGATTACCTAGTGAGATAGTAACCACAAACGAAGAAATAACAGAAAAAGAAATAATTATAGGAGGAATACCATTAGTAATACCATATAAAATCTACCGCTACTAGTCAGAGTCTGCTGCTGTGGTTCACTACTTGATCACCAAGTACCTTCCTCGCTTGTTTTTCCCAAATTCTCAGGTATGTATCTCTGATTTCTACCCATTTACATTACATTTTTGTTTATCAACTAGTATTAGCCTATTTCTTATTTACGGGTTCATTCTTTAATACATATTCTATCTGATCTACGTTGAGAATCCTCAAAATTGCCTTGTTAAAACTATAGAAATAGGTTCTTTAGCAGTGCTAGTTTACTAGGTATTTGGGTTAGACACATGTAGGTTAAAACACTAAAAATTCCATTCGGGTCATAGGGGATGATTGTGGCATCCCCAGTTCTATCACTGAATGACAGAATGAGACCCCGATGACGGACTGTCGTACCCATGACAGACTGTCAAAGGGTCCGTCCCAACATCCCCAACGCCCTACTGTCCAATTTTCTTCAAGTGTTCACCAACGGACACATGCGACGGACCGTCGTTACCATGACGGTTTATCCTGCACAACCGTTCTGGTTGTCTGAGACCTATTCCTAAGGGTCTCTCACTTTTTCTAAGTGTCCACCAACGGACACATGCGACAGACCGTCGTTTCCATGATGGTCCGTCCTGCACAACCGTTCTGGTTGTCAGAGACCCTATTCATAAGGGTATCTTACTTTTATAAGTGAAATATCAGTTGAAATACCTTCTAGATAAGGAGTTCATCAGACCTAGTATATCACTATGGGGTGCAACAGTGTTGTTCGTAAAGAATAAAGATGATACTCTCGTAATGTGCATTAACTATCGACAGTTGAACAAGGTCATAATAAAGAATAAGTATCCTATCCCTAGGAGTGATGACTTTTTTGGCCAACTTCAGGGTACTAGTCATTTCTCAATGGTAGACCTGAGATCTGGTTATCATCAGCTTAGAGTCAGAGATATTGACATTCCTAAAACAACCTTTAGAACTCAGTATGGTCATTAGGAATACATAGTTATATCTTCTGGACTAACTAATTCTCCTGCAACTTTCATAGATTTGATGAACAGAGTGTTCAAATAGTGCATGGACTTGTTCACTATGATCTTTATCGATGATATCCTTATTTACCATAGGAATGAGGAAGAATATGCGAGTCATTTGAGAGTTGTTCTGCAGACTCTCAAAGATCTCCAGTTATTTGCTAAGCTTAGGAAATGTGAGTTTTGGTTGCAATCCCTTGCTTTCCTTGGTCACGTTGTATCTATTGAAGGGATGCTAGTGGATCTTAGAAGAAAAAAGTAGTGAAACAATTACCTAGACCTACCTCTACTATATATATATATATCAGATGTTTCATATGTCTAACGGGTTATTACAGAAAGTTTGTTGAAGGATTCTCATGCATGACATCACCATTGACTTACTTGATTTAGAAGATGGTCAAGTTTTAGTGATCAGATGATTGTGAGAAAAATATTGCAGAATTGAATACTAGATTGACTACAACTCATAACTTGACTCTACTAGAAGGTTCATATGGTTATTTTATCTAGTGATTCATCCAGAGTTGGCATAGGTTGTGTTTTGATGCAGCGAGATAAGGTTATATAGCTTATGGTTCTAGATACCTTAAGGTGCATGAGTATAACTATACAAATCATGACCTCGAGCTTGCAGCAGTGGTGTTTGCACATATGATTTGGAGACAGTACTTATATGGTGTTCATGTAGATGTATTCACTGATAATAAGAGTCTTCAATATGTGTTCACATAGAAAGAGTTGAATTGCGCTCGAGGAGATGCCTTGATTTCCTTAATGATTATGATATAGTGTGCTTTACCAGCCATGTAAGGCGAATGTAGTGGCAGATGCTCTTAGTAGATTGCTTATGGGTAGTGTAGCTCATTTTGAGTATACTATTGTGCATTACCATCTTAAAAGTCATAACTCTTCATAAAACTCACAACTTTTCAAAATTCGCAACTTATCATGAAAAAGGACGACCAATTTTGAAAAATATTTTTTTAAAGGAAATTCTTTTTTATGGTGGCACCACATAGGTGGACATAGGGTTCTCTTTTTATATAAATAAATGATATTATTGAATAATATAGAATATTGAGAAAACCGGACGAACTGACTCCAAAAATAAACAAAAATTACTTTATGGTGTCTTGATTTGGTTTAATGGTTTGATAAACCACTGTAACTATTCAGCTTTTTGCTTCATAAAATTTTTAAATCAAACCGACCAAAGTTGTCATGACTGAAGTCTCGACCTGAACTGAGACATAGTTTTTGAACCACAAATGATCCCAAGTCTACCCTACGTATAACACATATAAGATGTTCACATTAGAACTGATGTCGAGGCTATAATAAATACCATTACTTAAATAGAATTGAGAAGTAAATGTATTACACAAAAATATTAATGTCCCAAAGCCGGTACATTAAATGTAATTATTTACTAGGAGAATACCATGGGCTGCCTAAGAGTTAACCCAATTGAAGTGAATAACATATAATGACGCATAGTTGAAGTCTTATGATACAAGAAGTATTCATTACAGTACTGGAAGTAGATGAACTTAAGAGAACATATGGGCGCAAATTTGAATGTGGGTGCTGAATCAACATCACAAAATGGAGTAGCACAAAGTGGCATTAATACATGAAATGTATTGGTATACAAGTTAAACGATGAGATCAAGAATTCAACAAACAACTGAAAGAACTATAAATATGAGCATAAGTATGTCGCACCCAAAAATGGATGTGAGGACACTTGTCTTTTCCACCAATACAAGTCACTTCAAACCAACAAAAAATTAAATAAAAGTAGAATAACATAAAAAACAAGAATAAGATAAAGCAAAAAACTTATTATTTAGTGAAACCTCCAAAAATTAGGTTGTCACGTGTACAAAAAAATTAATATATATGTATGGAATAAAGGAAATAGGTACAAGTATTAATCTTCATTTCTCAAATAGAACTGTGTAAAAAAAAGGAAAAATGAGGGTCCTCCAAATGACAACTTAGAAACTACCTCATGTAGTACTTGACAAGCCTCGAGAGCAATGAAAAGAGGAAGAGATCACATAGGTCTAGGCACACAACTTACTAGAGTATAGAAGTAATGGGTAAGTACCCACAATACGGTACCCAAAAAGAAATCTACTAAACAAAGAAACTAGCTAGAAATAGAATATCTCTTACACTCTAACTAAACCTCATCAAACTACAACCTTCAAAGAAATCAGCCCAACCTAGAATTTCTAGACTACACGACTCACGAGCATAATATAAACACTTCAAACTACAAAATTCAATTATCTAATGAATCAAATAAGTCAATCTCAATGACAAGTAGTTTAGTAACACAGAAGTACATCAATCTTTAGAAACAATAAATTTACGCTAAATCATTTATAAACCCATTCCCAATAATCATTCTTTTGTCAGAACTATTTCCCATCGACTTTATATCACTAGCCAGAACCATTTCCCATCACCTTTATAACCATTGTCGGGAATGACTTTATTATATTAAATTAGAAATGACCTCACATAAATCATACTAACATCGACAAAGACCTCAGCATGATAAAACTTCTTTGTAAAGACCTCGGTCTTATAATAATCACATATATGATCATGGTGTTCAACGATAAGTGCACCCAAGAAATATCATACCACACAGAAAAGACAATAGGTACACAATTCAAGTCCATAATAATTCTTTCAAGCATATTATCAATAATTGAATAAGAGTTGCTTTTAGGTAAAACACATCATTATATTAAAAACATAACCTTTTAATTTATACCTTTCTTTCATTTAGACATAACAGGCGATCAATTTAGCCATTCACCTCATTCACATTGCTCAAAACACACAAACAACAAGGAAGCATAAGAATTCAATCAAGTTTCAAGGTTTAAGAAGTCGCACGCCTTAAACTAATAAAAAATGACTTCAATAGATGAGTCTTCCCCTTCCAAACAACTTTTAAAGCCACACAATCTATGCACAATCTTACAAAATTTCTGGAAACAACAAAACCCACATAGATCATGTTTGAAGGTGGGTCAATACACTAAAAAAACCATTCAAAAATTAAGGTTGGAATTTGATATATATTCTTTAAAATAATGTTTAAGACTTTAAGAAATCATTAGTGAAAATCATATCGGAAAAGAAATCAAAACCCCTTCAAAATCACAATTTTAGTTAAGAACATGGTTTCTTGAAAAAGCTTGACATTATACTACAAAAATCTCACATTCTTATGTTAATACTCATAATTAATTAATGGAAAATAATGATTTAGGATAAAACTTATCCAAATATTAAGCACAAAATTTCCTTTAAAAATATCCTCCATAGCTCCCCAAATCTCAAAAATCTTGAAATTGGATTTAACCCAAAAAATTGAAGCAACACCCTTATTGTTGTAGCAAAATAGACCACCCAGCTAAAAAGGTTGGCGTCATTTAAGTGACAGAGCCAGCGCTTCAGTCGAGGTCACTTAAACGGATTACATTTGCAAAAGGGAAGACTACTGACAATAGAAACTTTAGCCTATTCTAAAAATATCTAAATGACTCTCCGGATTCATTTGTAACCCCGAATACACAAACAATATACGCAAATCAATTATACTCAATGTTCCTAATTAAATGGTATGGCCAAAGAACTAATACGATTTCTCCTTGATCCCGAATCCATGAAAACCACAAAAAACTAAGTCAACGTTTAAAAGGTCTAAAACAAGCTTAGTACCTCTCACAAATAAACCAAGACCTCACCTACAACAAAAATAATCCTCATGAATCATGTAGAACTCTCAGAATTTAGATTCGAGCGTGTGAACCCCAAAAGTTGACCAAACTAAATTCAAAGACTAAAATTCTACAATTTCACAAATTGGTACCTCAAATCCTAAGAAAGACTTGAAATTTAAAACACACAACTCCCACAGGTTAGATTTCTCATTTTGGGACTCGACAAATTCCATTTCAACACTCAAAATTTTAAAATACCCCAAAAACCAATTTCTAAACAAATTATCCTTTTAAAATCACAAATTTTTTAAATTCTCAACTTTTATAGCAAAGTTCAAAAATTATTGAGACTTAAATGGGGACGGACATATGTCATAATATTACAGAAACAAAAAGACTATCTATGATCATATTTTCTAAAACCATATCTCAAAGGATGCATATCTGAAAATCTTATAATGATAATATCAACAAAATATAAAATAATTAACTAAAATTTATATGTGGAAGATTGTCTTAATCGATAAACATAATGTGAGATGACAATACACCAATGAATTCCTTACTTGGGAGGGTGACCTATATATTCTTAGAGTATTAAGCAGGCATCTCTAATGGGGATCAACTAATCTAAGCCACTCAGGGCGAAATGATCAACCAAAAAAGTAGTGAAACTTAAGCCTACAAAGGCATTTACTTTTTGATCTTGGTCTATCTAGAACCCTCATCAATTTGTGCTAAATATATTCCAAAAACATACTATTCATATAGCTGATAAATATATTGTTTTGCGTATCATGAGTCTTGTTAAAAATCTCTTTCTAAAGTATATGTTGAGAATATGCTCAAATCTATGAGAAAATCAATTCTTTCTCTCTAAACTTAATAGTTTAAATCTCTTTATAAAACATATCTTTGAAATTATAAGAATGTTTTGTCGCACATGCATAAATTGTAGATCCTCAAAAAAGCTTTTGTGATAATATAAAGCCTCTAAAAGCACGTATTAAAAGACAATCTTCAAGAGTCACACACAAAATTATGTAAAAAACAAACAGGGATGACAAAGGCAAATCTTGATAAACATAAAAGGTTGTAAAACAGTTAAAATACAAAAATCATGGCTATGTGAATTCAAGAAATCCTGCAATTAGATATTAAAAGTCGATGAAGTGGGAAGTTGGTTTGTAAACACGGAATATGAAATTAACACTATGAAAACATAGAGATTTGGACATGAGAATTGAAGGAATTCCTCATTGAAGTCCCACATACTGCAATCTTAGGAATTATTGGGGAAAAGTTTTGATCTTGGAACCTTAAAGATTTAATGTTGAAAAATCACTGTATGAATTTCATGGAGATGAAGATTGGGAAGAAATCTTCATAGAAAACGTTAGGATTCTCTTAGATAGTCTAGAAGGTTGAGACTTTACATCTTCTAAAAGTTTTGAATATTGGGAAAAGGAGAATTGGAGATTTTTAGATAGTTAGTACATATATAAGAATGATATTAGGTTATAAGATAAACCTATGAATGTTAATTGAGAGTAAAAGGTTAGGAATACTCTTCTAAGAAAGTAAGAAAACCCAAAAAATTTTATAAAAAAAATGACCTTTCAAAGAATCCCGTTGTTCCAATTTGCGATTTGGAGGTTCCATCGCCAAAATGGGGCTTTGGATATCCAAAATGAACAGATTATGCAGGTTTTCAGACCATTTTACAATCTAACTCATCTATAGGCAAAATCATTCAGTAATTCACCCAATGGACATATTTCATCATCGAATTTCCCAGTCTAGATGTAGAGTAAAACACCCATAACTTTTTACTATAAACTATCATTGATACAAACTTTATGGCGTTGTAAAGAAGACTTATAGTATTTTAATGTACTATGCCATGGACCACCTAAATTGTTATATGTTGAGAGATATAGTCATTACAACTAGACCCTTTGTCATGATCCGAGCCTAACCCCTGCGGCCGACACACGAGAACCATTGTTGGTCCCCACACGAATCTTATCTTGGCTGACTAGAAGCGGAAGACTAACTCAAGCATAATAAGCTTAAAACTGAATCAAAATATATAAAACTGTAATACAAAAAATTAAAGAAAAAGAAATCTAAATAATAAAATATATTCAATTCACCATAAAATAGGTAACTTGTTTCATAAAAAATATTAATAAAAAGAGGCTCACCATCGCTAACTCAAAATCCATGTCATATCGATGAACTCATTTTGATGATCCTGAATAGCTGGATCTGCATCATGAAAAGATGTCGGCTAAATGGCTCAGTACATTGAATGTATGAGCATGTAAGGGGAATTTTAATGAATAACAAGCTCGAACTTGATAAAAAGTAAATGTATCACTTCTCAACTAACTCAAATCAACTCAACTCACGAATAATATACTCATCTCAAAGACTTGATACTCGACTCTTGATATTCAACTTTTGACATTCAAAAATTGCAACACTCCGAAAGTACATGACCTAAGCTAGAGCCTCACGTAATGAAATAAACTTTAAAACATTTTTATAAGCCTAAAGTAATGTTTATAAACCATTTATGATGTTTTAGAGCCAAGGCATCAAGAAACATCAATGTCGTCAGCAAAACTAGCTAAATTGAACTAGTTGACCTCCCTATGTTTGGTAAAGGATTGGGAGGGTCAAATGAAGTCTTAAACTAAAAATAAGACTATAAATAGGTAAAACATAGTATATAGGGTCTAAAATTAGTGTAACTAATCCCCAAGGACAACCCGAAAGGTCCTTGAGGAGGACCCTAACTTGGGCAAGTGGGCTGCCAAAGCAGCCTGAGCGCAGCCATGATTGTGAGGGCTGTTGCGCGACGTGCAGCAAACATGTGGTAGGCAAAATTTGACTTGCAATTTTTTAACTCCACGAGTTTCAGTGTCTGAAACCAGACTTCAAATATAAAATGTGACATTAGCCCCACGACGTGGACCCACTTCTAAGATTCGTTGAATTTAAGAACTTTGACATCACAAAAGACCCAATTAAGTGAGTGTATTATGGGTAATTTAGGGGGTTATTATGCATAGACTAAGGGTCAGTTTATAATTCAATTTACACTGTCCTAAATAAAATTCCAAAATAAAACTTAAAATCTTTCATCTCTTTCTTCTTTCTCTCTCCGTATATCCTCCATTGAAGAAGCAATAAAGCCTGAAGAAGAATACCAATTTATAAAGTATTTCACTTCATTTTAGTGGATTAATATTCAATAAGGTATGGTTATTCACTCTTGGTATCACTTTCCCCAAGAGGTTCTTTCAAAGTTGTTTTCTAAATCACCCAATTCCAATGAGTTTTCCTATTTTAGTGGGTTTTCTTCTAAACTCAAATGGATGATAAATTGTGTGTTTCTATGACTAATTAAGTGTATATTGTTTCTTAATTGATTTTAATTGATGAAATTTCATGTATATCAAGTCCTTTACAAAGATTTCCCAAATCTTGGATCTTTCTTATAAATAGATGGGAATTGATGGATGTATTGATTGCTAGACTTGTTTTTATCTTTTCTATTGATCTATGGACTTCATATGATAATGTGTTGTTTGTATTGGATCTATTTCTTGAAGAATCATGACGAACCCTATTTACCGTTACCTTACCTTATGCACTTAAGTTGATTGGGATAGTGATGATGTAATTAACCGACTGTGAATGCATGATACGTCCAAACTTACACCTCAACTAAAAGATATAATTGGTCAAGTCAATTTATAGAAATCAGCATGATTTGATGTCGATCCTAAAAAGAATTTCTTTACAGAAATGATTTCACCATCACATTTTAATCAAATTTGATTATCACTTTTTTAAAGAAACAATTATGCAAAGTAAAATGGGTTTAGGTGTGATGTTCTAGTAACTAGATTTGTACTAGAAATCTAGATTAACAATTAATAGATTTTTCAGTTCACAAGTTGTTTCGTTGATTAAAAGAAACCATGATTTTGTTCACCATACCGTTACACTTAATGTTCTCCCATAATTGAGTTTCCACAATTTATCTATACAAAATACAGACGATATAGATATTTTTGATACTACTCAATCGAATAAGGTAATGTGCACTATAGTCCTCTCGGGCCCAGAGTGTTACTAGTTTTAACCCCATTTACAATAGTTTTTTCCTAAAAATTAATTTTCTCTCGAACAAATAATAGATACAGTATCATTCAAATGTGTGCACTCATTAGAATACGTTTATAATGAAATCTATATTAGAATATGAAAACAGAAATCTCCTATTACTCATTTTAAAGAACTACAATTCGATTCACATCATATTATATCCACAATCCCAGTTGTGGTGTTTATCCACTCAATATTTCATGTAAAAATTTAGAAATATCAATGAAACATGTTTAAGACATTCTTACGAGAATAAGCAAATAAACAAGCCACTCTGAGAATCCAAAAAATAGGAAATCCCAACTTCGAACTTAATTTAATGTTAAAAGTAAAAAATCAAAAACATAGAATAATGGAAAATTGTTCGTTTTTCAAGGTAAGATATCATAAAAACATTAAAAGTGATCTAATTTGATTCAAATAAAGTCTTTTAAAAAGAGACCCACTATAAGTAGGATTGAGATGCAGGAAACTTCATGGGCAACATTACAACCCCTCAAGGGCTTCACATTCCGCGAAAACATTCGCGGTCGTCATTTTGGACTAATCGAGAAAAGACCATTCAAGACTTGCACACTAGATTCCTGTCACAATTTTCACCACGCCATGACAATGACCATATTATGTCTATGTACTTGTGGTCCTAATTTTGCCAATTCACTTTTTAGCTTCTCGAGGTCTACCCACTGGAAATACATCACAATCATAACCATGCCCCGTTATCATGACCACCGCTTGTCTGGGCGTCCGTGGTCTTTACTTGGCCAATCCCATAATATGGCTCCTTGGAGTCATCTTACTAAATTATCTCCACGGGAAACACCACGATCTGTGACAAGGACTACGACCCGTCATAACTCGCGTGGTCTTCACTTGGATAATTTTGTCATTAGTTGCATCAACTTCCAGTGTACTGCTTCCTCTTCACGGGTGTCACAAAGAGTCGTCTAGTTAATAAAGACCCGTGATGGGATCCGTGGTCTTCACTTAATATTTGTTTATAAGTAGCCTTCTTTTCTTTCCTCATTTACGTCCACGTGTTTCACATGTGCAAACAGTACCAAACACATTATATCCACATAAATACACTTGATTATATTATCAATTCATAGTTTTCAAGCATAATGTCTGCCAAGATTTTGTGGCACATCAACACCTTCAACTTAGAACAAATACATGTCCTCATGTGATGAGAAAACAATATTTTAAGCCCCCAAATAATTTAAAATTTTTTGCAAGCACGCATCAGCCATCTCAAACACAATTTGTATACGAAACCATGTATCTAACATGAAAGGACCAATCTATGACATCTCATTACTCACCGCCGATCATTCTTATGTTTGTGAATTCTTAACTAACATAATCTACTCTCAAATGAAATCACTGTGTCCTCACACCAAAGAAGTACCTCACTCATGATAATTAGGAATAAGTAATACACTCGCACTCTCAATGAACTTCTAACACTAATCAACAAACTACCGTAGGCTTGTTGTTGCTTTCTTCTCTATATTCTTCAAATACGCGGAATAGGATCACTGTAGGACTTTATCGGCTTCTAACATAGGCTCATGACAGGGAATGAGTATTTGGATTCGTGAGTGACAAGTCCTTTGGTTTTCCATAGTTTCATTATCACATAACTCTTTTCTGAGTGACTCCCTTTTGTTCTTCATTCCAACATATCTCTGTAGCCATTATCTTTTTATGTTTTTCTTTTTCTTTTCTTCTTTTTTGTTTCCTTTATTCAACTTCTTTTTTATTATTTTTTGTTTATTTATATATTTGCATATATATATATATATATAGATATCTAATATATATATATATATATATAATATATATAATATATATATATATATACACACACACACACACACACACACACACACACTAAGATCAGTGGTTGAACCTTCTTTTTCACTCTTCTTTTTGATCGATTGCAGTCACCCTCAACTCAGATTTTCGGCCTCAGTTGTTATATTTTATCTTCGGAGACAAAAGGATATGATATTTATAGGGTAAGAACAATAATTGGATTTTTAGGCTCAAATTGGGTTCAATTATAAACATTTTATTTGGTTACTTTATTTTTGGCTTTTTAATATCTTAAAGAAAATGTTCTACTGATCCTTTCCTATCTGGTTATTCTGAGATTTAAGTAATATTGCTCATGCAAGTTCTTGTTTCTTCTCCTAGTGTTAGATGTTGAACAACATTCGCATATACACATAACACAAGGCTACATTCTCCAGTTTTTTGGTTCACCAGTTCATTTGTTAGTCTAGCAACGTTCAACATGTAAGAATCTAAGATTTCATCTGAAGATCCTAAAAGTAAAATATCATGTCAAGGTAATCATTTCACACAGATTAGTTGTTGCACAACTCAACACACTAAGAAAAAAACACATGACAGTAAGCATTTTCACATTAAACACAAAATCAACCTTGATAGGTTAAATGGAAGGTTGTTCACCATTCCATCTCCCAAAAAAAAAAGACTTTTTCCCTCAAAGTCAATGAAGAAAACAAAACAGGGCTATGAGAAGGAGTCATAACTGCGACACTCAAGGCGTCGTTAGTTGGATCCGCATTGGCACCCTTATAAATGGGTGCACTTAAAAAACCAGCACATGATTAAGCGGACTACTGTCCACCGGGACAGGGACTCCGCTACCAGAAGCTCCAACTAACACTGAATCTCGCTGTTGTTTCTAAAGTCCTTCTTTTTCTTTGGCTTCTTTAATCGATGCCATTTGGACTTTCTTGTGTCGCCTTCTTTCCCCTCTACGTAGGTTAACATATTTCTCCGCATGATGTTCTCTAGCTTTGTGTTTTATTTTTCCAGACTTACTCTTGGGTAGTTCACACCAGAAATCATCAAGTGATTGAATGAAGGGTGCATGACTGAGCAGTTGCATCAAGGAATATGACATAACCAGTGTGGGTACCTGTACTGGATTTTCATCCAGTTTATCAACTTGAGCTCCCATTTAAACCAACTGGGTACTTGAACTCTTCAGTATCGACTAAATAGGTAGTCTTGAATTAGTCTTGGGCAAGGATCTGCAAACCATTGATCATGTATTTTAGGACAACCAACTCCTTTCGCATCTCATCTTCGCGGCTAACATATCTCTCTTTATCAATTGGGCATCCGATTTATACTCTGATCGACTAGTGTCCTAGTATGGTGCTGATCTGCAAGCAATTTCAAGGAAGCGAATATAAATAGTGACATCGGTACCTCAAACCTAGAGTCTGAAGTTGGTGGTGGTATTGGTGGCGGTGCCTACATAGAAAGTTATGATGGCACCCCTTGTTATGGACCTCTATCCGCATGTGGGACGCCAATTTGTATGTGAGGAACAACATTCAAAGTACCCACAACTCTATACCTTCACGAAAGAGATGGTTCAAGACATCCTTTATTTTAGAAGCTTGGGTGCGTCTTGTTGCTGTAACGACCTGTTTAGTCGTTTTGAGCAGCAGAACGAAATTCTGGAAAAACTGGCCAAACTACGGACACCCCGACGGACCGTCATAGGCCCGACGGTCCGTCACAGAGGTCCGTTCCATGACACTTAGAAGTTTGAAAATCGGGTACTGAAAATAGACTCTCTGTAAATTGTGACGGACCTGCAGGACGTGCCGTCACATCCACGACGAACCGTCGTGAGGTTCCGTTGCAAAACACTTCAACTTTTGAAAATTTGGTTCGAGAAACGAGTTTCTGACCGCCATGACGGACGTGCAGGACGGACCGTCAAAGCTGACGGACCGTCACAGCGTCCGTGGCGAGGATGGGAACCTGGGCAGGCACGACGGCCTGTGCGACGGACCGTCGCACCCACGACGGCCCGTCACAGGTTGTGCAGACCCCAGCAGTTTAGGATTTCTTTCCTCGTTTTAAGGGTCGTTTTTGATTATTCTTTCCTTAATTATAAGGATTGAGGGGTAACATTAACAAGTCTAATTACTTAGGGGTTAAAAGGGGTAACCTTAAGTAAATTAGTGGGGTTTTATTGTCCTTTTTCACACTTAATTACATGATTAATTAGGGTAAAGGAAAGAGGGTTTGAATAAAACAAAAGAGAAAGAACAGAAAGGGAGAGAGAGCAGATCGATCGAGAGAGAGAGGAGAATAGCAAGCTTGGGAATTTCTTGTTGATTCCAATTCTTCGGTGGAGGTAGGTTATGGTTTTATGTTACGATAATCGTAGTGAACTCTTGATAGTGTATGATATGTATTGATGATGTTGTAAACCTGTCTATATGCTTAATTGTATGCTTGCATGATTATGATTATGAAATTGTTATGAATTAACAAGCATGATGAAGCTATTGAATCCCAAATCTTGAAAGAACCCTAATTCACGTGATATATATTAATAAGATTGATGACCTTAGTATGAAAGAAGGCTTGATAAATTATATAATGATAATGAGGATGCCTTAGTATAAAAGAAGGCTTGATGAATTAGGGGATCGGGTGCCACGTTCCGGTACCAGGATAGAATGAATATGAGGATCGGAGTGTCACGTTCCGACACCAGGATAGAATATGAGGATCGTGCCACGTTCCGGTACCAGGATAGAATGAATATGAGGATCGGAGTGTCACGTTCCGACACCAGGATAGAATATGAGATCGGGTGCCACGTTCCGGTACCAGGATAGAATGATATGAGGATCGGAGTGTCACGTTCCGACACCAGGATAGAATATGAGGATCGGGTGCCACGTTCCGGTACCAGGATAGAATGAATATGAGGATCGGAGTGTCACGTTCCGACACCAGGATAGAATTAGAGGAGCGAGAGTCAGGAGTGTCACGTACCGACACAAGAGGAAGAAAGATAATGAATCTTGAAAGATAATGAATATACTCAATCTAATGAACTTAATTTCCCAAATGAGTATGGTATTGAGGCTTGAGACCCCATGTGTGAACTTGACGGAAATTGTTAATGATAAAGTAATTGCTGTGCTACATGTTAGTATTGTAGTTGATTACATTATTATTGATATATATTGTTCCCTATTTTGAGTTGACCGATGATATCTACTCAGTACGTGTGGTTGTACTGACCCCCTACTTTTATGTTTCCCTTTGTTATTTGTGTTATGCAGCAAACGTTCCGTCAACTTCGACTCAGCAGTAGATCAAGCCAGTCTTCACTTCATCGGAAATTCAGGGTGAGCTAATGCGTCTAGCTTGGACTGGGTCTCCTTCTTCAAGTCTTGATGCCTTGAACTTCCGGCAATGGACTAGCTTTTTAGTATTTGTTCTTAGACATTTTTAGTTTAGAAATTTGAGATAGATGTTCTTCTGGTGATGACTTCCAGATTTTGGGAGAATATTAATAATAGTTTTGAGTTGTTTTATTAATGAGTTTAAGTCTTCCGCATTATTTTTCTTTGAAATATCTTGAATGTTAAGGTTAGATGGGTTGGTTCGCTCACATCGGAGGGTAAATGTGGGTGCCAGTCGCGTCCCCGATTTGGGTCGTGACAGACTTGGTATCAGAGCATTAGGTTCATTGTCTCATCACACAAGAACAGGTCTAGTAGAGTCTTAAAGAACGGTAGGGGGACGCCTTTACTTTTCTTTGAGAGGCTATAAGACTTTAGGAAAATTCCATTCTTTCATTCTTTCTTTCGTGCTACTACTTGAGTCCAATTGGTATCTAGGTGATACAAATTGGTATCTGACCATCTTCATTCTATTTCGCAGATGGTTAGAACTAGAGCAACGACCGCACCAGCAGCGACAACGGAAAGACAGGAAACTACTGAGCCAGCCACTGGGGCTGTGGCTCGAGGAAGGGTAACGGCAAGAGGCCGTGGAAGAGGTCGTGGGAGGACGTCCTCTAGAGGAAGAGGACGAGCCCCTAGCCCATCTAATACTAGGGCGGTGACTCCTCCACCGACTGAGGATGTAGTAAGAGAGGGTGAGGAAGGGGAAACCGAACAGGGGCAGAATGAGGAAATGCCACCCCAACCTACCCCAGAGATGATCAACCAAGTACTTGCTTATCTTAGCGGGTTGTCTGATCAGGGTCAAGCACCTCCAGTGGTTTCTGCACCAACACCTCCGGTTTCAGAGATACGACATGCGGCTACTATGGCTCCCCGCATGGATGCAACATTGGGAATAGGCACATTTCCACGTCTGACTACTGGGCCTATTATGACCAACGATCAACATGAACTTTTTAGCAAGTTTTGAAACTAAACCCCAGTCTTCAAGGTGCAGAATCTGAGGATGCTTATGATTTTTCTGGTTGATTGTCATGAGCTACTACACAAAATGGGGATAGTAGAGAGGTTTGGTGTCGAGTTCGTGAGCTATCAGTTCCAAGGGAACGCCAAAATGTGGTGGCGTTCACATGTTGAGTGTCAACCAACAGAGGCACCACCTATGACTTGGGAATCATTCTCTACCCTATTTATGGAGAAGTATATCCAAGGACTTTGAGAGATAGAAAGAGGGATGAGTTCTTGAGTCTCGAACAGGGAGGAGACAGTAACGCGTATGAGGCTAAATTTCGCGCGCTATCCAGATATGCCACGCAACTTTGTTTCAGTCCACAAGAACGGATCCGCCGTTTTGTGAAGGGGTTGAGGTCAGAGTTGCGGATTTCAGCCTTACAGATAGCGGCAACAGCAACATCCTTCCAAGAGGTGGTAGACTTTGTGATAGAGGTGGAAGGAGTGAAACCGGATGACTTCACCCCAACGTCTACATCAAAGAGGTTTCGAAGGGGAGGTGAGTATAATGGTTCTTATTCTAGAGGACAGAACTCCGGAGGTCACTCAAACCGACCGATACAGTCTTCACTACAGACTGTAGTTGGGGGTCCACCTCAGAACGGTCAACATTTCTCTGAAAGGCCGACCGTGAACCCAGAGAATGTTATGGGTGTGGAGAGATTGGGCACATTAAGAGGTACTGTCCAAACCAGAGTTACAGACCCCCAATGGCTAGAGGAAGAGGTGGTAATGGTAGAGGTCGATATTCTGGAGGGCGTGGTGGCCGAGGTAATGGTGGTCACCAAAACGGCAGAGGTGAAGGGCAAAATGGAGCCACTACTACACAACATGGTAGGGGCAACGGACAGACGAATAATGGGGCCCATTGTTATGCTTTCCCTGGGAGATCTGAAGCGGAGGCGTCTGATGCTGTTATCACAGGTAATCTTTTGGTTTGCGATTGCATGGCATCTGTGTTATTTGACCCTGGCTCCACGTTTTCTTATGTATCTTCAATCATTGCTAACGGTCTAAATTTACATTGTGAATTACTTGACATGCCTATTCGTGTTTCTACTCCGGTGGGTGAGTCTGTGATAGTCGAAAAAGTGTATAGGTCTTGTTTTGAATTTGTGGGGAGCAACACTTATTAGATTTGGTTTTTTAGAAATGGGTGACTTTGATGTAATTCTGGGTATGACTTGGCTTTCTCCAAACTTTGCGATTTTGGATTGTAATGCTAAAACAGTGACGTTAGCCAAGCCTGGGGCAGATCAGTTAGTATGGGAGGGTGACTACACTCCCAATCCGGTGCGTATCATCTCTTTTATTCGTGCTCAGAAGATGGTTAGTAAGGGTTGTCTAGCTTTCTTGGCACATCTTAAGGATGACACTACTCAAGTACCATCGATTGAGTCAGTTTCGGTAGTCTGTGAGTTTTTGGATGTGTTCCCTGCAGATCTTCCCGGTATGCCACCAGATAGGGATATAGACTTCTGCATTGAATTGGAACCCGGTACTCGCCCCATTTCTATACCCCCTTATAGAATGGCTCCCGCAGAGTTAAGAGAGTTTAAGGCACAACTTCAAGAGTTGTTGAGCAAAGGCTTCATTAGACCAAGTGCATCTCCTTGGGGTGCTCCGGTGCTATTTGTGAAGAAGAAGGATGGGAGTTTCCGAATGTGCATAGATTACCGACAGTTGAACAAAGTAACTATTAAGAACAAGTACCCCATTCCTCGCATTGATGACTTGTTCGATCAGTTACAAGGTGCTTGTGTCTTCTCAAGATTGACTTGAGGTCCGGTTATCACCAATTGAAAATACGAGCAACGGATGTTCCAAAGACTGCTTTTCGAACTAGATATGGGCATTATGAATTTGTGGTAATGTCATTTGGTCTTACGAATGCCCCTGCTGCCTTCATGAGCTTGATGAACGGGATTTTCAAGCCATACTTGGACCTCTTTGTGATTGTGTTTATTGATGATATACTGATATACTCCAAAAGTAAGAAAGAACATGAGGAGCATTGAAATTGGTGTTAGAGTTGTTGAGAAAGAAAAAGCTTTATGCGAAATTCTCCAAGTGTGAGTTTTGGTTAGATTCAGTGTCCTTCTTGGCACGTGTTTCTAAGGATGGAGTGATGGTGGATCCATCCAAGATCGAGACAGTGAAGAATTGGGTAAGACCTACAAACGTGTCAGAAATAAGGAGTTTTGTGGGTTAGCTAGCTATTACCGCCGATTCGTCAAGGGATTCTCTTCCATTGCTTCCCATTGACGAACTTGACTAAGCAGAATGTTCCATTTGTATGGTCGATGAATGTGAGGAAAGCTTCAGAAGCTTAAGACTTTGTTGACTACCGCGCCCTCTCACCTTGCCGGTAGAGGGCAAAACTTCATTGTCTATTGTGATGCATCCTATTCGGGGTTGGGTGCAGTGCTAATGCAAGAGAAAAATGTGATTGCTTATGCTTCAAGACAATTAAAGTGCATGAACGAACTATCCGACCCATGATTTGGAGTTGGCCGCGGTAGTATTTGCACTAAAGCAATGGAGACACTACTTGTATGGGGTAAGTGTGAAGTCTACACGGACCATCGTAGTTTACAGTATGTCTTCACTCAGAAAGACTTGAACTTGAGACAGAGAAGATGGATGGAACTACTGAAGGACTACGACATCACTATCTTGTATCATCCGGGAAGGCTAATGTGTAGGCGGATGCTTTGAGTAGGAAGGCCGGAAGCATGGGAAGTCTAGCTCATTTGCAAGCTTCTAGACGCCCATTGGCTAGAGAAGTGCAGATTTTGGCTAATGACCTTATGAGGTTAGAATAAATGAGAAGGGAGGATTGTTAGCTTGTGTAGAGGCAAAATCCTCTTTTCTTGATCAGATTAAGGGGAAACAGTTTGACGATGAGAAACTAAGGCGAATTCGAGATAAAGTGTTGCAAGGAGAGGCTAAGGAAGCAATAATCGATGGGGAAGGTGTTTGAGGATCAAGGGAAGAGTATGTGTACCCCGCATCGATGATTTGATCACCACTATTCTTACAGAAGCTCATAGTTCCGGATATTCTATACATCCTGGTGCAACCAAGATGTATCGCGACCTAAAGCAACACTTCTGGTGGAGTAGAATGAAGCGAGATATTGTTGAGTTTGTTGCCAAGTGTCCAAATTGTCAACAAGTAAAGTATGAACACCAAAGGCCGGAGGAACACTTCAGAGAATGCCCATTCCTGAATGGAAGTGGGAGAGAATCGCAATGGACTTTGTGGTTGGTCTTCCAAAGACATTGGTAAGTATGACTCTATTTGGGTGATGTTGATAGGTTAACTAAGTCTGCTCACTTCATTCCTGTCAAGGTGACCTACAATGCAGAGAAGTTAGCCAAGATCTACATCTCAGAGATCGTTCGGTTGCATGGAGTTCCACTCTCCATTATATCAGATAGAGGTACGCAGTTTACTTCTAAGTTTGGAGGACACTACATGCTGAATTAGGTACTAGTTGGACCTTAGTACTGCATTTCATCCTCAGACCGATGGTCAGTCTGAGCGAACGATTCAAGTTTTGGGGATATGCTTCGCGCATGTGTGATAGAGTTTGGTGGCCATTGGGATAGTTTCTTACCTTTGGCAGAGTTTTCATATAATAATAGTTATCACTCTAGTATCGACATGGCCCCATTTGAAGCATTATATGGGAGGAGGTGTAGATCTCCCATTGGTTGGTTTTGATGCCTTCGAGGTTAGACCTTGGGGGACTGATCTGTTGAGAGATTCTATGGAGAAGGTGAAAGCTATTCAAGAGAAGCTTTTGCGGCTCAAAGTAGACAAAAGGAGTATGCAGACGAAAGGTTAGAGACTTGGAGTTCATGGAAGGTGAACAAGTCTTGTTGAAGGTTTCGCCCATGAAAGGGGTGATGCGGTTTGGAAAAAGAGGTAAGTTAAGTCCAAGGTATATTGGACCATTTGAAGTGCTTAAGAGAATAGGGGAGGTGGCTTATGAATTAGCCTTACCCCCAGGGCTGTCCGGAGTACATCCGGTGTTTCATGTATCTATGTTGAAGAGATACCACGGAGATGGAAACTACATTATCCGTTGGGATTCAGTTTTGTTGGATGAGAACTTGACTTATGAAGAGGAACCGGTTGCTATATTAGATAGAGAAGTTCGCAAACTGAGGTCGAGGGAGATTGCATCCATCAAAGTGCAATGGAAGAATCGACCGGTTGAAGAGGCTACGTGGGAGAATGAGGCAGATATGCAAGAAAAATACCCACATCTGTTTACAGATTCAGGTACTCCTTTTCGCCATTGTTTTTTCTTCTTTGATCGTTCGGGGACGAACGATGGGTAAATTGGTATCTATTGTAACGACCTGTTTAGTCGTTTTGAGCAGCAGAACGAAATTCTGGAAAAACTGGCCAACCAAACTACGGACACCCCGACGGACCGTCATAGGCCCGACGGTCCGTCACAGAGGTCCGTTCCATGACACTTAGAAGTTTGAAAATCGGGTAACTGAAAATCGACTCTCTGTAAATTGTGACGGACCTGCAGGACGTGCCGTCACATCCACGACGAACCGTCGTGAGTTCCATTGCAAAACACTTCAACGTTTGAAAATTTGGTTCGAGAAACGAGTTTCTGACCGCCATGACGGACGTGCAGGACGGACCGTCACAAGCGTGACGGACCGTCACAGCGTCCGTGGCGAGGATGGAACCTGGGCAGGCACGACGGCCTGTGCGACGGACCGTCGCAACCCACGACGGCCCGTCAAAGGTTGTGCAGACCCAGGCAGTTTAGGATTTCTTTCCTCGTTTTAAGGGTCGTTTTTGATTATTCTTTCCTTAATTATAAGGATTGAGGGGTAACATTAACAAGTCTAATTACTTAGGGGTTAAAAGGGGTAACCTTAAGTAAATTAGTGGGGTTTTATTGTCCTTTTTCACACTTAATTACATGATTAATTAGGGTAAAGGAAAGAGGGTTTGAATAAAACAAAAGAAAAGAACAGAAGGGAGAGAGAGAGATCGATCGAGAGAGGAGGAAATAGCAAGCTTGGGAAATTTCTTGTTGATTCCAATTCTTCGGTGGAGGTAGGTTATGGTTTTATGTTACGATAATCGTAGTGAACTCTTGATAGTGTATGATATGTATTGATGATGTTGTAAACCTGTCTATATGCTTAATTGTATGCTTGCATGATTATGATTATGAAATTGTTATGAATTAACAAAGCATGATGAAGCTATTGAATCCCAAATCTTGAAAGAACCCTAATTCACGTGATATATTATATAATAAGATTGATGATGCCTTAGTATGAAAAAAGGCTTGATAATTATATAATGATAATGAGGATGCCTTAGTATAAAAGAAGGCTTGATGAATTAGGGGATCGGGTGCCACGTTCCGGTACCAGGATAGAATGAATATGAGGATCGGAGTGTCACGTTCCGACACCAGGATAGAATATGAGGATCGGGTGCCACGTTCCGGTACCAGGATAGAATGAATATGAGGATCGGAGTGTCACGTTCCGACACCAGGATAGAATATGAGGATCGGGTGCCACTTTCCGGTACCAGGATAGAATGAATATGAGGATCGGAGTGTCACGTTCCGACACCAGGATAGAATATGAGGATCGGGTGCCACGTTCCGGTACCAGGATAGAATAATATGAGGATCGGAGTGTCACGTTCCGACACCAGGATAGAATAGAGGAGCGGAGTGTCACGTACCGACACAAGAGGAAGAAAGATAATGAATCTTGAAAGATAATGAATATACTCAATCTAATGAACTTAATTTCCCAAATGAGTATGGTATTGAGGCTTGAGACCCCATGTGTGAACTTGACGGAAATTGTTAATGATAAAGTAATTGCTGTGCTACATGTTGAGTATTGTAGTTGATTTACATTATTATTGATATATATTGTTCCCTATTTTGAGTTGACCGATGATATCTACTCAGTACGTGTGGTTGTACTGACCCCCTACTTTTATGTTTCCCTTTGTTATTTGTGTTATGCAGCAAACGTTCCGTCAACTTCGACTCAGCAGTAGATCAAGCCAGTCTTCACTTCATCGGAAATTCAGGGTGAGCTAATGCGTCTAGCTTGGACTGGGTCTCCTTCTTCAAGTCTTGATGCCTTGAACTTCCGGCAATGGACTAGCTTTTTAGTATTTTGTTCTTAGACATTTTTAGTTTAGAAATTTGAGATAGATTTTCTTGTGGTGATGACTTCCAGATTTTGGGGAGAATATTAATAATAGTTTTGAGTTGTTTTATTAATGAGTTTAAGTCTTCCGCATTATTTTCTGTTGAAATATCTTGAATGTTAAGGTTTAGATGGGTTGGTTCGCTCACATCGGAGGGTAAATGTGGGTGCCAGTCGCGTCCCCGATTTGGGTCGTGACAGTTGCTTCACCCCATTTGTTAACCCGATTATTTGGGTTAATGTTTGCTTGTCGATATAGTTTTTTTATCAGACAGGGAAATTGAAGTATGACTCTCTCATTCCTTGTCCTTCATCTCCGTCAGTATAATCTACCCCAAGTTTACAAAGTACCCAACCATGAGGCATGCTACCAAACAAGTTGGCAAAGGAAACAAGGTGTCAAAATTAGTTGTAGGTATCAATTGTTCCTGGGAAGTAGCCCACCAAACCTTGGTCGGACATGATAATGAAGTTTTAGTAATGAATTTTGGCATTGCTTTACACAAACTGCATTCTCCTCATCTACAGCAATCGCTTTGCAATCCATCGAATACCCTTTAAAGAATTCTGATCCTCCATCATAGTATCAAAGAGACCTCATGAAGTTTTTCCTCAGAAAGTCCAAATAAAACTGGTGAAGTGTATTTTGGGCCATGTAACATCATGTTGATTGTTACCTCAGAGATATCTATCGATTTTTCCAAATCATAATCTAATTGAGCAGACCCCAGCTAATGGCAATATCTTTCTACTCCTGTTTAGTGGTCTATGTGTCTGCAGAAAAATTCATGAGAGTGGCTGCAAAAGATGAATAAAACTCTCTGCTAAGGTGGATAGAATATTTTTCTAGTGAATTTTTCATCCAATTAATTGGTCTATTCTTGAAGCAGCCATACATGTTGAAAATCCTGTTATTAAAGATATCCTCGCATCAGTCAATAGTCAATAATGAATTATAATAGTCAATTATCCTCGGATCAGTCCATAGTCAATAATGAATTATAATAGTCAATCAAGTGATGTATCTTTACGAGATCAAGTTCATGGATATTCACATAAAGCACCATGGTTTCATTGGTGGTAATTCCTTTATCTTCTCCTCTTGTACTTGCCTCTTCCTGTTCTCTAGTTTCGGCTGCTATGTGTATGAGCTAGTCTTTTTTTTTGTACATAAAATGTATCTTAACTAGAATGATGAAATTAAAGGTCATAACCTACAATATTGATAAAAGTTTAAGGAATAATCTAAAATCTTATGTTAATCTTATAAGTTCAAGTGGTTACACTTGGAAGGTAGAATTAACCAAAATTTGTGATATGTTGTTCCTCAAAGATAGGTGGAAATAATTTGTGGACGCCCATTTCGTTGAGAAAAATAACTTACTCATCTTTAAGTACATTGGAGCCCCAAGGTTTGATGTTTAAGTATTAGACAGTCGAAGCTCGTGCAAGAAAGAAAGTTCAATTTACATCAAAGGATGTGAACACACTGATGATTCTAGTGGAACCAGCACAAAGAAGCCAATAGTAGTAAGCAACGATACTATAGATGGTTTTTCTAAGGCCTTATTTGTTATAGCAACTCAAAAATAAGAACAAATAGTATGCATTGCCTTTTTTTTCATCATTTCCAGCCTCAAACACTCCGGTAGTTGTATTTTTGCTTTCTACTATACCTCTTTGTCGTGCAACTCATTGTTCAAACATATTTTTATGTAGAAAGAACTTTTTTCTAGAACAAGCTTTGACAATCAAATACAGAAACATCAAAACATGAGGCTCAAATGTACTTGAACCCTAGTAAGTTGTTTTCCTCAAGGGCATGGTCGTCCATAAATTCTTTCCACCTATTTTTTAGGAATAATGTATTGTCAATTCTAGTCATTTATGCCTTCCATGTTGAACCACTAAGACCTGTAAGACTTAAATAAGCTTCTAGTCTATTCTTCAAACTTTTATCAATTTTATTGGGTATAACATGCAACTCTATCATTCTTATTTAAGATTCACGTTTTATGTACATGTAAAAGACTACCTAGGATCATAAAAATTTATATAACAATTGGTTATGCGGAAAAGCAATTATAATCTATGACTACCCTTAATAAGCAATTAGTTCATGCAGTTGTCTTACCTTAATGTGTCCTTTCTAACTCTATATATTGATAAAAAAAATTTTTATCAAACATGAATCAAACCAACCAATTGGCTAATACAGGACATCTTTTTGCTAAATAATCTTTGTATTCACCTCTGTGTTACAATTTGTGAGTACCAAGTAATTCATTTCACCAATTTCTTAAACATGTCCCCCATATCTTGCTGTCACAGGATGACAATGATTATTTTTTGGAAATTTTTCGAATTAGAAGTGGTGAAAATTCATTAGTTTTTCCACCTCCCACCAATAACATGTATCATGTAACTCTGTGATTAAGGCTAGGGTATATTTAAAGAATCACCAAGTATTTTTTGCTTCCGCTGAGTTAGAAACTTGAGACCTTAGGGTTATCAACCACTTCATTGACCATCAGTAAACTCTCCTAATGTTCTGGTATTTAAATGTTTAAAAACCACATTTTGTTGTTTGTTTGCGTAAAAACTTGGTAAGATATCCATTATTCAAAAATTAACATTCATAAAGTAGAAACCTTAAATAAACCCATCAATGTAAATTTTCTTTTATTTTTGCATAATCAAGTTTAAATTTTTTAGTTAAGTATGATTTATTTACGAAATTCAAAACAAAAGGAGACATAAGAACAATGCCAGAAATTACAATGATATGGAAATAGGAAACCACCCATTAAGAGAGAATTTCCTAATATAATCAAAACTACTACTTTCAGTTAAATCAAAAAATGTTAAGACAAACAAGCTGCACAATAAAAAGAGGAATGACTAATTAAAAAAGTGAAATTTATTTTAAGGTCTAAAAACAAATGAATATTTTCCAAACTTGTTTTGATAGATAAAACTATAATTTAACCTCTCAAACACTTCTACAATTGTTGTTAGGAGAGTTATGTTCATTAGATTAAAACATAAGGTATAGAAAGAGTGACATATTCAACAAGATGTATTCACCTTTATTGGAGTTGTTCCAAAATAAATAAGAGAATCTTTTATCAATGCTCTATGTATTTCATGTATGGACCTACATACAACAATAATAACAACAAATCCAATTAAATTTCACAAAGTGGGGTCGGGAAAGGATAAAGTACACGTTGGTCTTACCTTTACCTCTCCGACATAGGGAAGTTGTTTTTTAAAGTCGATTGGCTCAATCAAATTGACTAGAAAATAAAAGAAAAAAGTATGACAACTAATTGCATAGCAATGCAGATAATATATGTAAGGATTTGTAACAACAACTAGGTGTGGAGGATTCTGATATTGGCATAACTTCTCTCTTCCATGTATAGGACGGTGTTATAACTGAATATAAAAGTGATACATATTTTTACAACATGGATTATAAGTAGTCGTAAAAAATATCATAAAATTAAATACATTGTAACAATTCATTCTAAAATAATTTCCTACTTAAGAACTCAAATTTTGGAAATCAAAGAAATTAAGTGCTCCTTTTAATGCAGGAGCATATTTCTCGAAATCCAGATATTATTAATGCAAAGGAAAATAGCTTAAACTCATATGCACATATAAGCACAATAAGGAGGTTTATCAATTATTAAGAACAACAAGCAGAAACACACAAAAGGGTACCATAGACGAACTCTCCGTTACCAACTATTTTTTGTAATTGTTGTCTTACCTACTCTTCTTTATGTACATGCAAAAGGAAGAAACCTTCAATCAAACCATTGTGTAAAATTTCTTTTATTTTTGGTAATCAAGTTCAAAAATTTGTATTTAAATAAAATAGAAACCTAAACTTTTTTGAGTTAAGACTCAATAAATATGAAGTAAATACGGAACTCATGACAAAAGGAAATATAAGATCCCAGTAAGCACACTGATATGGAAGAGGAACATTCCATTGAGAGAGAAAATTACCCGATATGATCAAAACTGTTACTTTAAGTTACATCAACAATTGTTAAGGACAAATAAAGTGCACAAAAAACGAAGGGATGATAGATAAAAGAAGTAATATTCATTTCAGGATATAAAAAAACAAATGAATTATAAAGAAGAATTGTTGGATAACCAACTTCATATTTGTCAACATTTTCCAATATAATAAAACTCAACCCTAATTCAAAATTTCTTTTAAGTTATTAAATTCAACTGCAACCTCTCAAACACTCAAATTGTTGTTTTAAGAGCTATCTTCATTAAATAAAACACAAGGTACGTAATGAAAGAATGACATATTCCACAAGTTGTATTCACCTTTATTAGATTTAACCCAAAATAAATAAGAGAAGATTTATAAATTTTCTATATGTGTCATGTTCATACCTACATAAAAAAAACGCTAAAAAATCCAATGAAATTCAATAAAGTAGGTCTGAAGAGAGTGCAGTACACGCCGGTTTTACCAGTACCTCTCTGAGATAGAGAAGTTGTTTTCTACAACTATCATATAAAACAAACCATGAACTAATTAACAAGATAAATATGATAAATAATATCAAAGTAATGTGGGTTAAATATGCAAGGATCTGCAATAACAACAAGGTGCAGAGCATAGTGATATTGGCATAAATCATTCCTTATATGCATAGGGTGGTGTTACAAAACAATATAAAAGTGATACATATTTGATAACATGAAGTATAAATAGTGGTTAAAAATATCATACAAAAATTAATTCATTAGAACATCTCATTCCAAAAGAAATTTCTATTCAAGGGCTTAAACCTGATAAATCAAAGAACTTAAGTTCTCCTATTAATAGAGTGACATATATCTCTAATGCTAAGTATTCCAAAAACATCTGAAAATATCTTAAACCAATATGCTTAGATAGGCACAATAAGGAGATTCAAAAATGTTTTATATATTAACAAGAAAAGTTGTAAAAGGGGTGTTGTAGATGAAAACATCAGAACAACAATTATTCTTTTAAATTGGGATCTTAGCTAGTCTTTTTGTGGTACATAAAAACGTATCTTAACTTGGAATTTTAAAATTAAAATTCATACCCTAGAAAATTTATATTGTTTGAGTAATAAGCTAGAAACTAAAGTTATTCTTACAGGTTTAAGTGATTCCACTTGGAAAGAAAAATTAACCGCAATTGGTGATACGTTATTCCTCAAAAATGGGTGAAAGACTTTGTGAACGCCCATTTCCTTAAGGAAAATGACTTACTAGTATCTATGTACATTGTAGCCTCAAGGCTTGATGTTTCAATATATGATAGTCGAAGCTCGTGTGAGATAGAAAGTTCGTTTTACATCAATGGACGTGAACACACTGATAATTCTAGTGGATGCAGGACAAAGAAGTGTAGAGTAGTAGGCAAGGAGTCAACAAATAGTTCTTCTGAGGCTTGATTTGCTGAAGCAATTAAAAAATCGCTAACAAAGAATTCTTATTGCCACTCTCTTTATCAATTCAAGTCCCAGACACACCATTAGTGGCATCATTTCTTTCTGATATAGGCCTCTTTGTCATACTTCCACTTGCAACATTAGCGTGTTCACATTTTTTAATGTAAAATGATTGTTTTCTAGCATGAGCTTTGACTATCGAATACGAAAACATCAAAACTTTAGGCTCCAATGTACTTGAACAATAGTAAGTCATTTTTCTCAAGGGAATATGTGTTCACTAATTCTTTCAACCCATTTTAAGAATATTGTATTGTCAATTGCAGTCATTTCTACCTTCCAAGTTGAACCACTAAGACTTGTAAGACTTCTATAAGATTCTAGTCTATTCCTCAAACTTTTATATACAAGTAAAGGACTACCTAGGATCACTAAAATTTAAATAATTATCGTTTATGTGGAATACCAATTAAAATCTATGGCTACCCTTTATGAGCAATTATTTCATCTACTTGTCTTACCTTAATATGTCCTTTCTAATTCTATATATTGACAAAGGAAAGTTTCTTAAACATGAATTAGAGCAACCATTTGGATAATATTGGACCTGTTTTTGTTAAGTATGCAAAGTAGTACTCCTTGACTCTTTGTCTTCACCTCTTTCTTACACCTTATGAGAACCATGCCATCCATCTCAGCAATTTCTCAAATGTGTCTCCCATATCATGTTGTCAAAGGATAACAATGATTATTTGTTGAAAAGCTATGACATAGAAGTTGTGAAAAGTGCATTAGTTTTGCCACCACCCACAAACAACAAGTATCAGGTAACCCTGTGCATTAAGGCAAGAACAGAGTGAAAGAATCACCTAGTATATTTTGTGTCCATTAAGTTAGAAACTTGAGACCCCAGGGTTCTGAATCAATTGATTGACCATTAGTAATCACCCTTGATGTTGTGGCATTAATATTTTGTAAAACCACAGCCTTAATACTCGGTAAGCTTTCCATTATTCAAAATTAACATTCATAAAGAAGAAACTTTCAATCACGCCAACTTTATTTTATTTTTGGGTGGTTAAGTTTAAAAAGTTGTAGTTAAATAGATTAGATTGGTAAGCCTCTTCTATGTTCAGACACAATTAATATGATTTATATACGAAATTCATGGCAAAAGGACATATAAGAACAATGTCATCCATTACGATGTTATGGAAAGAGGAAACATCCCATTGAGAGATAAATTATCTAATATGATCAAAACTACCATTTCGGTCAAATCAAGAAATGTTAAGGACAAACAAGATGCACAAAAAAATGAAGGAATGATTAATTAAAGAAGTAAAATTTATTTCAGGGTATTAAAACAAATGAATATTTTCCAAATTTGTTTTACTCTAACCTCTCAAACACTTCTACAATTGTTGTTATGAGAACTAAGGTATTGAAAGTTTCATGCCATGAGCCTACACCCCGTACATGGTTTGCACTCGGAGACCATTGTGGGTCTGAAGCAACCCCTATCCTGGTTTGCTTACTCATCGGAAGACTTAAAGCACAAGAATAGTCCATATAAAGAACTTGTGAAATAAAGTGATAATATATTTTTAAAAAAAGTATTCAATTGGCCAAAATGTCTATTCATGTCTCATAGTAAAACATCTGAAATGCAAAGCTAAAAGACTCCTATCTAAATATTTGACTATCTATGAAGCCTCTAAAAGAACTGTGATGGATCTTGTGACATACCCCACAACATCCAAATAAAAAATACTGAAAGCAATAAAAGGAGTCCTTCTGTATGCAAGGAGATTCACCAACTGACTCTATAGTGCTCAACAGGATAAATGGTGTGTATAGGATGTTGAAAATTTTACGGGGAAATTTTGGACGAAGTCATATGTAACACCCCATATTCAAAATAGATCAAAAATCAGCTTTTCTGAAATCTAAAGGTGAAATTGATGGTCACTATAAACAGACCGTAGTCTGATATATGACCCATATTATGCGTCCGTCGTTTGACAGTGAAACTCTCCCAAAAACTCATCTTATAAAATCAAGTAAGTATCAATCCATGGACAGATCTATGGTCCATAATTCAAACTACAGTCTGTGGTTTGTGTCCGTGGATTTATACTCAAGTTACCCAGCCTCTGACTTACACTACGGACGACCATCACAGACCGTCGTGTGATCTACGGTCCGTAGGTTTGACCGCATGTGAAAGTTAGAAGTCAGCTGGGGGGAATGTTGTTGGGTCAACTTCAAATTATCATAAATATTATCACAAAATTAATTAGGTTTCATATTAAGAATTAAATAATAGATAATTAAATTATCTTTCCATAGCCACCGAGTTTGTTAAACTCCAACCTCCGAATAAAATATTATGCCCGTTTTAATAAAGGCCTATCCAACATACCCAAACTACGGACCCAAAGGAAGGACCGTCGATTGAACGATGGCCCGACAGACTAGGTCGTCGTTTGGTCCAACATCAAAATTTCTAGAGGTCTTTTGGTATTTTCGTAGTTCGTTTAACCCCTTAGATGTGTCGTTTAAGCCCTTAACCATCATATTTTAGTCAGCTTAAGCCTAGAAACATAACAAGCACTTACCTAAGTCAATATCATAAATCAAGAATTAGAAAATTAGAAGCAAGAAATGAGAAAAAAGTCAATAACCTTAGTTAGAGAATGCAACAAGGTTCCATCAGTTCCAGTCCCAAAATCTAAATATTTCTCCGTACATTTCATCACCAAGTATGTGAGACTTCATTAGTGGGTTACTTTATCCCATTAGGTCCCTAATTTTCAGTCAATTTCTTGATTCGTATATCATGATTAGACCTAGGGTTTCTAGAACTTCAATAGAACATCATGAATTAGTTAGTTATTTATTTTTCCCAAATAAAATTACCATGTTATTACTCAGATTATTGAATGGATTTCAAAACCCTAGCTATATATTTCTTTAGTTCTTGAATAACACATGCTTGGTCAAATATTTCAGTTATTCAGTTATACATACATTAGTTATTAGTGCATTATTATCAGATTATGAAATTCAATTATACATGCCTCAGTTATTAATGCATTATTATCATATTAAATGTTGCATTTTCATTTTGCATGTTCAGTTTTAAGCTATCCAGTATTTACTGAAATTCAGTCATAACATTGTATTCACTTAATTAATTGGGAGTAGCTTAATAGTGAATCGGACAAGGGTTCGGTGTACGCAATATCCCCACAACTAATAGGCAAGTAGGTTTTAATGCCATTTATGGGCATCAATTTAGTGATCTTGCCAGCATGCTTCTATCCCTCTTGCAGGGTATATTAGGTCCTCTCGATAGGGCGTATGCATCGGTTTTCACATTTAGCTCATGTGGTTTTATTATCAGTTTTTAGTAGCTCCTATAGTTCAGTCATACTCTATTGCATTGACCATATTTACAGTTCAGATAATATTAAGTCTCAGCATGTTATAAATTTGGTCATTGCATCAAGGTAGTTCAGAATTCAGTTAGAATATTATTATTTATTTTTAACTTGTTCAGTTATGTATTATTTCTGGTTTAGTCTATCCTACATGCTCAAAACCTTTCAAGTACTAACACATACGTGTGCTACGTCTTCTCGTGATGGAGCTTTAGGTTCTCAGTATCAAAGTCACCCTTAGGTCAATTCTAAATCTCCAGTTCAGCGGAACAGTGGTGAGTCTTCATTCTCCCAGGACAAGAGTCATGAGTTCATTCAGTCTTTAAGTCCTTTAGTTTCAGTTTTTGCTAGACTTAGTTGGGTCTTGTCCCAACTTTTGTAGTCAATTAGAGCCTTATTTCAGACATAGTTCGTTTCAGCTAGTGAGTTAATAGTCTATTTATATGAAACTCATCAATATTTATTTTATCTCAGTTATAGTGTATGGTATTACCCATATTTCATATTAATTATTATTTAGCCGCATCATCAGTTTAATTTCTTTAGTATACTCATGATCATGCTAGCATGGTTAGCTTGGGATTACTTAATGTCGTATGTCCTATATCCGTATCTCTGGGATAGCTCGGGGCGTGACATCATAGTTCCAAATATCCTATTCATCTAGGTGTCACAAAAATGTATCATTATCTTAGATAGGTATATTGGTGGGATGGCTTGAAAAAAGATATAGCACAGAGTTTGTGGGTAGTCGTCCAAATTTCCAACAAGCAAAAGACGAGTATCATGACTAGGTGGTCTAACACAAGTAATGGAAGTTCCTAGTTTGAAGTGGGAAGAAATTAATATGAACTTTGTAGTTTGGTTGCCTCACACCCGGAGTCAAAATAATTCAATTTGGGTTATTGTGGACAACTTGACAAAACCAAGTTACTTTATCCCCGTCAAGTCTCCTTATTCAACGTAGGATTATGGAAGAAAATAATTAATTAGATAGTGAGCTTACATGAGATCCCTTTGTCCATCATTTTGGATAGAGGTTCCCAATTCACTTCTCGTTTTTGGATGTCTTTGCAAAAAGGGTTGGTTACTCAAGTAAAGCTTAGTTTCGCTTTTCATCCTCAAACGGATGTTCAAGCGGAGCGTACCGTACAAACATTAAAAGATATCTTAAGCGCTTGTGTAATAGATTTCAAAGTTAATTGGGACTATCACCTATCATTGATTGAGTTCTCCAATAATAATAGCTACTATTCAAGTAATTCTATGGAACCTTTGAAGCACTCTATGGAAGGAGTGTAGGTCTCCGGGGTTGGGTGGTTTTAGTGTAGTGAGTCTTCACTCCTTGGTCCCAAAATAGTCTATGAAGCTTTAGAAAAAATTCGGGTGATAAGGGATAGGTTGAAACTTCCTACAACCGGCAAAAGTCTTATGCAGCCAATAGGAGAAGAGACCTGGAATTTAAAGTAGGTGATATGGTCTACTTTTAGACTTCATCTATGAAAGGGGTGATGAGATTTTGAAAGAAAGGGAAGCTTAGTCCCCGGTATGTAGGTCCTTATAAGATATTACAAAAGTTCGTAAATGTTGCATATGAGTTAAAGTTTCAAGTGAACAAGCTTCTGTTCATCTGGTATTTCATGTCTCCATGCTTAAGAAGTGTACTGGAGACCCCGTATCCATTAACCCTATTGAAGGGTGAGGAGCGGCTGAGAACCTTTCCTGTGAAGAGGTTCCGATGGATATTCTAGATCGCCAAGTCAAGAACTTGAGGAACAAAGAGTTGGACTATGTAAAAGTCCTATGGAGAAACCACCTAGTTGAGGGAGCAACATGGGAGGCGGAGGTCGACATACAGTCCCGTTATCCTCATCTTTTTCCTCAAGAATATATCCAAAGTTGAGGTTAGTAATAATCCTTTTAAAATAATGAATAACGTTGAATTTGGCTTTATCTGCTAAAAATGTGCATAATTATGGTAAAGGTTCATGATAAAATGAGTTTTCATGTAAAAATTCTTTTTTGATTAACTTGCAATTATTTGTGATATGTGTTTTTGTTGCCTTCATAAAATGATAGTGAGCATGTTAATCGGTTTTGAAAGAAGTTTTTCATAAGTGAATCGTGATGTGTATGTTGAGGTCATGTTGATATTGAGAAGTTAGTTCTTCATGTCGTGATGTTGTGTTCTTATAAGTGGTAAATTGTGATTTGAGTTGCAATATGTAATTTCGTGTTTATGTGTTGAATGGATTTGTGAATTAATCCTATCAGTTGTGAGTCATGATGATTATATATTATTGTTGTTGGTTGGCTGCTAGACTTGAGTCATCCACCTCATATAAAAAGATTTAGGTGTCATTTGGGGACAAATGTTCCCAATGAGGGGATAATGTAACACTCTGAAAGTCTATTACTTGGTCTAGATCCTCACATGATTAAATAGGACTTTAAACACTTTTTATAATCCTAAAATAATGTGTTGGAACTATGCAGGAAGTGTTAGAGTTAAAACGTTAAGAAACGACCATAACGTCTAGAGAATCGAGAAATGTGTGCCTTGGAATGTTTCAATGGCTTTTAAGAGTCAAAATTTAGTGAAATTTGGTAAAAATATGTTAAATATATAGTGTTTTTAGGGTTGAAATGTCCATGTACGACTCCTTAAGGACAACCCTAAGGGTCCTTGGAGAGGACTCTTCCTTTTGACCCCAAAAATATCTATTTGGACAGTGTGCAACTATGTGCCAAACGGTGAGCCGTCGTTCGATCCATGCTACGTTGATATACCCATTAGTTGACACTTCTTCAATTACCAAAATGGCCAAAATTCACCCTCTCTTTCCAAAATGACGCCCTTGCAGGGCCTCGTGGTTTGGAGGGTGGACTACACTATATGTTTTTAGTTCTAGATTAATAATTTAGTTGGATAATTAATTAATTAAGTTTTTAGGGGTGGTTAATTTATGTTAGTTAAGGACTATATAACTTACCCTAAGTCTAAAACCAACTCAATACCCCATAACTTCCAAACCGAATTATCTCCAACTTCTCTCTACTTTGTCTCTCTATTCAAAGACTCCATTGAAGACCAAGATTTAAGGATCACTAGGGCTTCAATACTTCATCTTTTCTACATAAAAAAGTAAGGAATCTTAATTTATGGAAGCTATTCACTCTTGGAATCTCTTTCCCCAAGAGGATCTTCAAAATTGGTTTCTAATGAAGTTTAAAAGTTGGGTTTTCTTCCAATTTCGTGAATGATCTTTCAAACTTATTTGATGTTTGTTTCGTTTTATTTTTTTAAATAGATTATTATTGTTTATATGTTAATTGTTGTAGTTATAATTCTTTGACCTATTTCTATGGAAGAATTAATGGTTGAACCCTTTTCCCCTATCCCTAGATTATGAATTGAGGTTGAATTGATAAGTGATTATAAAATTGACGTAGTTCTTGTATATATTGCTATTATATTACATTATTAAGTGAATTAGTGGATGAATATTGTTGTGTTGATGGTAAGATCTTGAAGGAGCATATGAAGTCTATTTGGTAAGACTTTATGATCTTGAGTTTTTACTTCAATGATGGTGGTTTATACTTCATGATGGTATTCAATTGAAGTATTATATGTGATTAGATTAATAAGATGACGATATTATGAATGTGATGAAATTTCTTGACTATGTGAATTGTGATATCATGCTAAGGGTATGATTATACAAGGTGGAATATGACTCACTTCTATGCCTTACTATGATATGATTATGATGTGTTGATCGTCACAAATGAAGGGTTGTTATGAAACAAAATTCTAATGTAATA
The DNA here is from genome assembly GCA_027705065.1 of Solanum peruvianum. NCBI lineage: Eukaryota > Viridiplantae > Streptophyta > Magnoliopsida > Solanales > Solanaceae > Solanum > Solanum peruvianum. The sequence goes on from JAKWJD010001759.1 coordinate 45,409,479, forward strand.
CCAAATGAGTAATGACATTATATACTAGATGTTAGTCTCTTATGGCCTCTATTAAGACATGATGATTAAGGATGACTTAAAGATATTTCAAAAAGGGACTTTAACTTAGCCCTGAGTGAACTAGTTATGGGAGGTGTCCCTTCCCAATGTAGGAAGCTAGGTTCACAATGGTTCTCATAAGATGGAGACGATAATGCATTTGTTCATAAATAGGGTTTCAAGTATATATCCTAGTTTGTTAATTATGTTGCCTCAATAGGAATATTAGCTAGTGGATCCACCTACAATGCTATGTTCATGTTTTGGTTCTACATTGGCAATTAGAGCACCTTCTTTAGGTGTAGGGTTACATGACATTGAGTCCATGTTTAGCTCACATGGTCTATTGTCTGTTAAGGCATTTCACCCAAAAGTAAAATGAAAGTGATAAGGTGAACACTAACTAGTGTGAATTGAGAGGTTCTACTTAGAGTAGGTAGGAGTGTGGGACTCTACTTATACATGCACAAGTTGACCTTGAGGTAAGTCTTAGGAGGTTGTTCTTGTTCACTTATGATATGAATGAAATGTATATGATGACTTTTACATGTTGATGATCCCATACGATGTTAGTTTTATTGATGAGCATGTTATTGGTCTAAGTTGATGTACATGATTATGATTATGTATGATATGAATATATATGAAATATAGACATTTCTTATGATCATTTGGTTTGTTTACTTGATTATATGGGGTTATGGGGCTTCACATAAGCATTAAACTTGTAGGCTTGGTAAGGGGTTGTGAGTAAGGTCATATATGTTGTGAAGTTATGAACTCTTGTACATGAATTGTTGTTATGACATTGTGTTGGACTTATTCATGTTTATATGATCTTAATATGATGCTATGCATGTTTATATGACCTCATGCTAATGTTGGCCTTGTTTTGATTATGAACTTGTCTTAAGTAATATTATGATGTGACTTGTGTGTGCATAAAGACTTTTGAAAGTGACTTAGCATGAATTTTGAACAAAATGTCCTTTTAAGCATGATTTCAATTGTTTTACTTGAATATTATTCCATACTTAGTACATGGGGTTGTACTAACACATAATCGTTTCCTATCCCAAACATTGTAGCATCGGCCCATTGAAGTATAGGAGGACACTTTGCAAGAAGACTTAAACATATTCCCCAAATTATTGGTACGTCCTCAATATTTGGGGATGTTACCATTTTGATGTTCTTGCTATGATGTTGTTATGTCTAAAGACACTATTTCATTCCTTTATCTTTGATATTATTATTGTAAGCCTATGTGTGGCTCGTTGTATTAAGTATAGCCTATGCCCTAATGTTATAATACTCTTTAGATGGTTTAATATGAGACAATGTTACTACACTATTTCCTATATATTGGTTATTTTTCCTAAACAACAAGCCTATGTAAGCTTCACAAGCGACGAGTCTACGTACAATCCGCATATGATATGTGACAAGTCTATGTATACCTCACTATATAAAATTTTTAAATTTTATGCATTTTTGACTTATGATATTTTATAAAAAATTCTAAGGGCTAGTCTAATTCCTCTCCGAGGACGAAGAAACATGTTACGTCTAGTGAGTACTCCCCGGTCGTGACACCCATATACTTTTTTGAAGAAAGAACTTCAACTTTGATCTTTTCCGAACTCAACTCTCAAGTCTTAAAACAAAGTTAAAATGTTTGTAAAAAACTTATGAAAACTTGAAATAAACTTCTATTACTTGACTACTGACTTTGGTCTTAACTCTTACTTGAATTGATTCTTAATCTATCCTTAGATTGAATTATGGATTCAAGCGTTACAATTTTTGTTTGGAAAGACCCGTGATGTTTATGAATGATTCTAAATAGCTAAACTTGAGAAAAGTTATGAAATCACTGTCTTTGAATAAGTTCACGATGCGAAGATGCTCTACAATAATTGTTCATAAAATTTAACTTTGACACAGTGGAGTCCGCGTCCTCTACGCGATGCAGAGCTGATTTTTCTGCACTGGGGAACAAGTCCACGACCCGGACTTGTTTGACGAAATCTGTCCGACTTTTACTTTTTCATTTTCCAATCCTAATTAACCTGAACTTGAATATTTTCCTCAAATTTATTATCAATTCCTATACCCAAAATGATTACTCATGAATCTAACTTAAAGTAACACTAAAACTCAACTTAAAAATCTCAAAAACTCCAAAATTTAACTCAATTTAAGAACAACATTCAATCTAAAAAATTCATGTTAAGAACATCAACTATCAAACTCTTTAAAGACGAATTGTGTCTATCATGTTTAAAAAAGCTTTTTGTTATATGGGGCCAACATTTATATGATACCATTAGGCATTTATGAGAAGTTAGTGTTGGGAAACCAAAACCTACAATTATGAGATTGATGATAGCTAATCGGTGATTCAAGAGACCAATGGGAATCTTGTGTGATTTATTGGTACGTAGATATGTTTATCTTCCCAACAGATTTTTTTTGTATTGTAAAGAAGACTTCAAAGTTCCCATAATTTTGGGAAGACCATTCTGGATATGGGAAGTGCCTTGGTTGATATTGAGTGAGGTAGCTGAAGTTTAGACTCAATTCAGATGCAGTCAAGTTTAACATATGCAGATAAAGGAAGCAACCACGAGAGATGGAAGTGGATCTGCAGTTGAAGTTGTCATTGATGATGACTTGAGGTCAACCATAGAAGAGAGAATAGTTGTTTAAATGCTCGTCGTTGTGTTGATGAACATTGATGTTTATTTCTTGTTTGATTATGTAGAAACTACAAAAATCTTTACAGGGTATGGGAGCACATTCTTATGCTCCCAAGAAATTAGACTTTGATTTGAAAAACAGACCAAATCCTCCAACTAAACGCTTTATTGAAGAACCACCAGTTTAGGAGCTGAAACAGTTGCCTAGTCACGTCACGTGTGTATTATTGGGTACTATCAACACTTTACCTATGTTATTGGATGCAAATTTAAATGAAGGCCGGGTATAGAAAGTTGTTAGACTGCTTCAAAGGTTTAAAAAATTCATTGGCTGCACTATGGCCGACATATTTTGAATACCTCTAGGCACTTGTACACACAAAATTCATCTTAAGGAAGATTACATATCTAGCATTGAAAACCAAAAGAGTTTAAACCCACCAATCTAAGAGAAGGTAAAGAAGGAAATAATTAAATGGTTAGATGATGGGGTGGTTTACCCGATCTTTGGTAGCCACTAGTTCAATCCAGTGAAATGTCTGCCGAAAAAGGGGGGCATGACTTTGGTAGAAAATGCAAAGAATGAATTATTTCCACAGCCACCAGTGACTGCATGGAGAGTATGCATGGACTGCACGAAGCTAAACCAATGAACCTTGAGAGACCATTTCCCTATGCCATTAATGGACCAAATGCTACATGTTAGCAGGTAAAGGTTGATATTATTTCTTGGATATATACTCTAGTTAAAACCAAATATCCATTTCTACTAAAGATCAGGAAAAGACTATGTTTACAAATCCATATAAAACTTTGGCATTTGAACGTATGTTGTTTGGATTTTTTAATGCACCAGCTACATTTCAAAGGTGCATGACGTCCATTTTTAAGACATAGTGGAGAACACTCTATAAGTATTTATGGATGATTTCTCTGTAGGTGATACGTTTGAGGACTGTTTGTTAAATATTAGCAGGACATTGCAGAGATGTAAGGAAGCAAATTTGGTGCTAAACTAGGAGAAATGCCACTTCATGGTTAAAGATGTCATAGTCCTTGTACATAAAGTGTCGCAGAAAGGAATTGAATTCAAGAAGTCAAAGATAGAGGTAATTGAAAATTTGCCCCTTCCTATTTCAGTAAAAGGTGTTCGAAGCTTTTTGGACATGCCAAATTCTATAAGTGCTTCATCAAGGACTTCTCCAAAGTCGCACATTCCTCACACAAATGCTGGAGGAGAGACATGGGGGGGGAAGGATGGGGAAAATCCTCTAGAGTCTCCAGATAGAGAAACGCCATAGCCCCTACTTTCGGGAAGTCCAAATGAATTTCCAAAACTTACAGGATTCTGGAGGTAGGATATGCAACTGCAAAAGGAATGGAAGGGGCGCGCTGACCCCTCCAATCAAGAAGGAGGTGAAAATTGTTTTGGATGAGGCCTTCCTAAAAGACTTTAAAAGCTTAAAACAGAAACTGGTCTCAAATCAATGGTCAAAGATGTGAAGAACAATTTCAAATGATGTGTGATGCCAGCGGAACTGCATTAGGTGTTGTGTTGGGTTAAAAGAGAAATAAGATGTTCCATCCGATTTACTATGCTAGTAAGTTCCTAAAAGGAGCATAGCAAAATTACATAGTCATTGAGCAGGAACTGTTGGCTGTAGTGTATGCATTTGAGAATTTCAGAGCATATTTGCCAGTAACCAAAGTAATAGTACATATAGATGATGATGCTCTGAGGTACCTCATGGTTAAGAAAGATGCCAAACTATGGCTAATTAGATAGGGGTTGTTACTTCATGAATTCTATTTTTAAGTAAAGGATAGAAGAGGTGGCTAAACCAGGTAGCTGATCACCTTTCCAGATTGGAAGCTTCAAAGAAAGAACAAAGTGAGCCCAAAATATATGATGCATTCCCCGATGAACAGGCATTGTCTTCCACTCTGGATCTCATTCTCTGATTTGCTGATTTTTCTAATTTCTTAGTTAGTGACTTGATACATGAAGGACTGTCGTATGAGCGAAAGAAATAGTTCTTCCATGATGTTGGTAAATATTTTTGGGATGATTCTTATCTCTATCGAGTATGTGATGATAACAATTAAAGAGGTGTGTCCCAGAAGCTGAAATGCTACCTATTCTTGAAGCATGTCATTACTCTTAGTATGTGGGCATCATGGCGGAGCTGGAACAACCCATAAAATTTTGAAATGTGGATATTACTGGCCAACAATTCATAAGGACGGAGTTGATTCAGTACTAAGTTCTGATGTATGCCAAAGGCAAGGAGATATATCAAGGCGTCATGAGTTACCTATGACACCTATTTTAGAGGTACAGATATTTGATGTGTGGGGAATTGATTTCATGGGTCCCTTTGTGAGTTCATATGGACAAAAGTATATTCTTGTAACAGTGCACTATGTTTCCAACTGGTGGAAGCTATAGCATTACCTGAGAATGACGGAAAGAGTGTGGTTGTGTTCCTAAAGAAGAACATTTTTGCATGTTTTGGAACACCTATATATATCATCAGTGATTCTTATTTTTGCAACAAAGTGTTCAATGCGTTTTTGACCAAGTATAGGGTGAAACAGCACAGGATAGCCACACCATATAACCCACAAACCAGAAGTCAAATGGTAGTGTCTAAAAGAGAAATCAAGACGATTTTGGCCAAATCAATAAATGCTACCTGGAAATATTGGGAAAGAAAGTTGGATGATACATTATGGGCATACCGGAAAGATTTTAAGACATCTATTGGTATGTCTCCATAGAAAATGGTGTTTGGGAAATCATATCACTTGCCTGTCGAGCTTGATCATAGAGAAATCTGGGCATTGAAGAAGATGAATCTCAACTAGAATGAAACAACAAAATTTATATCAGATCAGATAAATGAGTTGGATGAATTTCAGCTGATAGCATATGAGAGATCAACATTTTATAACGAGAGTATGAAGTTATTCCATGATAAACACATTGAGAAACAAAGTTTCTCTCCTTGAGACTTGGTGTTGGTGGTGAATCCTTGATTGTGTTTATTCTGGGAAAATTGAGATCAAAATGGTCAGTTCCTTTTAAAATCACAGAAGTATTTCAATCTTGAGCTATTGAGATGGAATGAGAAAGGAGAGAGGTTTAAAGCAAATGTACAAAGAATCAACGCATGTCTATGTGTCCAGCAAGCGGCCAAGATAGTGGAAGAATGCAAGCTTGATGAAGTCTAATTAATCAAGTAACATGTGTTGCGTCGCGCCGTTACATTGTGCGTTTCTTTGGAGGCAACCTAAGATATCTTAATTTAGGGATTTTTGCATATCTTTTTTGTTTTATTTTAGTTTACAGAGGTAATGGGTGTTGACATGTGTAGAAAGACTTAGTAAAAAGTGCAAAATAACTGGTGAAATTTGCATCTAAGGGGACGCCTCACGGACCGTGGAGCACTACACTAGGGCTTTCACGGTTTGTTGAATTAGGAATCATATAAAGAGTCTACTTGAAAGTAACTGAAAAGGTTCATGGAAGGTTTTACAATCCGTAATGAAGTATATGCACCCATTTAAACTATCATGAATCTTACATGTAATTAACTAAGTCCAAGTAGTTTTACGTATACACTTACGAATCTTAAACATCTTTACGCGGAACTTGACAGTTCCCAATCTGTCCGAGGTTTGTATCATCACCTAAATTCTTTCCAAAGGAAGGTTGACAGGCCTTGATTCCTTTAACTGGTTATTTCATAGCCCGTTGTTCACGAATTTAAGTAACTTAAATCGACCCAACCCACGACCAACCCGTCTAAAATTCTTAATGTATTTAGGTCCAGATCGCATTTGTTTTCATTCTTTCTCTTCCTTTTTCTGTTTTCTTCTCTGCAACAGTTTTCCCCACCAATCCACCCATACTCCACTAATTAAGTAGTGTGAATCGATTCATTCAGTCAAGAAACCTACATTACAACGTCTAAGTGTGAAGTTCAAGATTCCCCCAAGTAAATAAAATTTTGAGTGTTTAATTCACTCTTTGGACTGATAATTTTCATCTATAATAGTTTCTCTCGGTTGAATATGGTAGTAATGAGGTGGTTGTTGAAGTTAGATTTTCTTATTTTTGTGCTATTGGGGTTTGGAAGATGTTATGTATTCATCTAGGGTAAGGAAATTGGTTTTAAATTAAGGTTAAAGTAGATCGACAAACGGCGTTGAATGTTTATACCTGCTTCGCGTTGTTTTTTAAGTTAATAATGGTGGATTATTTGGTTTGAATAGAAATTAGGTACGAGTGTCCTTTTCCTGATGATTGGTGCGTCTACACTAGATTTCACGGTCCATAGGAATGTCTACGTATCTTGACCCTTGATGTGGACCTCATGCATATAACATTGTAGGTCAACTGAGTTCATGGACATGATCGCGGCATTTGGTTAACTCCACAGACCGTGAACTTGTCCATGAAGATGCCTGGGGAAATAATGAAGATGGTCACTTATGCATTGATTCTGCCCAACTTTAACGGAGGACTTCACTGTCCATGGTTCACTCCACGGTCCATGAAAGAAGCTTAAACATTACTTGAAGTTGTTTTTCTTTTCTTTTTTTCTTTTTTTATTCTATTTTGTTACTCTATTTCTAGTATTTCACATTATGTTTTGTTGATCCAGTGAGCCTTCATGATGAAAGATTGAGTGATTTCACTCTTAAGGCAATGTGTCATGATGATACTAAACACAAGGGAAGTCTGAATAACCAATAGTGTGTCAGCTATTTGCATTCGGGCTAAAAATTGTTGTCTTTACAGGTAAAATGCCATACCAACGAAGAATAAAGATTGCCAAAAGGCCTGTCCCCTATAGCCTCCCAATCTGAGGGACATACCTCATCTGAAGCTAGTGGGTCTGAGGTTCGATTAAATGTTACTCTGACACAACATTCACCTCAGACTACTAGATCACAAGTCCAACGACACCTACTCTAGAACACTCTGTATTAGTTTGAAAAAGACTGTAATGATTTATGAGAATGTTTCAACTTCTAGTAACTCTCACTGTGTTACACGCAGCTGTAATGATGAAAATTCACGAAATATGGGAACAATGAATCAGGGTGCAGTGCTAAAGCTGAAGGCAGTACTCATGTGGATTCTCACATATCATATCCGACAACATATACAGAACCTGATACAGCAACTCAAGAAGCGTACTTACAGATGAAAAGACCATTATGCGGTATGTTCATGCTCTAGAACCTCCTCCTGATCGGCGGGAACAACTCATTGCATGCTACCGTACTATATGGAGTATGCACGGCACCAAAGAATTTTTCAATAGAGGAATTGTGAACAAGACGGGCACTGCAAGGATCATGATATCTTTCCTGAATTTAGGGTGGTTGTCAGTGACATCAAGGCATTTACGGATATTTACCAGTCTCTTCAATTTCACAAGTTTGAGCGGATGGATAATGTACCGGGTGATTATTCCAGTCTCCTAACAAAGGAGTTCTAAATATCCTATGCGTACAAGTTGATGAAAATTGTTGCTGTCACTGAAGCCACCAAACTAGGGCAGAAGGAGTTTGCTACGACACTAGGTACCCATGACTCGATCATCTTAGGGGCAAGTCTATTGACCTTTAGGAAAATTCTAATAATTGAATGTTGCATGGACCGGACTACATTGCTCCATTATCTTAGTACTTTTTGAAGGGACCAACCATGAGGTTATAAATGTAGCAAACAAAGAATATCAGGCATCTCGAGAAAGAGTGTTGGAATGGATCACAAAGCAGATTGTCATTGTCACATCGGGGAGCAGCCATTGATGTAATCGGCGTCGGCGTCGGCGTCCTCTTTGAGGTCTAAGACTACCTCTCAGCTTACATAATTACATTCATAGGTCAAAATTAGCGGAAATTCAAAACCTTTTACTACTTTTACATTTAGGTTTACATAGACTTCTGCATACACACAATATAGTTATATTGTGTATAAATAGAATCTTCGTATATGAAGATTACTTAGTCATCTACTTTTATTGAACATAGATATATAGAATATAAAATAGTCTTAAATAGTCGTCTCATCTCGTATGTATAAATAGAATCTTCGTATATGAAGATTACTTAGTCATCTACTTTTATTCAATATAGATATATAGAATATAAAATAGTCTTAAATAGTCTCTCATCTCGTAACCATCTAATAAGAGTATAGAGATTCAGATCTAGCCCATACATAAATACAATAAGACCACATATAGGTCATACACTGTTTATTATCCAAATGAAAAGGAAAAAAACATAAGAGTCTTGAACATTAAAGAAACGTAATAGGCTTGATAGTGGCATCACCCTCTGAATGTGAGGACCTACACAACATGGATGAACAAGAATTCCAAGCCTTCTTTAAAGTCAACTCCAAATTTCCTTCAGTAACCGAAACCTATAATGTTGGGGAAAAGGAACAAATGGGGTTAGTACACCACTTGTACTAAGAATGAGAGCATATGCACATATACTATCAAAGCATGCTAAAAAGGGACATTTCAATAAGTATGCAAATTCCTTTGAAAACCTTTATATACGTTCGACAAGACCATACCAATCAATAAGACATATTCCTTAAGTAATAGGCATGTTCATCACAAGACCAACAATACGAAGCATGGTCAAGTTAACAAACATATCAACATACGTGCATATATAATCCACACCACTCTGTCATAAATTTATAATTTCAACAAGCATGAATAAGGGTACATTTCAACATAACCAAAGTAAGACCATTAATCATGACCCTCTTTAAGTCCACTTGTGCAATAACTAAGCAAATCCCATAACCTTACTTAATCAATTAATCCTATAAAGAACCATAACCAATCTCCAACCTCACATAACATATAATTAAGAGTACAAAATATCATACTTTAGCATTATAGACAAATACATGTTCATAAGAGTAATTAACATCACATAGTGTTATTATTCTATAAGATCATCATATACAAATCATTTACATTCATAGAATATAAATACCTAAGCAACCTCCTAAGGCTTCCTTCAAGAAAACCTAGTGCAAGGCATAGGTAGAGTCTCATACCCCTAGCTAGGCTAAGTAAAACCTCTTAAGTTACCTTAGTTGGTTTATACTACATTACTTCATTTTGATTTAGGGAAGACTTTCGTTATTCAACATAGACCAAAAGAAGTAAGTGTGGAATCCGGTGTTGTAAAAACCGTACTCTGAAAGAAGGTGGTTTACCAGCCAAAGTAAAACCAAACATAAACATAGCTTTCTAGGTGGATCCACTTGCTAGTCTTCTTATAGGTCAACGTTTCAAGAATTAATTGATAGGTACAACCTTTTTACATGCCACTTGGAAATTGGAGCCTCCTCTCACGGGAATACGTAGGATGACTATTCCTTATAGGGGAGTCAACACCTCATGTGGAACTATCGGGTAAATCTTCCTCTAAATGAAGTCAACATCTCCTATTGTCAAGTTCACTCGGTGTTAAGCTAAGTCCTTTTTTTAAAAGTCTTTAATACCTTTATTAATCAACACAGTTTCATGTATGTCATAGGGTCTAACCCTTGTATAAACATCATTTTCATCATAGTCTATAAGAATTGCATGAGTGTTGTCCTTTCATTACAATTCATATAGGTGAAGTTAGCAGATTAATAATTTCATATCATGATAAGGCACATTGATAAATCATCACCATCCTAATAACATCTACATTTTTCCGACACCTCACAAATCATAGTAAATACATTTCAATTCAACATCATGCCAACCCTATAAATCCTAATACAATGTATACTTCAATACATCATCATCAGTTAACCACAAATAACCATAATTGAATTAAAGAGTTAAGATTACAAGACTTACTAAGTCTTCTTCGTAATTCATCATCAAGGTCTTAGCATAATCCTTTATATCAACCCAAAAAGGATATAATATGGTCACATATCCATAACTAATATGATAACAATGTCAAATTAATCACTACATCATAATTGATTACTAGTTCATAGCTTAAGTCAGTAGACTTAGGTCAAATCCATAATACAATTCATAACCTAGATCATTTACTCAAGAACTATCATGATAGGAATAAAATTCATCTTATATATTCATAATTGATACAATAACATCATCTAGTAGTAATTCAACCAATAACCAATTCAATTGAACCAACATTACACAATTCATATCAAGATCAATAACCTAGGATCAAGGGGAATAGGTCCTCTTCTACAAACTAGACAAATCCATCAAGATATAACATAATTGTGTTCAAATACATGTTAACATATTCATAATATCCAAAATAAATCACAAAAAAAGTAATTCATAACATCAATATTGGATGAAAATCCACTTGAAAATCCATGTTTTGAAATCTATTTGATGGAACCCTTCGAGGAAAGAGGTCTCAAAGGTGAAAGGAATATCATACCTTACTAATTGATGAATATTGATGGAGAAATTTGACCCTTTGCATCCCTTGAACCCAATTATAGCTTGGTCTTCAATGACGTTTCTTTGGAAGAGAAAAAGAAGAGAAGGAAAAAAAATTTTGGTTTCAAAGTTGTGAGAGCACAGGTTAGTCTAATTAGCTTAGGGTCTTTATATAGGTTGTTAATAAACTTAATTAGGATTAATTAAACCCCTAAATAATTAATTAAACACCCCTTTATTAAATTTAAGTTAATTAAAGAGGAGTAGCAAAACACAGACTTCACAAATGACATCACGAACAACGGATCGTGGGTCAATCAACGGCCACTGTTCCATCTGTGTTGCACAGTCGTCGATGAGTTTAGAGACTTTGCGAAACAAGTCCTTCAATAATTTGTCTAAGTGTCCATCGACTGAAGAAATTGATGCTCCGTCGATTGGACCAGGATCCTTCTGTGGCATTCAATGGTGACACTGTCCAGTGACAGCTTTAAGTCACGTTTACAAAGGTCCTCCGCAGGGACCTTAGTTGGTCCTTGGGGAGTCGTGCCCGTATGTTTCGCTATGGATTACCTCTAATACATGTATATACCCTTCCACCAATTTTCATCCTTTTTTGATTCCTAAAAGCTAGTGAAATAGTCAAGCACACCAGTACCTCATTGAACTAGTTTCTGCACATCATGGACGTTCTTAGACGTTTTGATTTCTTAACTTCTTAAATGAATTATATTCATTAACATAGACCTTATCATTACGATACTCATTTTAGTCTCTAGAACACGTCTTAGAATTTCGAAGTGTTACATTATCCCTCCAGGAACGTTCGTCCCCAAATCAGACTATGAATCTTTTGATGGAAGGAATAGAATCAAGACTAGAAGAACAACCATTAACAATACATAACAACATTAATAATATCATTTACACAATGTAATTCAAAACTTCAATTACCACACAATGTAATTCAACACTTCAATTACCACACACAAGGCTCAACATCACATTATAAGGAATATCCTTCTCAAAACAACAAGAACTCAACATATCATATATGAGTCAATTATGCTAAATCATAACTTATCAGCATTATACATATCATTTCCTAAAGAATCACCATATCAAAGGCACAACATGTATAAAAACAAGAAGAATTGCAACTTTTCAAATTAAAAGCACATTTCACTATAACTTACTGTAATGACATAAAACTGCACATTTTTTGCAAAACTTCACCAAAAATCAAGCAACTTTAATTCTAGTCATTATTATCAATATTGATAGAAATAACTAACCTTAGTTATCAAATAGATGAGGGTAAAGGGAGTCATGTCGGCCTCGTCCTCCCATGTCTAACCCTCAACTAGGTGCTTCTTCTATAATACCTTTACATAAGCTACCTCTTTATTCCTTATTCTTTACTTGACTATAAAGGATTTGAACCGGAACCTTCTCATAAAAGAGGTTATCCTTCACACCAAGACCCTCAATAGGAAGAATAGACTTGAGATCACCAATACACTTCTTAAGCATAGAAACATGGAATGTCGAATGTACCGAAGCCAATTCACTGGGCAACTTTAACTCATATGCCACCTTAAAAAACTTTTGTAAGATTTCATAGGGACCCATATAACGAGGACTCAACTTTCCTTTCTTGCCAAATCTAACCACCTTTTAATAGGTGAAATTTTCAAATACACTTTCTCACTTTCTTCAAACTCTAAATATCTTCTCCTATTATCGGCATAGGACTTTTGCCGACTATAGGTTGTTTGCAACCGGTTACTTATGATATTAACCTTCTACAAAGTCTTATAAATCAAATCGGGACCCAAAAGTGAAGACTCGCCCTCTTAAAACCATTCAATTGTAGATCTACATCTCCTACCATACAAGGCTTCATAAGGATCCATATATATAGATGAAAACTATTGTTGTAAGCAAACTCCACCAAAGGAAAATGGTTCTCCAAATTTCCCTTGAAATCAATGATATAAGCTGTAATCATATCCTCAAGGGTTTGAACAGTACGCTCCGCTTCACCATCCATTTGAGGATGAAAAACGGAGCTTAACTTTACATTGGTATCCAACCCTTTTTAGAATTACCTCTAAAACATACATGTAAATTGTTCACCCTTATCAGATATGATGGATAACATAATACCATGGCAATACACAATCTCATCAGTCATCTATGAAGATCCTTGCATAATCTTCCACTGAATAGGTAGACTTGATGAAAATAAAATTAGCAGATTTGGTCAACCTATCCACAACTACCCATATAGAGTCATATTGCTTTTGTGTCAGAGGTAAACCTACCACAAAATTCGTATTGAGGTCTTCCAATTTCCAAGTAGAAACTTGGATTTCTTGAAGCAAACCACCCAAATTTTGGTGTTCAGCTTTCAGTTGTTGGCAATTTGGATACTTAGCAACAAATTCCGCTAATTCTTTTTTGAAACCTTCCCACCAAAACACTTACCTAAGGTCATGATACATCTTTGTAGATACGGGATGAATGGAGTAACGGGACCCATGAGCTTCCTCAAGAATCCGGTTTCTCAAACCATCAATATTTAGAACATAAAACCTTCCTTGATACCTCAAGACACCACCACCCCCAAATGAGAATGACTTATTAACTTGCCAAGAACCGATTCCTTCAACTCCATCAATGGTTGATCAGATATTGCTTGGGACTTCACCTCAACTACCTATGATGAATTGGAGTTATGATGGACCATAAAACCACCATTCGAAGAATCTTCAAACATAACACCTAATTAGCCAACTTATAAACATCTTTCAATAGGTCTTCCTTTGCTTCCTCTACATGAGACACACTAACCATGGTCATACGACTTAGAGCATCCGCAACCACATAGGCCATGCCGGGGTGATAGAGAACACTCATGTCGTAATCTTTCAACAATTCGAACCACCTTCTTTGTCAGAGATTTAACTCTTTTTGAGTAAACACATATTGTAGACTCTTGTGGTTAGTGTACATATCAACATGAACACCATACAAATAATGCCTCCATATCTTCAAGGCAAATACTACGGCCACTAATTCAACATAAGGACTTGATAGTTTCTCTCATGCACCTTAAGTTGTCTCAAAGCATAACCTACCGCTTTAACGTGTTTCATAAACACACACCCTAAACCCACTCAGGATGCATCACAATATACAACGAAACCTTGGTACCCTCCGATAAAGAAAACACCAGAGCGGAAGTAAGCCTATCTTTGAAGATTTAGAAGCTTGTCTCACATGTTTCTGACCACTCAAATTTCTTACTCTTTTGGGTCAAAGTAGTCAAGGGAGATTCAATGGATGCAAAACCATCCACAAACCTCTGATAATAACCCGCTAGACCCAAGAAACTCATAATGTCGGTTAGAGTCAACGGTCTAGGATAATTCTTCATTGCCTGGGTTTTCCTTGGATCAACCTCTACTCTCTCACTAGAGATGATATGACAATGAAACACCACCAACATCAACCAATACTCACATTTGCTAGACTTGTAAAATAGTTAGTTCTCTTTAAGCACGTGTAACACCACCTTCAAATGGTCCGTGTGATTACCCTCATTTATCAAATATATTAAGATGTCGTCAATGAAGACAATGACAAATGAATCTAGGTAACTTTGAAACACCCTATTCATGAGATCCGTAAATGTTTCCGGGGCATTAGTGATACCAAAGGACATTAATAAGAACTCATAATGACCATATCTAGTCCGAAATGCCGTTTTTGGTATATCCTCACCTCTCACCCTATGTTGGTGATACCCCGATCTCAAGTCAATCTTAGAAAAGTAGCTTTCCCCTTGGAGTTGATCAAACAAGTCATCAATTTGAGGGAAAGGATACTTGTTCTTAGTAGTGACTTTATTGAGCTGGCGATAATCAATGCACATTCTAAGGAACCATCCTTTTTCTTTACAAACAATACCGGAGGACCCCATGATGAAATAGTAGGTCTAACAAAGCCTTTGTCTAGTAAATCGGTTAGTTGAGCCTTCAACTCTTTCAATTCGGCTGGAGACATCCGATAAGGAGGAATTGAAATAGGATTTGTATCCGGTAACAAGTCGATACAAAAATCAATTTCCCGGTCAGGTAAATACCGGGAAGATCATTAAAAATACCTCTTGAAACTCTCTCACTACGGGGACTGACTCAATGGGAGGAATTCGGAGTCGAAATCTTGGACTCTTACTATATGGTATAAACACCCTTTAAAGACCATTCTACAAGCTTTTAAACAAGTAATGATTTGACCTCTAGGAATAGAATTCCCACCTTCCACTCTAAAATGGGATCATTTGGAAAGTTAAACTTCACTGCCCTTAATCTACAATATATAGAGGCAAAGCAAGCATGCAACCAATCCATACCCACTATGACATCAAAATCAAACATATAAAGTTCTACTAGTTCAACATCAGTAACTCTATTGCGCAACATTATAGGACAATTTCTATATGCCCTTTTAGCAACAACCAACTCACCTATCGGGTTAAATACCATAAAAGGTTCATTCAGAATGTCGGGCAAAATTTCAAACTTCTTATTCTATCAAGGGAGTAACAAAAGATAATGTAGCACCAAGATTAACTAAAGCATATACATCAATAGAGAAGACTTTCAACATACTGATCAACACATTGGGAGAAGTCTCTTCCTCACCTCTAGAGCGGAGAGCATAGAAGTGATTCTTCTTCGAAGCATCACTTTAACCACTTGCTTGAGCTTGACAACTACCCTTCTCTTGTACATTCACATTAGGGAAATCCCTAACCTTGTTTCCACTCTTTCCACAACCAAAGCAATTGCCCATCCCCACTAGACATTCACAAATATGACCCTTCCCACATTTGTCACAAGTAGGCTTCGCATTCTGTGAACTAGTAACCCTTCCCTTTTTAGGCTTAGGGTTAGATACCCTATCATCCCTATAATTAGGTAACTTGGAAGGAACTAGATTAGAAACCCTTTTCTTTAAACTAGGCTTGTCTTGGATATCAAGTCTTCCCTTTGAAAAACCACCATCAAAAGACTTTGCCCTCTTGGCATCTCTACTCTTTCTCTTAGCACTTGCCACTTCCAAATGTTGAATATGAACCATGAGACAATAAATGTTCATATTGTCTTGTAGCATAGCCGAATAACACTACTCTTGCAATTCATCCGACACTCCCATCATTAAGTGGTTCATTTTATCCCTAGGATCGGAAACCAAAGAAGGAGCATACTTTAACAAATTAGTATATTTCAAAGAGTATTCAAGCACACTCATACCTCCTTGGTGAAGGTTGATGAACTCCACCACCTTGTCTTCCCTCTTCTTTCTATGAAAGAACCTATCAAGAAAAGCCTTCTTGAAAACATCCTACGTCACTGGTCCACCCCTTAACGGCCTATTGTCCCTCCATTAGACATACCAAGTTTGGACCACATCTTTGAGTTGGTAAGTGGCTAACTCGGCTTTCTCACAAGTAGTCAATCTTTAGCATAAAAAATCTTGTATATTTCATCAATGAACTCTTGGGGGTCTTCTTCAACCCTGCACCCATAGAATGTAGGAGGATTCATCCTACTGAATCCCTTAGACAGGAGGCTATGGTAACAACTTGTTGGTTTGCTTGGGGTACAACCTCCCAATTAGATTGGGTCATCAGGGCTTGAGCTTGGGTAGTACATTCTTGTGCTTGGTTAGTAATGGCTTGGGAATGTTGATAAAAGTAGCCCTTATGTCACCATCCGTCAAAGGAGGAGGATTGACCGGATGTTGGTCATCATTCACATGTTCTTCAAGAGGAGGGACTTAATCACCACGGGAAGGAGCTCCCGCATAGGCAATCTCTTCCTCAAGTCTTTAAGTCATGTTCCTTTGAGTAATCACTACCTGTAATCAAAATAAAAGGATAAGATGCTAAAGCACATAGAGCTAACACTCTAGAGACACGATATTGAACTTCCAAGAAAGTGAGAGTTTCCTAAGCATCATATAGATTTCTATCAATAAGTGTGGTGCGCTTCAAATTATGAGTATGAATCTACATAGATGTGGTTGAGAGAGACATTGACTCAAATATATTCAAACTCATGCTCTGATACCAAGTTTGCCACATTCAAGGAGCACTACCTAGACGTAAGCGACGGCGGCATCCTCTTTGAGGACTAAGATTAGCCTCTTAACTCACATCATTACATATATAGCTCAAAATCTAGTAGAAATTTAAAACTTTTTACTACTTATACATTGAGGTTTTAATAGACCTCTACGTACACATAATATAGTTATACCTATTATACATAGACCCTTCGTATATGAAGATTACTTTGTCTTCTACTTTTATTGCACATAGATACAGTGAATATAAAATAGTCTCAAATAGTCATCTCATCTCGTAACATTCTAATAAAAGTATTGCATTTTTTTCCTATCCCATACATCAATACAATAAGACCACATATAGGACATACATTGTTTAGTATCCAAATTAAAAGGAAAGAAATATAAGAGTCTTGAACATTAAAGCAACATAATAGGCTTGATAATGGCATCCCCCTCGGAATGTGAGGACCTTCCCAACATGGATGAACAAGAGTCCAAGTCTTCTTTAAACTCGTCTCCAAACGTCCTTCAATGATCGGAACCTAAAATATTTGGGAAAAGGAAGAAATGGTGTTTGTACATCACTTATACTAAGTATGATAGCATATGCACATATAATATCAAATCATGCTAAAACGGGACATTTCATTAAGTATGTAATTTGCTTTGAATACCTTTATACACATTTGACAAGACCATACCAATCAATATGAATATTTCTTAAGTTATAGGCATGTACATCATAAGACCAACAATACAAAGCATAGTCAAGTTCATGAACATATCAACATACTTGCTTATATAATACCTACCACTCTATCATCATGCTATAACTTTAATAATCATGAATAAGGGTACATTTAAACATAACCAAAGCAAGACCATTACTCATGAGCCTCTTTAAGTCCACTTATTCAATAACTAAGCACATCCCGATAACCTTACTTATCAAGTAAACCTATCAAGAACCATAATCAATGTCTAACCTCCCATAATATATTATTAAGCATAATATCATACTTTGGCATTATAGATCAAATACATGTTTATAAGGAAAATTATCATCACATAGTGTCATTAACATGTAAGATCATCATATACATATGATTTACATTAATAAGCATATACATACATAAGAACAACCTCCTAATGATTCTTTCAAGGCAACCTAGTGCTAGGCATAGGTAGAGTCTCATACCCCTACCTAGGCTAAGTCAAACCTCTTAAGTTACCTTAGTTCGTTTATACTTCAGTACTTCATTTTAATTTAGGGAACACTTGTCTGATTTGACATAGATCACAAGAGCTTAATGTGGAATTCAATGTTGCAAAACCTTACTCTGAAGGAAGGTGGTCTACCGGCCAAAGTAAAATCAAACATAAACCTAGTTTTGAAGGTTGATACACTAGCTAGTCTTCCTATAGGGGCAACCGCTCAAGAACTAAGAGAGAGGTACAACCTCTCTAAATGCCACTTGGCAATTGGAGCCTCCTCTCATGGGAATCAATAGGATGAGTATACCATATAGGGGATCAACACCTCATGTGGAACTATAGGGTAAATATTTTTCTAAAGTGAAGAGCTCCAATTTTCAAGTTCACTCAGTGCTAAGCTAAATCCCTTTTTGAAATGTCTTTAATACCTTTATTAATCGTCATAGTTTAATATAGGCAATAGGGCCTAAACATTGTATAAACAACATACTCATCATAGCTCAATAAGAATTTCATGAGTATTTTCCTTTCATTACAATTCATGTAGGTGAGGTTAGCACATTAACATTTTTATATCATGATAAGGCACATTGGTAAATCATCACCATCCTTATAACATTTACATCTTTACCAACACCTCACAAACCATTGTCAATACATTTCAATTCAAAATCATATCAACCCTATAAATCCTAATACAAGGCATATTTCAATACAAAATCATCACTTAACAACAAGTAACCATAATTGAAGTAAAGAGTTGAGATTACAAGGCTTAGCAAGTCTTCTTCATAATTCATAATCAAGGTCTTATCGTAAAACCTTACCCCAACCCAACAAGGGTATAATATCATCACTTATCTATAAACAACATGATAACAAAGCCAATTGAATCACTACGTCATAATTCATTACTAGTCCATATCTTAAGACAATAGACTTAGGTCAAATCCATAATGCAATTTATAACCTAGATCATTTACACAAGAAATAGTATTATAGCAATCAAATTCATATTAATCTATTCATAATTGATGAAATAACATCATCTAGGAGTAATTCAACAAATAACAAATTCAATAGAACCAACATTACACAATTCATATCGAGATCATAACCTAGGGTTAAGGGGAATATATCATCTTCGACAAACTAGACCAATCCCTCAATATATAACATCATTGAGTTAAAATACATGTTAATATATTAATAATATCCAAAATAAATCATAAACAATGTATTTATAACATCAATTTCGTATTGGGTGAAAACCCAACTTTTAAAATTAATTTGATCGAACCCTTTGTGAAAAGAGGTCTCAAAGGTTGAAGGAATCCCATACATTATTAATTGATGAACATTTATGGATGAATATTACCCTTTTACTCCGTTTAACCCAATCCTATCTTGGTATTCAATGGGATTTTATTTGGGAGAGAGAAAGAAGAGAGAAGGAAGAGAGTTTTCGGTTTGGGAAATTATGAGAACTAAGGTTAGTCTAATTAATTTAGGATTTTTATATAGGTTGTTAATTAACATAATTAGGCTTCTGTAAACCCCTAAATAATTAATTAACATTTTCTTTAATTAATTTAAGTCAATTAAAGCTGAGCAACAAAACACATACTTCACAGACGACACCATAATCGACGGATAGTGTGTCAATCGACGGCCACTGTTCCTTATGTGTTGCACAACCATCGATGAGTTCAGAGACTCTAAAAACAGGACCATCAATAATTTGGCTAAGTTTCCATCGACTAAGGCAATCGAAACACCGTCGATTGGACCACGAGCCGTCTGTGGCATTCGTTGGTGACACTGTCCATTGACTGCTTTCACTTTTGCAAGATTCCTCCTCAAGGGACCTTAATTGGTGATTGGGGAGTTGTGCCTGGACATTTTTACATTTTATACACCCTTCCACTAATTTTCATCCTTTTTCGACTCCTAAAAGCTAGTCACATAGGTTAATGCTTGCTTGCATCTCATTGAACTAGTTTACGGAAATAACTTATAATCATTAAAATAGACCTTAAAACAGTGCCTAAACCTTACGACACTTATGTTAGGCTCTAAAACATGTATTAGAATTTCAAAGTGTTACAGTCATAGGTGGGGAACATGGAAGTTGGGTCACTTCTATGCCAATAACCATGGCTAAAGCTACATTGACTTTCCCCACTAAGGTACTATGGGTTGTTGTACGGGCATAATTGCAGCCAATGGCAAACTAAAACATGTTTTCCCTTTCACATGCTTCACTTTTAGCGTGCTTACTGAGTGCTGTCTCATTAAATACAGGGAGGATCATAGCGACTGAAGTAAGAGACATGGCTTTATATGAGAGAGCTACATTTCCTTTCCCTTCTCTGATAGGGACTTATGTCTCCAAGTAGAGAATTCCTCCCAACCGCTTGGGTGATCGATGGTGTGAGGCATCCAACATCATTCAGGTGTCGAGGATAAAAGATTTGGCAAACCACTTTTTTGGTGCTAAATTTGTAGCAATAGGTAATCTGACTGGTGATCCACAAGTTCCTTTAGAATTGCCATGGTTGACAGAGTGCTCGATCAAGGACAGTTGTCTAAAACTACCACAGAAGCACTACAGCCAACCTCCAACTCAACCTTCAGGTACTTTTGTAACTATCCCTATAGCTTTTCTTAAGAAATTGATTGCAGACCAGCGCCAAACCAAGGCATTATTTATGAGATAGTCCGCTGGATGCCTCAAATGATTTAGACCAAAGTATCTTCTGTGAAGAAGGAAATCACTAGTCAGATCCAAAAAGAGTTAGGGGTACATAAAGAGAGGCTAGACCGTATAGAAAATCTAGTGCAAGATAGATTCCAGGTTGCTAGTAAGTCGGAGACCGATGAGCTCAAGTTATATTTTGTCAACATGCGATCTCAGATGGCTAATTTAGCCAAGCAACTGATACAGTTTCCCTCTCCTGCACTACCTGAGTCTCTGATGTAGATACTTAATCAGGAACCTCCAGTTCAGTGACTTGATAAAGTTTGGGGAGACGAATTCAAAAATCAGAAGCATAAGGCTCTTGAAATCAACTAGGACACTTCACTTGACCCATTACTCAAGTCATAGAAAGTAGATAAGAGAGCTTGTAAAGAATCACAGAAGTTGGAAAGGGAACGAGTAACCTGTGCAAAGGAACAACCTGATTCCATGTTAGCTGGCGCATCTGAAAGTGGATCACCTGCTCACACTGAAGGTACAACACCCATCACTGAGGTGTCTAATGTACTCAATACACAACTAAGTTCTGAGCGAGCACCTTCTTATAAAGGTGTCATCGCTGAGCCAGAGAGTCCGACACCTAGAGCGTCGTAGGTATGATCCCTCCTCATAGCCCTTTATGTGTATCATTCTACATTGACGATGAGGGTAAAGTCCTTTCTTGTGGGGAGAGGGTTGTTGAGAAACCTTCCACAGCTTTAGAAAATGGAGTTTTTCTTCGTCTTTTGAGTTTGTTATTATCATAATAGGTTGAGATATGCAGCTGCTAGCTAGGAGAAAAAATGAAAAACAAAATCTAAACATGGATTTGACAGTTAGTATCTTTATATGATATTTTAAATACTAACTTGTTGAAAATTTCTAAGTTTGAATGATAAATGATTGAACTAAGAAATTGGATAATACAATCATGTGTAAGTGTGTGTGGGTAATGATTGATTTCTAGCGCTATGAGCAAAAACTAGAACTTTTCTGAGTAGTCTTGCTTGAAACCGAGGAGAGTTGTATAGGAAAGCATCAATAGGCTATTTTTTGTTATAATCCTATGAAAGTCAAAACAAAAAGAACCATATAAAAATCTTACCACTTGAACCCATTTTGAGCCTGGAATAGACTTTTATTCTCACCCAAAATAGTTCATAACCTTGGTTTTCCCAAAGGTGTATTGTCCCAACTCAAGCTAAAAGCCTTAGTTGAGGGTGAGTAAAACCTGAACAAGAAAAAGACAGTTCAACTAGCAAGCTGAAGTGCAAAGTGGTCTGTTAAAAGATGAAGAAGAAAAAGATGGTGTGGCTTCTGGGATGATCGAAAGAAAGAAAACAATAGCTTCATTTAGAAAAGCGTTTATCAAAACAAAACTTTGGGAAACCAAGGGATTAGTCACTCATTAAACCAAATATCCAGATATCATTTCCCTAGATCTGAGCCTATTTTA
Source organism: Solanum peruvianum (assembly GCA_027705065.1). Taxonomy (NCBI): domain Eukaryota; kingdom Viridiplantae; phylum Streptophyta; class Magnoliopsida; order Solanales; family Solanaceae; genus Solanum; species Solanum peruvianum. Next base: position 45,432,252 of record JAKWJD010001759.1, read on the forward strand.
CAAGCCTAAAAAAAGCCATTCAGCGGTCCTATTTAAATTTTCTGAAAGATAGAGTGTAGAAAACAAGGGCAAGCTTATAGTAGTTGTTGTTAACGCTACAAATTCTTTTAGACATCAGAGTAGTACTCAGTCCCAACCATTCTAAGCGAGGGACTTCTTTGGTGTGAGTACAATGTGATTGCATTTGAGAGTGGATTAAGTAAGTTGATACTCACATACATAAGCATAATGACTGTAAGTAATGAAATGTCATATATAGAACCTTACATGTTAGATTCAGAGAATTGGGATACAAAATATGTTGAAAAGAGCTGTTGCATATTGTCCACAATCTAAAAAATTTTCCGAAGTAGAGGGATTATTAATCTCATCACTTGAGGACAAGTAATGGTTTTAAGTTGACGATTTTGATGTACCGAAATATTTGACTACATCTAAAGCTTAAAAACAAAGAACTAATACAATAATCGAGTGTATTGTGTATGATTTGATGTGTTTGTTGATGATACAGGAAGAATCAGGCAGACATAAAAAAGAAGTAAATTACGCCATCTTGATGGTCCGTGGTCCACTCCACAGACCGTGAAAGTGACCTTGAAGAGTGATGGCAGTAGTTGGATTATGAAGACACACATTTGAGAGAGTTGAAGTAAAGACCACAAAAAACTTCACGAACTATAATCACTTTGACAGTCTGCGGTCCAGCTCATGAACAAGATTCAAGAGAGCAGTATAATTTTTCTAAAATTTGAGAAGATTGAAGCGCAAACCGTGGATGTCTTCATGGACCGTAACCACTTTGACGGTCCGTGTTCCAGCTTGTGAACAAAATTTTAGTGGACGAGCTAAAAAGTCTATGTTTTTGAAAGTTGAAGGCAAGACTACAAACAACTTCACAAACCGTTGTCTCTTTTATTGTCTGGGAGCATATCCATCGAGCTAAGTCCAAAAAATGATGAGAAAATCAAATCTTGGGCACTCTAAGGGATGACCATGGAAGGCTTCACAGACCGTGAAGCCTTTCACGGGACGTGATGGTGGTCGTGAAGAAGATCGACCAAGCACTCCTAGTTCAATTAGGTTTCCTTTTTTTAAATTTTTTTGGGGTTTGTCTAGGTAGTTTTGACATTATTACGACATTATCGAACGAGGAGAAGAGAGAACTTCAGAGTTTTCAGTTTTTCTAGATTTCGAATCACTTTGTAACAAACAAAATGGTTTGTTTCTTACATTATCAAGCTTGTTTTTAAGTTGCAAGTTGATTTTGTAAGTATTCAGAATTATGTTCTCAAGTCTTATAATTTTTATTTATTTGGAATAATGAGGTACTAAACATTTTGACTTGGTGTCTAAGATGTATGATGATATTGTGAAGCTGATTTTGTAAAATGATCCTGGAACAATTTTTGTTGACATGTTGTAGGTTAAGCTCTGAGTGTGATTTGGTTTAATGACTGCACACTTTAGACTAGCCTGTAGCAAGTGGATGTTCGAGATAAAAACAGTTGTTCGGAGTATGCAAAGATATACTTACAAAATTGAAGTACAGTTAGAGTTCGAGAGAAAATAATTTTATCTCCATGGACTTTTAAGTGAGTTCTTAATGCAAGAATCATTTGTAGATTTAGAGAATATAAATGATTATTGTCTAATAAGTATGAGAAGCGTTAAATAAATTCTATTCACTAAGCTTTGTGAATTTATAATTGTTTAAAGCTCAGATTGTGGACGATTTTCACAGTTGTCATCATAGTGAACATTAATCTAGTTTCTCTTAATCAACTGAGAGACTCATACATAGTTACCGTCTATTTTAATATACTTCTTAATCTTGATCTTATGTCTTAGAAATTGGTTTTCCATTCATACCCAATTTTTTCTTTTTGTCTAAATTCATTAGGAGATAGTAATGGCAACCGGGCAAAAGCGACAGTAAAACATTACCTGTAATTAAATTCCTTGTGGAATCGACCTCAAATCCAGTTGAACTATGAAAATTGACAGCGCCTGTTTACACTTTTATTTGAAGTGTAAATTTTGACGTATCAACCAGATTCCCTTGAAATCAACCACACAAGCTCTCAACATGTCCTCTATGGTCTGAATGGTATAGTCTGTCTGACCATTCATTTGTGGATAAAATGTTTTGCTAAGATTAACCTGAGTACCAAGACATTTCTGAAATGACAAGTTAACGGAGGACTTCTTTCTAAGATGATAGACAAAGGAAACTCATGCAACTTGACTATCTCATTAGTTGAATGCTTGGTATAGGCCAAAAAATGTGTAGACTCAGTAATTCTATCATCTATTTGTCTACGAGTATGAGGTAAACCTATAATGAAGTACATGTTTGTCACTTCCTACTTCCAAGCAAGATATTTCTCTCTTGAGTCATACCCGCTGGTTTTTGATGTACTACATTCACTTACTCGCAATTACGGAACTTAGCCACAAAATCTGCTATATCACTTTTCATACCATTCCACCACAAGACTTCCACAGATCACAATACATCTTAATGGCGGTATGAATAGAATACCTGGATTTATGGGCTTCTGCAAGAATCTTCTGTCTCAACTCACACATATTAGGAACACATAATCGGCTCTAATAACAAAGCACGTCATCCTCCCCTTGGGATAAAACCTCAACTCTCTGTTAGAATTGCACCCTTTAGTTGAATCAATATTGAAATAGTGTCTTGCTTTTCCTTTACCTTTGCTACCAATGAAGTTCTAACCCATTCTGAAATTTTATACCACCTTCTGATATGCTCATAAGATGAATTCCCAATCGAGCAAGCATGTGAACATCGTTTTCTAGTTGCATTCTTTCTTCCTCAACATGTGTTACGCTACCCATAGATAGTCAACTAAGAGCACCGGCTACTACATTGGCCTTACAAGGAGGTTAATGCACACTCATATCATAATCCTTGAGGAACTCAAGCCATCTCCAGATATTGAAGGCGGTTATGGTCTATGAAGACATCTATGTGAACACCATACAAGTAATGTCTGCAAATAATAAGTGCAAACAGTAATCCTGCAAGCTCGTGGTCATGAATTGGATACTTCTTCTCATGCACATTAAGTTGTCTATGAAGCGTAAGTTATGACCTTACCTTGTTGCATCAACACACAACCTAGGCCGACTGTGAATGAATGATATGTACAAACTTACACCTCAATTTAGAGATATAACAGGTTGAAGTCAATTTATAGAACTCAACGTGTGTTTAGGTCGATCCCTGAAAGAATTTCCTTACAAAAATGGTTTCACTGTAATATTTTACTCAAATGTCGGTATTATTTCATAAAGAAACAATTACATAAAGTAAAATGGCTTTAGTTGTGATGTTCTAGTAACTAAGATTAGCACTAGAAATCTAGATTAAGATTAATAGTTCAAAAGTTATTTCATTGATTAGAAGAAACCATGATTGTGTTCACCCAAACCTTACACTTAATGATCTCTCGTAATTGAGTTTTGCGCAATTTATCTCTAGAAAATACAAAAGAGTTAGATATATTTGATAATTCTCAATCAAATCAAACAATGTTCACTCAAGTCCTCTCGGTCCCAAGTTGTTACTAATTTTAACCTCGTTTACAATGGCGTTAACATTCTTTTCTCTCAAACTTAAAGTTTGACTCCATTTTTACAAGTTAATTTAGCTTTTTCATAAGTATTTATTTTCTCTCAAATAAATAATATCAAAAGTCTAATTCTAATTCATGCAATCATAAGAAGACATTAATAATGAAAGCTATGTAAGAATTTGCAAATGCATAACGCCTATTACTCATTTTATGGAATTATAATGCAATTCATATCATATATACCACAAACCAGTTGTGGAATTTATCCACTAATGATTTCATGTAGACATTCAGAAAATATCAAATCAAAACATGTTTAAGAGGTACTTACTAGAATAAGGAAATCAACAAGACACTTTGATAATCAAAATAAGAGGAAATCCCAACTTCAAACTTAATTTAAAGTTAAAAGTTAAAATTTTAAAACTGAGAATAATTGATACTTCTTAGCATTTCAATGTAAGATCCAATTAAAACATAAAAATTACCTAATTTGATTTAAATAAAGTGTGTTTTAAAAAGAGTCCTAATCGTAGTGGGACTGAAATGCAAGCAGCTTCACGGGCAGCTCTACAACTCGTCAAGGACTTCACGGTCCGTTAAACCCTTCGTGGTCTTCACTTGGACTCACCCAAAAGACTATTCAAAACTTGCACAGGATTCCTGTCACGGACGTCCCACGGCTTGTGATAATGACCAAAGTCTGTCTAGGTACCTGTGGTCTTGAAATAGGAAATTTACTTTTCAACTTCTTGAGGTCTACCCACTGGAAAACATCACGATCATCACCATGCCCCATTATGATGATCAGGGCCTGTCTGGGCGTCCAATGTTTTTACTTGGCCAATCCTATAATATGACTACTTGAAGTCTTCTTACTAACGTATCTCCACGGGAAACACCATGATATGTGATAAGGACTACGACCCGTCATAACTCCCATGGACATCACTTGGAGAATTATGTCATCAGCTGCATAAACTTCTTGTGTACTACTTCATCTGCACGGGCTTCATGATGACACATTTAATTAACTACGGCCTATAATGGACTCTGTGGTCTTCACTTAGAATTTGGTTATCAGCAACCTTCTTTTCTTTCCTCTTTCATGTACACATGTTTCAGATGTACAAACTGTACCAAACACATTATATCCACATAAATGCACTTGATTCTATTATCAATTCTTAGTTTTCAAGCAACAAATGTGACAAGGTTTGGCGGCACATCAACACCTTCAACTTAGAATAATTACTTGTCCTCAAGGGACGAGAAAACAATATTTCCAACCCTCAAATAATTCAAAAAAGATTCACCACGCAGCAGACATCTCAAACACAATTTGTATACAAAACCATGGATCTAACATGCAAGAATCAATCTATGACATCTCATTACTCACAGTCAATCATGCTTATGTTTGTGAATTCTTAGTTAATATAATCTACTCTCAAACGCAATCATTGTCTCGTCACAACAAAGAAATACCTTACTCATGATAATTAGGACTAAGAACTACTCTCGCACTCTTAAAGAACTTCAAACACCAATGAACAAACTACTATAGGCTTGCCTTTGCTTTCTATGCTCTATTCTTCAAATGACTTGAATAGGATCATTGTCGGTCTTTATCTGCTTGTAACATAGGCTCAGGATAGGGAATGGATTATATGGGTTTGTGAGTGACTAGTCCCTAGGTTTTATAAAGTTTCATTTTCATAAAACTCTTTTCTGAGTGATTCCTTCTTTTTCTTCATTTCAGCACATCCCATTAGCCATTATTTTTTTATTTTTTTTTGTTTTTGTTTTCTCTTTTTTCTTTCCTTTTTCTTCACGCATCCTTACCAATATTTATTTTTATTTTTTATACATTTATATATATATATATATATATATATATATATATATATATATATATATATATATAGATATATATATATAGATGTATATATATATATACACACACACACACACACACACACACACACACATATATATATTAGATATATATATATATAGATATATAGATATATATATATATATATATTATATATATATATATATATATCTATATATATATGTATATATATATATGATATACCCACACCCACATATATATATATACAATACAACACACACACACACACACACAATATAGATATATAATATATATATATATATATATTATATATATATTATATATATATCTTATTATATATATATATATATATATATATATATATATATCTATATATATATATATTTATAGTCAACTAAGTGATTCAACCTTATTTTTCACCTCTTCTTTCTGCTTGGATTGCAATCACCCTCAACTTAGGCTTTTGGCCTCAGTTGTGATATCGTATCTTCAAAAACCAAATGATATGATATTTCTAGGTAAGAATAAAAATCTACTTTTTGGATCAAATTGGGTTCAAGTGATAAACATTTTTTTTGTTACTTTATTTTTGGATTTTTAATGTATTAAAAATGGCCTACTGATCCTTTCCTATTCGGCTGTTCTCATATTTAAGCTAGAATACTTGGAAAAGTTCTAGTTTTTGCTTCTAGTGTTAGACTTTGAACAACATTCTCACACACGCGTGACACAAGATTGTGTTCTCCAGTTTCTTGCTTCACCAATACATTTATCAGACGATCAATGATCAGTATGTAAGTATCTAAGATGTCATCTAAAGATCCTAACAGTAAAATCTCATATTAAGGTAATTAGGTCAAACAGATTAGTTGATGCACAACTCAACACACCAAAAAAAATGCAAGATAGTAACCATGTTTACATTAAATATAGAATCAACCTCCATTCATCCTAACAACTTGAATGGTAATTCGTTCACCAACCCCTCCTCCCCTCCCACAATAAAACCAAAAAAGACTTTTCCCTCAAAGTCCATGAAGAAAACAAAACAGGGCTATGAGGAGGGGACATAACTACGGTGCTCTAGGTTCCGATAGTCCGATCAGTGTTGGCATCCTTGCCAATTGGTGCACTCTTAAAAATAACAGGAGGATGAAGCTGGATAATGTCCATTAGGACAGGGACTCCGCTACCAGAAGCTCCAACTAACACCGCATCTCGTTGTTGTTGCTCAAGTGCTTCTTATTCTCTAGCTTCGTTCCTTGATGCCATGTGGGCTTTCTTATTATACCTTCTTTCTTTTTGGACAAGTTACCAGGTGTCTCCTATCATGTTCTCCAGCATTATATTTTAATTAGCCAGACTTACTCTTGGGTAGTTCACCCCAAAATTGTCAAATGGTTGAGTGGGGGATGCCTGACTGAGCAGTTGTATGAAGAAATCTTGCATGACAGGAGTGGGTACCTGTACTATCTTTTCAACCAGTTTAGCAACCTGATCTCACATTTCAGCCAACTGGGGACTTGAACTCTTCAGTATCTACAGAACTGGCAACCTGGAACCGTTCTTTGACAAGGATGTCCAAACCATTGATCATGTCTTTTAAAATAGCCAGATTCTTCTGCATCTCATTTTACCTCTTTCTTTGTGTCTAACACATCTCTCTCTATCAGCTGAGCGTCCAATTAACACTCTGATCGACTAGAGTCCTAGTTTGGCACAGATCTCTAACCAATTTTGTAAGGAAAAACATAGGAATAGTGTTATTGATACCTGAAGCCTGTGATTCTGAAGTTGGTGGTGGTGGTGGTTGTTGTGCCCCCGTAGAAGGTTGAGATGACTCCCCCTGTTCTGGACCTCTATCTGCATGTGGGATATTTGTACATGAGGAACAACAACAAAATTACCCAGATTTCAAGACTTTGCACCAAAGATATGGTTCGGGACATCCTTGATTTTAGAATCTTGTGTGAGTCTGGCTGCTTCACCCCATTTGTTAATTAGCTTTTCGAGACATTCCTTCTGTCTCATCTCGGTCGCAATAATCCGCCCCACATTTACCGGGTACCGAACCATGAGGCACGCTACAAAAGAAGATAGCGAAGGATACAAGGTGGCACCATTAGCTGCATGTCTCAATTGTTTAGTGATGAATATTGATGTTGCTTTAACCTAAACTGCATTCTCCACATCTAGAAAAATTTGCTTTGATATTCATCGCAAGACCCTCTCGAGAATTCTGATCCTTCTTCGTAGTATCACTAGTGACCTCATGATGTTTGCCCTCAAAAAGTCCAGAGAGAACCAGTGTAGTGTATTGAGGGCCATGTAACATCTTGTTGATAGTCATCTCACAGATATCTATCAATTTTACCCTAACAATAATTGAATTAAGAGGACCCCAGATAATGGCAATATCTTCCTGCACTTATTAAGTTGTCTCTATGTCTCTAGCAAAATTCAATTGTGTTGCTGCATAAGATGAATAAAACTCTCTGGTAACGTGGCTAGAATATTTTTTCCAGGTACATTATTTATCCAGTCAAATTGATAAAATTGAAATGTCGGATAAATGTCATGGAATGCTTGGACATAAGTTATCACCACTCTGGTCTTAAGCATGATTTTTCTATTCTGTAAGTCGCCATACTTGTTAACAATTCCATTGTTAAAGAAATCCTCACATAAGTCCACAGTCCACATTGAACGGTAATAGTCAATAAGTTGATGTCTCGCTGCGGGATCAGGTTCATGGATATTCACATAAAAAACCATGGTGTCATCAGTGGTGATCTCTTCATTTTCTCCTACTGTACCTGCCTCTTCTTGTGCTCCGAGTTCGGTTGCTATGTGTACTAGCCAGTTTTCTTGTTGTACATAAAATGTATGTTAACTAGGAATGAACAAATTATTGGTCATACACTAGAAAACTGATAAAAGTTTGGGGAATAATCTAGAAGCTTATGTTAGTCTTACTGGTTTTAGTTGATCCACTTGGAAGGTTGAATTAACCACAATTAGTGATAAGTTATTCCTCAAAGATGGGCGGAAATAATTTGTGGACGCCCATTTCCTTGAGGAAAATGACTTACTCGTCTTTAAGTACATTGGAGCCTCAAGGTTTGACGTATTGGTATTTTATAATTGAAGCTCGTGCGAGAAATAAAGTTTACTTTATATCAAAGGATGTGAACACACTGACGTTTCTAGTGGAAGCAGCACAATGAAGCCTATAGCAGTAAGCAACGATACAACAAATGGTTTTTCTGAGGATTGATTTGGTGAAGCAATTAAAAAATTAGAATAAAGAGTTTTCATTGCCACTTTCTTCACCATTTGAAGCCTCAAAGACACCATTAGTTGCATCGTTTCTTTCTGCTTTAGACCTCTTTGTCCTGCTTCCACTTTCAACATCAGCGTGCTCACATTTTTATGTAAAATGAACTTTTCTTTCTAGAACAATATTCGAATGTTTAATACGAAAAAATCAAACCTTGAGGCTAAAAGTACTTGAACAGTAGTACATCATTTTCCTCAAGGGAATGGGCATCTATAAATTCATTCCGACCATTTTGAGGAATAATGTATCGACAATTGCAGTCACTTTTACCTTAAAAGTTGAGAAACTAATACCCGCAAGACGTACATAAGCTTAAAGTTTATTCCTCAAACTTTTAAGAATTTTTTTGGGGTATGACCTACAACTTCATCATTTTTTGTTATGTACAAGTAAAAGACTACCTAGAATCACAAAATTTCAAATAACAATCGTTTATGTTGACGAGCAATTATAATCGACTAATTAACCTTCATGTGTCAACCTTCATCTGTCCTTTCTAATGCTACATATTGACAAAAAAAACAGTTTCTCAAACATGAATTAGAGCAACCATTTGGCTAATGATGGACCTGTTTTTGCTATGTATGCATATTAGTACTCCTTGACTCTTTGTCTACCTCTTTGTTACACCGTATGAGTACTAAGTAATTTATTTCACAAATTTCTTAAATTTGTCCCCCATATCATGCTATCATAGGATGATAAAGATTTTTTTTGAAAAATTATGCTTCGAAGTGGTGATAATGCATTAGTTTTGCCACCTCCCACCAAAAACATGTATCATGTAACTGTGTGCATTAAGGCTAGGAAATATTGAAAGAATCACCTAATATTTTTTGTCTCCACTAAGTTAGAAATTTGAGACCTTAGGATTGTCATCCACTTCATTGACCATTAGTAAACACCCTTGAGGTTGTGGCATTTAAATTTTTAAAAGTTACACTTTGTTGTTTGTTGGCCTAAATACTCTATAAGCTTTTTTACATTATTAAAAACCAACATTCACAAAGAAGAAACCTTCAATCACACCATCAATGTCAACTTTCTTTTATTTTTGGGTAATCAAGTTAAGTATTTGTAGTTTTAAATAGAATACAACTCTAAACCTCTTCTAGGTTTAGACTCAATAAATATGATTTATATACGGAATCCAAAACAAAAGGATACATAAGTCAATATCAGCCATTACAATGATATGGAAAGAGAAAACATCCCATTGAGATAGAAAATTACCTGATATGATCAAAACTACCACTTTCAGTATAATCAACAATGTTAGGGACAAACAAGATGCACAGAAAAAGAAGGAATTATTAATTAAAGAAGTAAAATTCATTTCTGGGTATAAAAACAAACGAAAATTTTCCAAATTGGTTTTAATAGATAAAACAAAATTCTAACCTCCCAAACACTTCTAGAATTGTTGTTAGGAGAGCTATGTTCATTAAATTAAAACATAAGGTATTGAATGAATAACATATTCAACATGATGTATTCACCTTTGTTGGATTTGTTCCAAAATAAATAAGAGAATCTTTTATCTATGCTCAATATGTTTGATGTATGGACCTATATACAACAACAATAACAACAAATACAATGAAATTTCACAAAGTGGGGTCTGGAGAGGGTAGAGTACACGCTGGTCTTACAACTATCGCACTGAGATAGAGAAGTTGTTTTTGAAAGTCTATGGGCTCAATCAAATCATGTAGTAATTAAAAGAAAAATATGGCAGCTAATATCATTTAAATGCAAATCATATATGCCAGGATGTGTAACAACAACAAGGTGTCGAGCATTGTGATATTGGCATAACTCCTCCCTTTCATGTATAGGTCAGTGTTATAAATGAATCTAAAAGTGATTTATATTTTGTCAACATCGAGTATAGCTGCTTTAAAAAATATCATACAATTATAAATATTTTATAACATCTTAATTCAAAATAAATTCCTATTTATGAACTCAAATTAAAGAAATTAAACAAATTAAGTGCTCCTTTTAATGGAGTAGCATATTTATCTAAATATAAACATTATTAATGCAAAGGAAAATAGCTTAAACTCATATGCTCACATAGGCACAATAAAGAGGTTTATCATATGTTTAAGAATAACAAGCAAAAACATAAAAAGGGTACCATAGATGAAAACTCCATAACAACGACTATTTATTGTAATTATGATCTTGGATAGTTTTCTTGTTGTATATTCAAAAGGAAGAAACCTTCAATCACACCATCAATGTCCACTTTCATTTCTTTTTGGGTAATCTAGTTTAAAATTTTGTAGTTAAATAGAATAGAACCCTAAACCTCTTCTAAGTTAAGAATCAATAAATGAAAATTTATTGTGGAATCAAAGGACACATAAGATCCCAGCAAGAACATTGATATGGAAAAGGAAACATTCCATTGAGAGAGATAATTACCTGGTAAGATCAAAACTTTCACTATTAGTTACAACAAAAATTTTTAAGGACAAATAAGTTGCACAAAAAAACAGGAATGATTGATGAAAGTTGTAAAATTCATTTCAGGGTATAATAAGAAATGAACTACGAAGAAGAATTAGTTGGACAACCAATTTCATATTTGTCAACATTTTCCAAATTCGTTTTCAGAGATAAAACTAAACTCTAATTGCAAATTTGTTTTAAGATATAAAACCAAACTCTAACCTCTGAAACACTTCTAGAATTGTTATTTAAAGAGCTATCTTCTTTCAATAAAACACAAGGTCCATAATGAAAGAAAGGCATATTCAATAAGAGCAGCTTTATCGATGATCTATATGTTTCATGTTCATACCTACATACAAACACAATAACAAATTCAACGAAATTCCATTAGTGGGGTTTGGAGAGAGTACAGTACAAGCCGGTCTTACCACTACCTCTCTAAGATAGAAAAGGTGTGATCGACATATCAGCTCAAACAAACAAAGAAGCAATTAACAAGAAAAATATGAAAACTATATCAATGCGAAGTGAATCGTATATGCAAGGATCTGTAACAACAATAAGGCGGGGAGCATTGTGATATTGACATAACTTCTTCCTTCCATGTATAGGACAGTGTTATAAATGAATATAAAAGTGATATACATTTGATAAATAGACTATAAATAGTGTTAAGAAAATATCATACAAAAATTAATGTATTAGAACATTGAAAAAGAAATTCTTCTATATGGACTCAAATTTGTGAAATCAAAGAAATATGCTTCTTTAATGGAGTAGCATATTTTTCGAAAGCTAAGTATTCCCAACACCGAAGATAATATCTCAAACTCATTTGCTTAGATAGGCACAATAAGGAGATTAAGATAATGTTAACGAATAACTAGAGAAGTCGTAAAAGGGGTATCATAGATGAAAACTCTAAGATAACGACTATTTTTGAAATTGGGATCTTAGCTAGTCTTCTTGTTGTACATAAAACGGATCATAATTAGGAACGATGAAATTAAATGTCATACCCTAGAAAATTGTTAAAAGTTTGAGGAATAAGCTTGAAGCTTATGTTAGTCTTACCGGTTCAAGTGGTTCAATTTGGAATGAAGAATTAACCGCAACTGGCGATACGTTATTCCTCAAAAAATGGGTGGAAAGAATTTGTAAACGGCCATTTCCTTGAGGAAAATGACTTACTCGTCTTTTACGTTCATTTTGCCCTCAAGGTTTAATATTTCAGTATTTGAAAATCAAAACTCATACGAGTAAGAAAGTTCATTTTATATAGAAGGATATGAACACACTGATGTTTGTAGTGGAAGTAGGACAAAGAAGCCTATAGTAGTAAGCAACGATATAACTAATGGTTATTCAGAGGCTTGATTTGATGAATCTATTCAAAAATCAAAACAAAGAGTTTGCATTTTCACTTTCTTCAACATACCAAGCCGCATACACACCATTAGTTTCATCGTTGCCTTCTGCTATATGTCTCTTTGTTATTATTCCACTTGCAACATCAGAGTGCTCACATTCTTTTTAATGTAAAAAAAAAATTTAGCACAAGCTTTGACAATAGAATACGGAAACATCAGACGTTGAGGCTCCAATTTACTTGAATACTAGTAAGTAATTTTCCTCAAGGGAATGATCTTCCACAAATTCTATCCACCCAAATTTTCCTCAAGGGAATGATCTTCCACAAATTCTATCCACCCACTTTTGAGGAATAATGTATCGTCAATTGCAGTCATTTTTACCTTCCAATTTGGACCACTAAGACATGTAAGACTTACATAACCTTCTAACTTATTCCTCAAACTTTTAGCAATTTTCTCGGGTATGACCTGCAGTTTCGTCATTATTACTGAAGATTCACGTTTTATGTAGAGTAAAAGACTACCTTGATTGCAAATATTCAAATAACAATCGTTTATGTGGATGAGCAACAAGAATCTATACCTACCCTTAATAAGCAATTAGTTCATGTAGTAGTCTTACCTTAATGTGTCCTTTATACTGCTAAATATTGACAATTAATGTTTCTCAAACATGATTTAGAGCAACCATTTGGCTAATGCATAACCTGTTTTTGCTTAGTATGTATAGTACTACCCCTTGATACTTTTTCTTCACCTCTTTGTTACACTATATAAGTACCAAGCCATTCATGTTACCAATTTTTCAAATGTGTCGCCCATATCATAGTGTCATGGGATGAAATTGATTATTTTTTGAAAAATTATGACTTAGAAGTGGTGCAAATGCATTAGTTTTGCCACCTCCACCAACAACAAGTATCTCGTAAATTTTTGCACTAAGGTTAGGATACATTGAATGAATCAGTTAGTATATTTTGTCTCCACTGAGTTATATACTTGAGACCTCAGGTTCTCAACCTCTTCATTCTACATTAGTAAGCACCCTTAATGTTGTGGCATTTATATTTTTGAAAGTCACACTTTGTAGTTTGTTGGCCTAACTACTTGGTAAGCTTTCCATTAATCAAAATCAAAATTCATAATGAAGAAACCTTTAATTACGCCATCAATGTCAATTTTCTTTTATTTTTAGGTAATTAAGTTTAAAAAAATTTAATTAAATAGAATAGAATCCTAAACCTCTCTTAAGTTCAGACTCAATAAATATGTTTATATACGGAATTCATTGCAAAAGGAGACATAATAACAATTCGAGGAATTACAATTATATGAAAATAGGAAACATCCCTTTGAGAGATAAAATTACCTAATATGATCAAAACTACCATTTTCAGTTAAATTAATAAATAATAAGGACAAACAAACTGCGGAAAAAAAGAAGGAATGATTAATTAAAGAAAGTAAAATTCATTTCAGGTATAAAAACAAAATAATATTTTCCAAATTGTTTAATAGATAAAATTCTAGTCTAATCTCGCTCAAACAGTTGTACAATTGTGGTTGGAAAGATATTTTCATTAAATTAAAACATAAGGTATTGAAAGAATGTCATATTCAAGAAGATGTATTCACCTTTATTGGAGTTGCTCCATAAAAAGTAAAAGTATCTGTTACCGATGCTCTGTGTATTTCATGTATGGACCTGCATACAACAACAATAACAACAAATACAATGAAATTTTACAAAGTGAGTTCTGGAGAGGGTAAAGTACAAGCTGGTCTTACCACTACCTCTCCGAGATAGGAAAGTGGTTTTTCAAATCTATCGGCTCAAGCAAATCAATCTGTAACAACAACAAGGCGTGGAGCGTAGTGATATTAGCATAAGTTCTCCCTTCAATGTATAGGACGTTGTTATAAATGAATATAAAAGTGATACATATTTTGAAAACATGGAGTACAAATAGCTATAAAAAATATGACAAAGTTATAAATACATAATAACAGCTTATTCCAAAAGAAATTCAAATTTAAAAACTCAAATTTAAGAAATAAAAGAAATTAAGTGCTCCGTTAAAAGGAGTAGCATATTTCTCGAAATCTAAAAATTCTTAATGCAAAAGGAAAGTAGCTTACACTCATATTCTCAAATCTTCTCAATAAGGAGGTTTATCAAATGGTTAAGAATAACAAGCAAAAACATACAAAGAGGTACCACAGATGAAAACTCCACGACAACTACTATATTTTGTAATTGCAATCTTATCTAGTCTTCTTGTTGTACATTCAAAAGGAAGAACCTTCAATCACACCATCAATGTCAACTTTCTTTTATATTTAGGTAATCAAGTTTTAAAATACATAGTTAAATAGAATAGACCCCTAAACCTCTTCTAAGTTACGACTTAATAAATATGAATTTAATATGGAATTCATGACAAAAGGAAACATAAGATCCCAGCAAGCATACTACTTGGACAAGGAAACATTCCATTGAGATAAATTATCTGTTATGATTAAAATTGTCACTTTTAGTTACATCAAGAACTGTTAAGGACAAATAAGTTGCGCAAAAAACAAGGAATGATTGATGAAAGAAGTTAAATTCTTTTTAGGGTATAAAAACAAATGAACTATAAAGAAGAATTAGCTAGACAACCAACTTCAATTGTCAACATTTTTCAAATTCGTTTTCAGAGATAAAACTCAACTCTAATTCCAAATTGGTTTTTAGACATAAAACTCAACTCTAACCTTTAAAACACTTCTAGAATTTTTGTTTTAAAAGCTATATTTATAAAATAAAACACAAGGTGCTTAATGAACGAATGTCATATTCAACAGGTTGTATTCGCCTTTATTAGAGTTAATCAAAACTAAATAAGAGCACATTTATCGATGCTCTATGTTTATACCTACACTAAAAACACAACAAATCCAATGAAATTCCATAGAGTACAGTCTAGAGATAGTACAATACACGCCGGTCTTACCACTACCTCTATGATAGAGAAGTTTTTTTTTGACATACTATCGACTCAAAGAAACAAAGAAGTAATTAAGAAGAAAAATATGACAGCTAATATCAAAGCAATTGGATCATATACGCAAGGATCTGTAACAACAACAAGGTGCAGAGCATTTTGATATTGGGATAACTCCTCCCTTCCATGTATAGGACGATGTTATAAATGAAAAAGTGATAGGTCTTTGATAACATGGAGTATAAATAACGGTAAAAAATATCACATAAAAATTAATTCGTTAAAACATCTCCTCCCAAAAGAAATTCCTATTTAAGTCTCAAATTTGAGAAAGCAAAGAAATAAAGTGCTACTTTTAATGGAGTAGCATATTTCTCGAAAGCTAAGTATTCCCAACACAGAGGAAAATAACTTAAGCTCATACGCTTAGATAGGCACAATAAGGAGATTCAAAAATTGTTAAAGAATAACAAGCAAAGCCATAAAAAGGGAATCATAGATGAAAGTCCAAGACAACAACTATTTTTAAAATTGGAATCTTAGCTAGTATTCATATTGTGCATAGAACATATCGTTTCTAGGAATGATAAAATTAAAGGTCATACCCTAGAAAATTGATAAAAGATTGAGGAATAATCTAGAAGCTTATATTAGTTTTACAGGTTCAAGTGGTTTAACTTGGAAGATAGAATGAACCGCAATTGGCAATACGTTATTCCTCAAAAATGGGTAAAAAAAATTTATGGATGCCCATTTCGTTAAGGAAAATGACTTACTCATCTTTAAGTACATTGGAGACTCATGGTTTTGATATTTCATTATTTGATAGTCAAAGCTTGTACGAGAAATAAAGTTCATTTTACATCAAAGGAGGTGAACACACTTAATGTTTCTAGTGGAAGCACAATAAAGAAGCCTATAGTAGTAAGCAATGATACAACAAATGGTTTTTCTGAGGCTTGATTGGCTGAAGAAATTTGAAAATCAGAACAAAGAGTTTGCATTGCTACTTTCTTCAGCAACTCAAGCCTAACACACCATTAGTTGTATCGTTGTTCTCTTCTATAGGTCTCTTTGTCCTGATTCCATTTGCAACATCAGCGTGCTCACATTTTTTTTATGTAAAATGAACTTTTGTTCTAGTACGAGCTTTGACTATCGAATAACGAAACATCAAACCTTGAGTCTCCAATGTACTTGAACATTAGTAACTTGTTTTCCTCAAGGGATTGGACGTCCACAAATTTTTTCCACCCATTTTTGAGGAATAATGTATCCTCAATTGCTGTCATTTCTACTTTCCAAGTTGAACCACTAAGACCTGTAAGACTTACATAAACTTGTAGTTTATAGCTCAAACTTTTAGCAATTTTCTGGGGTATGACCAGCAACTTCATCATTCTTAGATAAGATTCATATTTATGTAAATACTTAGAATCACAAAAATTCAAATAAGAATCATTATGTGGACGAGTACTTAGAATCTATAACTACGCTTAATGAGAAATTAGTTCATCTTGTTGTCTTACCTTAATGTGTCTTTGCTTATGCTATATGTTGAAAAACAATTCTCAAACATGATTCAAAACAACAATTTGTCTAATGCATGACTTATTTTTTGCAAACTCCTTAACTCTTTGT